>JAWZYV010003555.1:0-600000 GCA_038373885.1 Cheiracanthium punctorium | reverse complement strand
CCCCATCCTTTACCGCCCCATTATCTGTGTTCCTGTGTGTGGGTGTTTACTGTACTTTTACTTTCACGAACTCGCACTTAAAAGTTCAGCCGTGTAAACTTTGAAGCCACTACCCATTGGGATACGGTTGAGTGGGTTATTCCTTTATTAAACTGAAGCGTAAAATACCGTTCACTGAACTCCTGTTTTTACTGCAGTGCACCTATATGTATTTTTTCAATTCCTATTATTAGCTCACACTCTCCCTATATTTATCTTGTACAAATTTTCAATCGTTAATAAAATACTTTTTATTCATCCACTCAAGTTCAAATAATTTTTTTAGACTTGTAGTGCATGACACTGGATGTTAATACAGTTTTGGTTCCAATCGACTGGATAATTTATCTACAGGACCGCCCAAAAGATTCGAAATACATTACGCTCTATGGGCCGAAATTCATTAAACTCGCATATCTCAAAAACTATTAGACGTAGAATGTTGAAACTTTATATTCAGGATTGTTGTCACATCTAGTTGTGCATCCGCCATTTCGGTCCCATTCAACTGGATAGTTTATCTACAGGGCCGCCCAAAAGATTTTCAATACATTACGCTCTATGGGCAGAAATTCATTAAAGTATATTTTAGAGGTATTAGGCTAGTTCAAACGACTCACAAGTGATATATGCTGTTATGGGTTACAAAATGAATTTTTCCATCGAAAAAAGTGTCTTTATCATTTATAGTGCTGCTACAGGAACACTCAAAAGATTTCCAACACTTTACGGTCAATGGCAGTTTTAGGGACATTCATCCATTTCAAGTACAATACCGTCCTACCATATAGTTAGGTAATGGTCCAACCACGGTCACGTGGCTCCCTTAAGAATTACGCCAAAAGTCGCCAAGCTTGGCGACTTTTGGTGTACGTGTGTATGTATTTTACTCTCAAATCTCAAAAACTATTTAGTCGTAGAATGTTGAAATTTCATGTATAAGATTGTTATAACATCTAGTTGTGCATCTCGATTTTTGGTTCCAATCTACTGGGGAGTTTATTTACAGGACGACCCAAAAGAATTTCAATAGATTAATATCTATGGACATCTTCAATATATTACATCTGTAGTCAGTCATTGTTTGGTCCATGCCCAAAATCTCGGCATTTCTCATCGATCTTGGCGAGTTTTGTCAAAATTTCGCCAAATTTGGCTATAGTCAGTCATTTGGTCTATGCCCAAAATATCGCCATTTGTCTTCGTCCTTGGTGAGTTTTGGCAAAATATCGCCAAATTTGGCGATAGTCAGTCATTGTTTAGTCCATGCTCAAAATCTCGCCATTTTTCGTCGACCTTGGCGAGTTTTGCCGAAATATCGCCAAATTTTGGCGTAATTCTTGAGGGAGGCACAAGCTTTAGAGTCATGCGAAATGCGATATTATTTTGGCGACAAATTTGGCGATATTTCGCCAATTCTTTTTGTTGACCTAAGTAGGAATTGACTTAATATTTTTTTTTAAATATTACTTGTTTTTCTAATATAAGCAGAATGCTACACTATAAACATATTTTTCTTCTTCGAAGGTGTTTTAATTCGTTGTCGTTTATCGTCATCTGAAATCTTGTCCAGTAGGGATGATACAATTTTAAATGGTTAGGATGGCATCACTGCGTATTCTTTTTTTGACATTTCTTGAGTCATTTGTGTTTAGTGTGCTATACCATTTAACCCCTTGAGGTGCAACGACCCTTTCCCAATGCTGAAAAAAGGGCAGCCGTTGCCATCTCTCGACTTAAATACCAGCAAGATGGCGGATGATCGAAACGTTCATCGCGTGCCACAGATCTAGAGACCCTTTTCTGACGCAGCTGGCTGTGCGCGCGCAGCTAGCTGTCGTCAAAAAAGGGTCTCTTGATTTGTGGCACGCGATAAACGTTTCGATCGTCCACCATTTTGCTGGTATTTAAGTCGAGCGATGGCAACGGCTGCCCTTTATTCAGCATTGGTCAATCTATCCAGCTGTTCTCGCGTTCTTCCATATTTCGGCAGATGTCAGTGCTGTTAAAAATAATCGTGAGAGTTGTTTGAACGGGAAATGTAAGTGCTAAGAAGTAAAGGATTCTCGTGGAGCTATGTCACCCGCAACTATTTTTATAGAAATCAAATATTCTTCGTGACTGGCAACAGTCAAAACATCAGAATTTGGCGTTGCCAGACGCGGCAACACTGCGCGTTAAAGGGTTAACGGCATAATGTAAGCTTTCAAAGAAAAAAAAAATTGTGTCTCACTGAATAATTTATATGTTTTTTTTAAATTTTTAAATTGTATTACTCTTAATAGAAACCTTTACAATCGAAGTTATTCATTTTTTTTTTTTTTTTTTTTTTTTTTTCTAATTTTTGGGTTAGGCGTAAAATTCCGTTCCCTGAACTATGTTTTACTGCATTGCACCTGCATATTCTTTCTTACACGAACACATGGATATCATTAATTATTTTTAAACTTGAAAGTTGTGCTTTTACGGAGATAATTTTCTCTATTTATAATTGATTTTATAAAAATTTGTAGTTTTTGGTTGAGGTGTGTGCAATTCCGTTCAATGAAGTGTAGTTTTCATGGCAATGTATCTACAGTTTTTTTTTTTTTTTTCTAATAAATGCACAAGTACACAATAAACTTTTTTTGAGCTTGACAAACGTGTTTTTGTGGAGCTGATTTTATCTAAATGATTTTATCCGAACTTCTAATTTTTGACTGATGTGTAATACTCATTTCGCTGAACTCCCGTTTTCATTGCAATGCGCCAACATTTTTTTTCAAATATAATGCAAATACACAATATTTTTTTTTAGTACACTGAAAGCAATGACTGCCTATAGATCGTAATACACTGAAAGATTTCTTAATCTCCCAGTAAAATAAATAAATGAATGAATAAAATGACTACACTTTTTGAATATAGTACAAGGTACAGTCCATAGTAATAATTTCGTGTGGGGGAAAAAGTTACTGGGTCAACTAAAAGTATGTTTATTCAATGAAATGTTTTATTGACACTACAAAATTATTCGGTTAAAACAGCATAAAACAAAAATTCTTCATCAGTAAAATTTTGTTAAATTTAACAAAACATTTTTTCCCCGCATAGAGCCTGGATAAACGGAAATCCACAGATGCCAACTTTTGCGCTTTTCTCGGAAGATTATGTGCCGAAAGTTTCAAATAGTTTTATTTTACATTAAAAAAAAATCTGGACTTAAGCAGGCTATATATATATATACAGGGTGTCCCAAACAGGGGGTAACGGGCTTTAATTCTTTATGTGTTAGAGATATGTGGGTAATGTAGGTTTTAAAAAAAATGTTCAAAATAAGGTCGGAAAAAATATTACGCTGCGAAAAAATTTCTTTCTTTCATTTCCAAAAAGTGACACTTTTTAAATTTGTATGCGACCCCAGTACAAAAAAATTCTCAGTTAGTAAAATGTGCCCCATGCATTAATGAGAAGAAATCCAAAATTTCAGAATCATATCCTTAAAAGTGTCAGAGATATGAAGATAAATATAACGCTGACTTAAACCATTTTTCCAGTGGCTCTCGAAGGGAAGAAATCTCGTCGAATGATCGCATTTCAGGGGTTGTACAGAAATTAAGAAAGAAAATCTTTTTTTCCACTCTAACAATAAACGTTTACATTCGAATTCAATATATATCATCTTTCTTTAAAGATATCTCTAAGATGTTGGGTGGCTGAATTTTGGTGCATCATCTCATTAATGTATGGGGCACATTTTGCTCACTGGGATATTTTTTTGTACGGGGGGTCGTATACAAATTTAAAAAGTGTAACTTTTTGTATAGGCACGAGAAGAATTTTTTCTTACCGGGATCTTATTTCCGGCCACATTTTGAACATTTTTTTTCAATTTACATCGTCCACTTATCTCTAACAGATAGTGAATTAGAGCCCGTTGCCACCTTTTTCAGGACAACCTCTATATGCTAATTTGTTTTTAATTGAAAGTCGTAGTTAAATATTTTTAAACACTGAATGAACTAAAAAGTTTGTAAGGTTTACTGAAATAAATGCAAAAATCTGTAATGTCTGTACAAAGAAATTTTCTGTATAGCGAATCTTTAGCTGGAACCAAGGGAGTTCCTTATAGGGAGAATCTATTTCCAAACGTTGCCGAAGACGCCCCTTTGTCGCAGCTTACACTGCGTAACAAGGTAATTCCTTGTTCCACCAAACTCTGTCAGGAGAATCCATTGGCCTGCTTACTTCATTCTTCAAACTCAGGATGAGCAATTACTGTTAGGCGTCGGTGGTATAACGGTTAGCATAGCTGCCTTCCAAGCAGTTGACCCCGGCCGACGCAGGGTTGCATTTTTTTAATTATTGCTACTGTTTTTATTTGCATTTTGGAAATGATTAAGGATTTTCAGACAACTTTGGGTTTACTTGACATATAAACATAAGAATGTTGTCGATTTTCTTCGATAGATGTGATCGCATTACTCGCAAATTTTTAAATCTTGCGGTAAAATGGTAGAATCCCTAAAAAAGTCCTTCACTCACGTCCCCCCCCCCCGTAGCTAAGCATATACTAGAGATGAGACCAGGCTCGGGCAAAACCTGTAACTTGTAAACAGATTTACAGATTTAACTTTGTGAACAGACAAAAACCCGTGACTTTGGGCACCCTGTATGGATATATTTAAAAAAAAAAAAAAAAAAAAAAAAAAAAAAATGTGGTAAAGATTCTTCCGAAAAAAACCGGGAAAGTTGGCAGCTATGGAAATCATACACACAATAGTTTTTTTAACCCTTTAACGCGCAGTGTTCCCGCTCTGGGAATACCAAACTCTGACGTTTTGACTGTTGCCAGTCACGAACAATAGATTTGATTTCTATAAAAAGAGTTGCGGGTGACATAGCTCCACGAGAATCCTTTACTTTTTAGCACGCCATTTCCCGTAAAAAAATGGTCACGATTATTTTTAACAGCACTGACATCTGCTGAAAAATGGAAGAATGCGAGAACAGACTGGATAGATTGCCCAATGCTGAAAAAAGGGCAGCCGTTGCCATCGCTCGACTTAACTACCAGCAAGATGGCGGACGATCGAAACGTTCATCGCGTCATTTTTTTTGACGACAGCTGGCTGTGCGCTGTCGTCAAAAAAAGGGTCTCTAGATCTGTGGCACGCGATGAACGTTTCGATCGTCCGCCATCTTGCTGGTAGTTAAGTCGAGCGATGGCAACGGCTGCCCTTTTTTCAGCATTGGGAAAGGGTTGCGCCTCAAAGGGTTAATACACTTAACTTTCCGACACTGTTTTTTCCGACGTCGACACAACAATCCTTTTGCGCCACATTTGACGCTGTGTTGTTTTCAAATTTGCCTGTCTGTATATCGTCGTTATTAATGTAATTTTGCGAGACATTGCAAAAGAACTTTAAATATTACTTCTGTACTTTAAATGAAGACTAAACAGTTATAAACGTTTGAAGAATACTTATATTTTATTTTGAAATACTTTTCAACTAATATTGGAAACACTTTTCATATTTTTGGAGAGTGTTTCTGGTAAAAGAATGGAAGAAAATTTTTTTGCGTCGGCCGGGAGTCGACCTAGGGTCAACTGCTTGGAAGACAGCTATGATAATCTCTGTACCACCGACGCTATAAGAGTAATTGTAATAAAGTAAAGCACGATTTGTATGTCTTTTAAAGGACGGATCTATATCTGGAGCAGCAGTCAACCATGGCATGCAGTGGAAACCGCTCTCGAGGAATAATGTTCACCAGAAGCAAATATATATATATATGTAATGTATAAAAAGGTAATTTGGGTTTTACTAGTTTGGGTATTGTTCAAGCGGGTACTTTCACTGTAAGTTTTACTTTCCTGTCATACTTGCCAAGCGCGCTCTGGAGCTATGTTTTATTTATTTTGTTATTTGCCAGACATCAGGCCGTCGATTCTGAGTTCTTTAGATGTACACGCCCTTGTGTCCCCGGATGCGGGTCATGTTGGTAAATGTGTGTGGTTCGATCAGAGATAAGAGAGAGGAGGAGTTGTGTCTTCGCAGACCACGTGGTGTGGTAAGCGTAAATACTCCCGCACATCAAAAATCGGGGGACTTCTGCCACTGGAACTGCTTCATGAGTCCACGCTGATTCTTGTACCCGTCTCCCCTCCCCTCTTCTCATTCTAAATTGCAACTTAATTGTAATGTTCAATAAACCATATTACCTGCCTTAACTCTGAAACTTTACTTGAAATATCTGACGTCTCATATATATATATATATATATATTTTTTTTTTTTGGTGGGGGGGGGGGGGTTGAAGGGAGAATGTTTGGACTTATATTTCATAAACTTCGTTATAAAACATATATATATACGAATACGGTTGTATACGAATTTAAAAAGTGTATGACTTTTAAAAAATTAATGAGGGGAATTTTTTCTTAACGTGGTCTTGTTTACTACCTCATTTTGAGTATTTTTCCAATATACATTGCCCGCTTACCACTAATCAATAAAGAATTAAAGCATTTTACCACCATTTTGGGACACCCTGTATAGCTAAGGGCAGTCCTGCATTCTTGAGCCTCACCATGACACAATGGTTATGTCACTGAAAATGATAGACGGCCGAAGCGTGAAGATTCGGGTCCCATCGCCCGGCTGTCGATCGAACTTTCCGGATTTTTGTTAGGTTTTCTCCAGATGTAACGTGAATACGCGTTAGAACGCCTCAAAAAGTCCTCTTACCAAAAGTATCCCCTTCCTTGTCAGATCGCCCTAGCGTAGCGCGTTGCCATAATCACAGACACAAATAAACCCTGCATTCTTGTCACTACTATACCTATGCCGGGAGAGATGGGACTATAGGCATATAGGAGGTAGAGGGATATGGTCCGGGGCTCGAGCCCCCCACAATAAATTGTGATTATGAGATGATGCATCACAAGGAAATCGTAACTAAATTCGAAATCAAATTCGAAGCAAATCGTAATACAAATTCGAAATTAACTCCCTTCTAAAACTTTTACAACAGTTTATTCGAAAAATCGTCTTTACTTTTAAAAGGCTTTACTTTTAAAAATTTCTTCTTTTGATTTCAATCAAGATTTTGTATTCATTGTGACGCCACGTAACACACAATGTTACTATAAGCTGCCCTCGCCAGGCTCTGGTTAATTAAAATCAGATTATACAATGTAAATGAAAAAAAAAGTTCAGATGGGTCTAAAATGCACTATGTCATCGAAAATGGTTTTTTTTTTCCCTTTTGGATTTTTTACTTTGCTTCTACTTTTAACTTATAACATGGTAGGAAGATACTAGCACGGATACTTACCTTACATAGGTGTAGCATTCTATGGACCCATAGAGCTCGAGCGCCTCCAATAATTTACACTTATATATAGTAAGTCATAGCTGCCAACTTCTACGGAATAAAATTAACCACTTTTTGTAAACAGTATAATTTTTTAATAATTTTTTTCAAAATAGTAACCAGCTCGCGCGCAGCACAAAAATTTTGCTATATCTTAAGCCGAAAAATCATGTAGAAAAAGTGGTTAATTATATTCCGTAGTAGTTGGCAGGTATGAGTAAGTTATGTACGTGAATCAGTGGCGTAGCCAAAAATTTTTCATGGGGGGGGGTTATTACCCCCTAACCCCCCCTGGCTACGAAGGGGGGTTAGGGGTTCATTTCTCACTGATGTGAATATATGTGGTTGAGGGGCCCGGCCCCCCCAATAATTTTGAAAACTTTACGCTTATGTATAGGCACCCACAAGGGTGGGGGTGGGGGGGGTGGTCGGGCACTCCCCCCCCCCCCGTAGAGATTTAGATATTGTCTTATGATGTAAATAAAATTGCATCACAAAGGAAAATCGTAACTAAAATTCGAAATCAAATTCGAAGCAAAATCGTAATTACAAATTCGAAATTAACTCCCTTCTAAAACTTTTTTTTAAAGTTTGTCCTCCTCCCTTAGAAAAATTCCTATGGGTGCCCATGGATGGGACAGAGCTGAAAAGTACGTACTCTCTTCCATATTCTCCATTAGCGGGAAGAGAATATCCCAAGCAGCGATGTCTGCTTTTATATTAACCTTCGATACCAGAGTTCACTAAATCATTACGATGATTTAGTCAAGGTGGTCAAGGGTGGGGGTCAAGGGTGGCGCAGACCGCTCTACGCCCAGTGATATCATTTGCCCGAGAGTGGGTGCAACACTGGCTGGGTGGAAAAGAAATACAGTGTCGAAGGGTGAAAGCACTGGACTGATGCAGTCGATATTTTGAGTCTCGCTGTGAGAAGGGGGATGTTTCCCTCATTAAATAAATTCCGGGGGTCGATCCAGGAATTCTTTTCCAGGGTCTTGTAGAAATTGCTTATTTTTGTGAATTTGCTTAATTTTGAGAAGTTCAACACTTATAGAGCAAGAGCCAGCGACCGCCAGACCTTTGTCATAGTATAAAAGCTGAAACTTCCTCTGCGCATACCCCCCAACAGAGGTAGGAACCATCGGCCACTATAAAATTTGGATGATCGTGGCTTTGGCAGGTAACAGGTGGCAAAGGTGTATAAAATTGCCGAAAATTTCGTCATTTCATAAAGCTTCATTTTTTTATATGTTCTTCTTCGCAGTACTAGAAATCACTTTATCCCTTGCCAGACACTTTTCCATCGTGGCAAACCCCCGCCAGACAACCTCAAAGTCTTGAAAAACGTAATTCTATTACGAGCGCGCTGCAAAAGTTCGCGCGTAAGAAAGTTCAGAAGTAGCAATATAAAATGTGCTTGGCGCTTTGTGACAGCTTGACGTACTTGTCGCGGGAGTTTACACGAATACAACAGTTTTCCATGACTTTGAGGTTGTCTGGCGGAGGTTCGCCACGATGGAAAAGTGTCTGGCAAGGGATAAAGTGATTTCTAGTACTGCGAAGAAGAACATATAAAAAAATGAAGCTTTATGAAATGACGAAATTTTCGGCAATTTTATACACCTTTGCCACCTGTTACCTGCCAAAGCCACGATCATCCAAATTTTATAGTGGCCGATGGTTCCTACCTCTGTTGGGGGGTATGCGCAGAGGAAGTTTCAGCTTTTATACTATGACGAAGGTCTGGCGGTCGCTGGCACTTAGACTAATATTTTTGTGAATTTTCATACCAACTTTTAATAAAAGTCACTTTTTTTTGTGTTAAATAATTGATAACATAGATGAAAATGTAGGGTAAAATGCCAATAAAGGGCTGTTTTAATGGATAGTATTTCTGTGAAAGGCCCTTTTCAATCGATCGTAATTTTGTGAAGGGTCTGAAAAACGGACCCAATTTTCGTCTGCATCGACCCCTGAATTCGGATTTGACTTTATGTCGAATGGAATTATTGATTTCTAAGTTAAGATTTTTCATTTTATAGAATGACAGGCGTCACAGTACTTTTGAACAAGTTTAAAAACAAACCAACGGTGTTAAACGCTCGACATGGTTAATAATGCTTGCAGCGTTATCCTGTCCAGTGGTTAAGGCGTTGGACTCCTAAGGGGAAGGTTGCGGGTTCGGTACCGGTGTGGCACTAAAGACCGCTGTGTATATGCGGTGTACGTGCACGTTAAACCCTTGGTTCCGAAAGTTCTCTCGGCGGTCGCTAGCAGTTTACGAGGGGTGCCAATATTCAGAAGTCCCTCACCTTCTAATGAGGATCAAAATTGTGTCGGGTAGCTCTGGGAAGCACGTACGTAACTCTAAACGACACTTTTAGTGACGTGAGCTGTCCTTTCCTGGCAAATAAATATAGTTACGCTGATCAGTGACTCTGGAACAATTCCATTTCAGTCACTCCAAAAAATAAAGCTTTTACCGCCATTTCTCCAAAAAGATTAAAAAGTTAAACACAAAAAACGTAATAAAATCTACACCGTTTGTACGATCCGCTTGAAATTTTTTATAATTATGTGTAAAAAATATAGAAAACCATCTTCGCGACTTTAAAAATCTAAAAACCCACCCGTTCTCTCATTTTTAAGCGATTTTTTTTCTACTTTCAGCTCCACTTTATTTCCTAGAGTAACTAAAGGGAATCATTTGCTTGTCAAAATCAGCTGTCGCAATTGACATTGACGTCATATTGAGTCACGGGCATCATGCTTTGAAGGGAAAATTGCGATTTCAATTCGTTTAAAATAGTTTTTCCAGATTACATTAGTTTAAAATTTTTTTTTTACACAAATAAAATGATTTCTTTTGCATGAAAGATTGGCTGTTTCCACTAAACGAAAAGTTTCCGCACTTCTTAAAAGAAAATGCAATTCCGATCTCTGCATCTAATAAAAATTGAATATGAAGCTATTTATTTTAGGGGGACGAAGATTAAATACTGACTGTAGACATATTTTTTTGTCGAAGATTTCTTTCTTTTCGGTGCCCGTTATAATTGCCCTCACTTAGCCCGTCGTGAAGGCAATTACTTCTAGTTCAAAATAAGGGCTTCTAGTTCAAAATATGATTGTTTGTGAGCATGTATTTATGATTTATGTGCTTTGCCCGAACAGGTGCGGATCCAAGGGGAGAGCAGTGGGGACGATCGCCCCTTCCTGTGCGAAGTCCAAAAATCTGTTACAATCTGCTAAAATATATTATGAAGGTATAATTAATTAATTATAAAATGATTTTGCGCATTTTACCCCCCTATTTTAGGTACAAAATCGGCCCCCCCTTGAGTAATTTCTGGATCCGCCCTGGAGATTTCTGGATCCTGTGCCCGAAGCCCGCTTATAAATCCACGCCAGAAATACAACACAAGTGCGACCCCCTCCGTGGGGTTCTTTCTAAGGGGTACTAACCTGTATTTACGCTAGTTTCGGAGAAAACCACGGAAAACTATAAAAGGGTTAGTTCCACAGCCGCGCGATGGGACACGAATGTGGGACCTTCACACATCGACCGTCTACCATTTTCTGTGACATTACCACTGTGCCATGGTGAGACTTCAAAATAAGAAAGTTTAAAGTTTAAATAAGAGTTTGTCGTAAATTTAAAATAAATAATAATAAAGTATAATGTAGTTAAATAAGTTTATAATGCAAATTATTTCATAGAATGAATACAAATATAACGTATTTTATAGACACGTATAAACTTTCGCGGAGAACGAAGAAAATCAGAGAATATAGACTTCCAAACGTTGCCGAAGACACCCTTAGTCGCAGCTTACACTGCGTAACAAGATAACTCCTTGTTCCACTTAATTCAGTCAGGTGAATCCATTGCTCTATTTTCTCCATTCTTCAACTCAAGATGAGCACATTCTGGCAAGCGTCGGTGGTATAACGGTTAGCATAGCTGCCTTCCAAGCAGTTGACCCGGGTTCGACTCCCGGCCGACGCAGGATTGCATTTTTTTAAAAATCGCTTTATTTATTTAGTTTGAAATTATTGAGAATTTATAGACAATTTTGGATATTCTTGACATATGAACGTAAGAAAGTTGTCAGTTTTCTTCGATAAACGTGCTCTTATGACTAATGATTTTTAAAATTTCAATAACACTATTAGGGCAACGAGCGTTAGAACCCCTTGAAAGGTCCTCCGATCTTTCCGGAGATAAATTCGTTCGAATATACGCACGATGTCGACGGAAGGTACAAAAAGGGCAGAGGAGCTCAGTTGTGCCAACTTGGCAGACAATAAGAATTTTGACAATCTCTTTAGGTGGGCTTTTTAAATGACAAATTCCAGGTAATTGTTTGATAGAATGTATCATGACACGCTTTCATAGGCGCACCCACGGGGGGGGGCTATGGAGGCTGAAGCCCCCCCCTAAAGGTGGGAAATTAGAAGTGAAAAGTATTGAAAATTGTCTTCAAATTATTTCTAAATTACTTTTTACCAAAAAAGATGTTAGTTTTTAAATAAAAACTTACAGTTAGAGCATGAAACACGGTTAAACTTGGTTACAACATCACTGAAAAGATCATATAATTATTTGATTCTAAAATGAGTTACATTACTCGTGGGGTTGTATTCTACGGGCAAGTAGACTGGCACAGAATATTTTGACGTTATAAGAGAGTTACAACTATAACTGAGGTCACTATAACCGATTTCAGCAGTATTTGTAGCCCAGCCCCCCCCTAAGCTAAAATCCTGGGTGCGCCAATGCACGCTTTCCAACATAATGAAACAAGGTAAAACAGATAAGGCAAACACTAAACTTTTAATACAAGGCACAACTGTGCAAATTTAAAATCTGAACGTTTGAATTTCAATACGTTACTCTGATTAATAAAACGATCACGACAACAGGAATTAAATATTAGACACATCAGCAGTATCCAAATTACCGCATAAGTTTTTTTATATTGCTATTTCACAGAAACAAGGACTAAACTGTACAGTTCTATTGGAATTGTGCAGTTTAGTCCTTGTTTCTGTGAAATAGCAATAGAAAAAAAAATATGCGGTAATTTGGATACTGCTGGCGTGTCTAATATTTTATTTCTACATTAAATTTTTTTTTTAGTCCTACATTAACTCACGAAGAGAGATCACCTCACGAGTATTTCACTACTTACAATATAAAATGATAGAATAAGCATCGTGAAACTGTTAGAACGTAAAACATGGTAGAGTGAAAGTAGAATGAAAGTAGAAGAATGATTAATGGTTGAATGGACATAGTAAAGTGTAAAACGGTAATCTGAATTTCGCACGATGTAAAAAAGTAGAACTAGCATCGAAAAATTAAAATAGTTGCATAAATATCGTAGAATGTGAAATGGTGAAATGAACTTCATAGAGTAGAGCAAAATGTTAATATGAATTTTAAAATGAATCGAATTGTACGAATTAAATTGATTAATATGAATCTGATTAGAATGAATATCGTAGAGAGAAAAATGGTAAGATGAATTTCATAGAGTATTATACTAAAATGTTAATATGACTTTTGTATAGCGTTAAACGGTAAAATAATTACGGAAGAAATATAAAATGATTGAATGAATTCTACTAATAGTTTTGCTGCTAATTATTCACCGATTCAAATTTTTTTAAATGCATCGTAAGAATTAAGTAAGTGTTCGGAAAGTCGAGAGGAATCACTCCACATTCTTGATTTTATAAGTTTAACCCTTTGAGGCACAACCCTTTCCCAATGCTGAAAAAAGGGCAGGCGTTGCCATCGCTCGACTTAACTACCAGCAAGATGGCGGACGATCGAAACGTTCATCGCGTGCCACAGATCTAGAGACCCTTTTTTTGACGACAGCTGGCTGTGCCGCCGCACAGCCAGCTGCGTCAAAAAAAAGGTCTCTAGATCTGTGTCACGCGATGAACATTTCGATCGTCCGCCATCTTGCTGGTAGTTAAGTCGAGCGATGGCAACGCCTGCCCTTTTATCAGCATCGGGCAATCTATCCAGCTGTTCTCGCGTTCTTCCATCTTTCGGCAGATGTCAGTGCTGTTAAAAACAATCGTGACCATTTTTTGACGGGAAATGACGTGCTAAAACGTAAAGGATTATCGTGGCGCTAGGTCACCCGCAACTATTTTAATAGAAATCAGATCTATTCTTCGGGACTGGCAACAGTCAAAACGCCAGAGTTGGGTGTTCCCAGAGCGGGAACACTGCGCGTTAAAGGATTAAGGTACGTTACTTTCATGTGACTGTGACATGATCGATGGGTTTTCGTAATGCATAGAACCGTCACGCCGACAGAAAACGAAAATATCAGTCGCAGACACATTCAGTACCCAAATTACTATGTAAACTCCCTGTCTGTAGCTGTTTCACACAAGCAAGGCCCCGAACACTACAATTCCGTTTCTTTTATTACCTCACGAAGCGAGATCGACTTCACGACTGGAACGAGAGCTGATCACTGTCCAATAAAGACTAAGAAAAAAAATATCAATCCCTGTAATTACAATACTTTTTTTTCCCGAGAACTAAAGCGATTTTTGCCTGCTTTTAGCGGATAAGGATTCACGCTAATGTTTTTACATTATAATCTTTAGTGTACATTCCACTTTTTTGTTCTTATTTTTTCCCACCAAACATCCCTCATTTCACTAGGGAAATCACCTGCTGTTGCCAACAGACAAAAGAAAATTCGGTCGCGTCGTGGAACGGGTTAAAAAATGGTTCGTGATTTTCTGCCAGGATTCCTCTCTTTTCACGCCCTCTGGATGCATCACGATCGGAAGGTGACGTCATAGCTTCACCTTCGATATGTACATAGGTTGTGTCTTTTGTTTTTGTTTTTTGTTTTAATCTCCCCACCCCCCCTTGCATCATGACCTTAAAGATGAGATAGGAAACTGGGAGTGGAGTAATTTGGAAGTGATTCTGACGATTTATTTGATTTAAGCTCGCCGTCGTCATAACTTTGATGAATTATGGATGTTCCTTTGACATTGCCAGGTTTTACGGGCTCAGACGTTCTTGGATTGCAGAAATTTTAAGATCTATTAGTCGTCTGTTTTGTTATAAGGCCAGCCTTTCAACAAGTAAATCTCCCCCATCAGTTAGCTTTTAACCCTTTGAAGCGTAACACTTTCCCAATGCTGAAAAAAGGGTAGCCTTTGCCGTCGCTCGACTTAACTATACCAGCAAGATGGCGAACGATCGAAACGTTCATCGCGTGCCACATATCTAGAGACCATTTTTTGACGACAGCTGGCTGTGCGGACTCAGCCAGCACA
This sequence comes from Cheiracanthium punctorium, assembly GCA_038373885.1. Taxonomy (NCBI): domain Eukaryota; kingdom Metazoa; phylum Arthropoda; class Arachnida; order Araneae; family Cheiracanthiidae; genus Cheiracanthium; species Cheiracanthium punctorium. Next base: position 585,277 of record JAWZYV010003555.1, on the reverse strand, counting down.
GCCAGCTGCGTGGCACAGCCAGCTGAGAGGCATAACTAGCAGCAAGATGGCGGACGATCGAAGTTCAGCAGATGTCAGTGCTGTTAAAAGTAATCGTGACCATTTTTTTACGGGAAATTACGTGGTAAAAAGTAAAGGATTCTCGTGGAGCTATGTCACCTGCAACTGAGAAATCAAATCTATTCTTCGTGACTGTCAACAGTCAAAACGCCAGAGTTTGGTGTTCCCAGAGCGGGAACACTGCGCGTTAAAGGGTTAAGAAAGTACCTTTTATACGCATTCCTAAAGACTGCAGAGAGGCATAAGTAAGAGTGCACAGCAAGGGATGTGTGGAGGACAAAATTTCCGCCTGCTGTGTAAATTTTTGCTGCCTAATCTTAAGGCTTACTGATTTTCAAATAGCCAAGTCCTCTCCACTCAACTAATGAATAGCAGTGAGCAGTGGTATAACAAAACTTCCTGAAATGCGTTCCATATTGAAAGTATGTATAGTAGAGATTCGATAATCCGGACGCCAAAAATCCGAACCGTCGATAATCCGGAGTTAATTCCGGTGGGTAAAGAAAAGTTGAAGTGATCTATCGATAAGTAAACCCATTGGCAGTGCCAACTTGTGAAAAATTTAAAGCCAGTTTTCTTCAACTTCTTATTATGCTGCTTGCTTGTTGCCATCCGCACAGACAAAGGCTTTTACGACAGCAGACTCTAATGTCATAGCTTAAGAAACAGACTGAGCTCACTAAACCAGCTCATTTTTTTAAAACAACATTTTTTTAAAACAAGACATATAGCAAAAAAAAGCGAACTACTACTGCAGTTCATAAATCCCTAACAGACTTTCTTAAGAGCTCTGACAATGTATAAGCTGTACAGTATTCTGTACATACATATATATGCACATATTATACATTACTCATGTAAAAAACGAAGAGCCGTTACATTACGACCACCCACACATTTTTCAATGAAGTCGTCTGAATGACATGGAGTGCACTGTAATTAAGTGGGAAACGGTATTTAACCCTTTGAGGCGCAACCCTTCCTAATGCTGAAAAAAAGGGCAGCCGTTGCCATCGCTCGACTTCACTACCAGCAAGATGGCGGACGATTGAAACGTTCATCGCGTGCCACAGATCTAGAGACCTTTTTTGACGCAGCTGGCTGTCTCAGCTGCGTGAAAAAGGGGTCTCTAGATCTGTGGCACGCGATGAACGTTTCGATCGTACGTCATCTTGCTGGTAGTGAAGTCGAGCGATGGCAGCGGCTGCCCTTTTTTCGGCATTGGACAATCTATCCAGCTGTTCTCGCATTCTCCCATTTTCCAGCAGGTGTCAGTGCTGTTAAAAAGAATCGTGACCATTTTTTTACGGGAAATGCCGTGCTAAAAAGTAAAGGATTCTCGTGCTGCTATGTCACTCGCAACTATTTTTCTAGAATTCAAATCTATTCTTCGTGCCTGGCAGCAGTCCAAACGTCAGAGTTTGGTGTTCCCAGAGCGGGAACACTGCGAGCTAAAGGGTTTAACCGTTGCTGGAGAAGGTAAGGAATCGTTCTTGCACTTACGTTTGTGAGTGATGGGAAGGGCAGTTGATCTAAGCGAATTGGACAGAGAGTAGATTGTAAAGGCCCGAGGACTCGGAACGAGTATCTCCGAAACTGCACGACTGGTCGGTTGCTCGCGATCTGCCGTTGTTAGTATTTATAAAAAGTGGATTAATGGCAGTCAAACCACTAATAGACGCCAAGACGTTGGGCGTCCATGCATCATCCAAGAAAGAGGACGCCGGAGACTGTCCCGCCTAGTACAGCAAAATCGGCGGCAGACATTGGGCTCAGCTGACAGCCCAATACAATGTAGGTCCAAGTACAAGTTTTTCGGAATTCACAATTCAGCGGATGCTGTTGGATATGGGACTGCGGAGCAGACGCCCCACTCGTGTGCCAGTGCTCGCCAAGCATTATTGTCAAGTACGCCTACCGTTGGCACGGGAACATCGAGGCTGGGCCACGAATATGTAGAAGAGAGTTGCCTGTAAGGATGAATCCCGGTTTCTATTTCATCACACCTACGGTCGTGTCAGGGTGCGCCGTCTTTCAGGAGAACAGCTGCTCCCCTCTCTCCCCGGTAGCTCAGAGCTCAAACGCCACCATTTTTTTTTGTTTGTCATGAACTCAAACGATTGGTTCTTTTCAGAAAATCCGAACATTTTGGTGTCCCGGACAGGGTATGTTCTTTCATTAAAATACAGTGTAAGTTCATATTAATGGATGGTCTGATGTATCTGCTCTGATTATTTAAACACCAAAGTGAATTATTAAGGCTAGTTCGAAGGAAAAAAACTCTGCTTTTACTCTTGGTACATAAATTGAATTAAACTACTAGCACCACAGCCTCCAATATAATTCCAGATGGTTCCTCATAAACTGCTTTACTCATTGTAATAAACGGAAAAGCTGTGCCTTTTGTGAAAATTTCAGAAAAAAATTCTTAAACATGGATCTGAGCTGCGAGATTTTTCGAAGAATGAAACGTTTTGCGAAAATTTCGGATTTTTAAGAATTTTTGCTGAAAGTTCTGAAACTGATACAGGTTTATCGTTTATTTCGGTATGTAGTACAGCTTGTAAAGAGACAGTCTCAAAATTTTGAAGTGCCTGACATAATTAGTTTATTTGTACTTATGTACCAAAATCACATGATACTTCCGAACAACACCGTTCACGATTTTAGCTAGTTCTTGTTTGTTTGTTATGAATTCAAACGATTGGTTCTTTTTTTCAAAAATCCGGACATTTTGATAACCCGGACAAAGTACGGTCGCAATTAATTCGGATTATCAACGCCCTACTGTAATACTTTCTAAACTCAACAATTTCCAGTTCGATTTACGCCGATTCCAATTGACTTTGTTCCATCTCGACTTTGTGAGGCTTAAATATTTGGTTATCTACAAAGATCTCGTGGCATCCATGCCCAGACGAGTTGCAGCTGTTTTGGAGGTCAAAGGAGGCACAACGTGCTATTGAGTAGGTGGTCGCAATGAAATGGCTCTTCGGTGTATGGATATTCTTTCATTAAAATATGTTATAAGTTTATATTAATTGATAGATTTATGTATCTGCTCCGATCACTTAATCACAAAAGTGAATTATAAACGATTTTAGCTAGTTTTGTTTGTTTGTTATGAACTCAAACGATTGGTTCTTTTTCGAAAATCCAGTCATTTTGATAACCCGGACAGGGTACGGTCGGAATTAATTCCGATTATCAACGCTCTAGTGTAATACTTTCTAAACTCCAAAATTTCCGGTTCGATTCACATCGATTCCAATTGATTTAAACCCTTTAACGCGCAGTGTTCCCGCTCTGGGAACACCCAAATCTGACGTTTGGACTGCTGCCAGGCACGAAGAATAGATTTGAATTCTATAAAAATAGTTGCGAGTGACATAGCTCCACGAGAATCCTTTACTTTTTAGCACGTCATTTCCCGTAAAAAAAAAAAATTTCACGATTCTTTTTAACAGCACTGACATCTTCTTAAAAATGGAAGAACGCGAGAACAGCTGGATAGATTGCCCAATGCTGAAAAAAGGGCAGCCGTTGCCATCGCTCGACTTAAATACCAGCAAGATGGCGGAGAAGGCAGCTGGCTGTGCGAAAATATTTCCGACTGAATTTTGCTCGGGGGTAGGAGGGTCACCTCTCCGGGATTGCAAGCAAAAAGGGAGACAGAAAAATCATGCCGAACGCAAAAATCGGTAAAGACTTTCCAAGACCATCTTACAAGTTTACCATGAACGCAAATAAAAGAATGGTGGCGATTCCCCTTCTGTCCTCATCAGCGCTCACGTTTTGGGCCCGTAACCAAACAAAATAAAAAAGAAAGATAAAGTGTTGTTCCATTTAACTTTGATAAGTCAGGATTTATTTCCAGAATCAACAAGGGCAATTTTTCGACCGGCCGCTTCGAATTATTGCAACTCATTAATCCCGCATATCGCTTAAAGTAATCCCGATTCTGTAATATGACTTTGTTCGTTATATATTGTAAAAAAAGTAGTTTAAAAATAAGTGTTTTTGCTGTAGAATTTCTTAAAATAAATCAGGCTTGGCTCTGCCAAAAATAAGATAGCTGAATAAGCTGTCTAGTGAAATAAAACTTTAACACCAGCCTGATGTAGGAGCAAAAAGGCCTTGTTATTAACAGTGTGCATATTAACCTTTTACAGACCGAATTGAGATTCAGGCATATTTTAACCCTTTACAATGCTGTGGTAAGAATACTTACCACCTAGGTCTATTAAATACAGAAATCAATTATCATTAGTGAATTTTCTGATTGTTGTTCAGTTATATTGGATGTATATTTTTTCCATACATCTAGATTCTAAATTATATTTGGCTTACGAACTTTTCTTTCATTTGTAATTTTAACCCATTTATGCCTAGTGTCCCTTTTTTGGGACGGCATTTTCGCTATTAGTCGAAAACGTTATTTATTTTTCCTAGCCTTTATTCATGAGTATTGAGCCTCAACTCTGAAAAATATTTTAACATGACCCAGTAGGATGTTGATATTACGATTTTTATGCATAATGATTTTAAAAGAAATCATCCCTTGTTCAAGAAGTTGACATCAGAAATTTATCTATTATTTCTGTTATCAGTAAAAATCGAAGAAAGTCGCAAAAATATCCAGGCACAAATGGGTTAAAGAAAGCTCGAATAATGACTCGAAAATTGAGCATAAGAATCATCGCTTTTAATTATATATTTTTGCGCTTAATTCCGTGTACAAGCAGCAGGTAGTTTTCCGACTTTGATTTTGTGAATAATTTCAATGTTTGTTTAATATTTGTTTATTCAATTTTCACGTTGGATATTACAGCAGAGGGAAAATATATGAATTAATCCTAAAAAATGGGCCTGAAAAATCCCAGGTACTTTCGACTCTCTGCACATAAACTCGCCTTATAAAGGGTTAAATTAGTTTTCTGCACATTTTTTCTTCTAATGAGTTAGTTAAAAGATATTAATCATTTAAATTAGGAAAAAATATTCTATAGAATTATATATATCACTGTGTTAAAAATTATTACCATAAGTCATTTCTGACTATACTTTTATATTGGTTTCAAAAACGGAATATACTTATTGGTAACTTAAATAATAAGTGAACTATTAAGAATTAATGATTTTTAAACTTAAGTAAAGATATGAGTAAAGTTTGAAGGGGGGAGGGGAGGGTTATCAAAATAGCTCTGTAAAAATTCATGAAATGGCTATTTTCATGATTTTTGTTCGGTTTCCCACTCATGATAGAAATGCCACTACTGTTTCAAAAAAATCAAGTCATCTTTTAACTATATCTGCTAATTTTTTCCAAGTATATATTGATAAAATTTAATTTTTGAATAAATTTTTAATTCCAATTGGGAACATTGGGTTGTAAAGGGCTGAAATTTTACTATCACTTTATTAGGTTTGAAATAGGTACTACACATAATTTTTTTTAATATTATTGTATTGTCACTTGAAATCCATTGCTACGATAAATTTCAGAGAAATATATCGTTATTTATCCATTGGGTTTGCGTTTTGCATTGAATGGCTGACCGTAAAGCGTGATGTATTTTTTTTTTTTTTTTTTTTTTTGCTCCTGTAAAAGAACTATAAATGCTACAAACATCATTTTCTATAGGATACATGGCGCTGTACATAGAAAAAACATATATAGATTTTGCACTAATCGGTGTATATTTGCGGCAGTTAGAACATGAACCGGTGGACAGAAGAATTGACAGAAAAATCGAATTCATAAACACCTCTCAATCTTGCCGGAAAGATGAAAATATAAATAGGTATTCCTCTTATACGCAATAACGGTATCGCACTAACACGAAGAGCAAGAAATTTATTCTTTTAAGGGTGAGCAGTCTAAAATCAATGTTCCACCGGCTGAGAAATCGATGTTTGCAACTTTGTTGCATGTAAATCTGTTAATGCGTTAGAAACCCATAAAAATTCCTCCGACCAACGCAACCCCCCTCCTAGGCAGACAGCCCTTGCGTAGCATCGTCTTAACGCAACACAACACACTAAATGAGTTAATTCGAGCGCGAGTAACGAATTTTCAAAATTCTCATTAAAATCGTCATAGCTTAATATTATCACATTAGGTATATTTTTTGATTTCCAGCCAAATAATGAAAATATCGCCAAGCTACGGGTCATTTAAAAAAAAAGAAAAAAATTCTCACCCTATTTGGCGATTTATCGCAGAAGTCGCCAATATTGGCAACTTTTGAGGGAGTACGCAATCGTTGTTAAATCATTAACTAATTATATGTACTAGGATATACTATTATACTTTAAATAGATGCCTGTTTCTAAATTGGAATTGAAAGAAATGTATCGGAATTATTTTGAATGATCCTGTAGAACTATTAATGATACAGACACTATTTTCGATGGAGAGATTTATCTTGTAATCCTTAATAACATATATCAATTTTGTTTCATTTGAAAGAGCCGAATATCTCTAAAAAACGCTCTAAAGAACGACTGCCTATAAAGCAAAATCTGATGTGTCCAACACATGACTTCCTTGCACGTCTATTAATTCAAAAATGTTTTTTACGCACTTCCTCTAAACTTATTTGTTTGAAAGAGATAAAATATAAATAATAGTAAGGTATAGCGATTTCTAGCCAAATATTTCGATATCGCCAAGCTGAGTTCAATTTGAAAGATTTCCTTCTGACACTTTATTTGGCGATATTTCACCAAAAGCCGACAAACTTGAGATAGTTTGCGAGATTTTGGGGATAGCCAAAGTAGTCATTGACCACTGACTTTCAATGAATTTAATGCATCCATACACCTTAATGTATTTAAAGTCATTTGGCTCACCCTGTAAATAAATTCCCAGTCGATTGCTGTCAAAAAAGATATTGAAAACAGTTAGATATTATAATATAGTTCTAAATACAAAAGTTCAAAATTGTACGGGTTAAAGTTTTAGAGTTATACAAAATACGAAATAATTTTTGGCGCCAAATTTGGCGATATTTCGGCGAAACTCGTCAATGTCGACGACATTTGGCGAGATTTTAAGCATGGACCAACAATGACAGATTATCGCCAAATTTGGCGATATTTCGCCAAAACTCGCCAAGAACGATGACAACTGGCGATACTTTCGGCATGGACCAAATGACTGACTATCGCCAAATTTGGCGACATTTCGGCAAAACTCGCCAAGGTCGAGGACAAACGGCGAGATTTTGGGCATATACCAAACAATGACTGACTACAATTGTATTATATTGAAGATGTCCATAGACATTAAAGTACTGAAATTCTTTTTGGTGGTCCTGTAAAGAAACTCCAGTAGATTGGAACCAAAAATCGAGATGCACAACTAGATGTTACAACAATCTTACATATGAAATTTCATAATAGTTTTTGAGATTTGAGAGTTAAATATGCACACACGTACACCAAAAGTCACCAAGCTTGGCGACTTTTGGCATAGTTCTTGAGGGAGGCACGTGACCGTGGTCCAACCATTACCTAACTTATGTTGTAGGACGGTATTGTGCTTGAAATGGATGAATGCCCCTAAAATTGCCATTGACCGTAATGTATTGAAAATCTTTTGAGTGTTCCTGTAGCAGAACTGTAAATGATAAAGACACTTTTTTTAATGGAGAAATTCATTTTCTAACTCTTTACAGCATATATCACTCCTGAGTCGTTTGAAATAGCCCAAAACCTCTAAAAAACGCTTTGATGAATGTCGGCCCATAGAGCGTAATGTATTTCGAATCTTTTAGGCGGTTCTGTAGATAAACTATCCAGTCGAATGGAACCGAAAGGGGAGGTGCACAACTAGATGTTACAACAATCCTAAATATAAAGTTTTAACATTCTACGCCTAATAGTTTTTGAGATATGCGAGTTTAATGAATTTCGGCCCATTGAGCGTAATGTATTTCGAATGTTTTGGGCGGTCCTGTAGATAAACTATCCAGTCGAACGGAACCAATAGGGGAGGTACACAACTAGATGTTTTAACTATCCAAAATATGAAGTTTCGACATTCTACGCCTAATAGTTTTTGAGTTGGGCGAGTTTAATGAATTTTGGCCCATAGAGCGTAATGTATTTCGAATCTTTTGGGCGGTTCTGTACATAAACTATACATTCGATTGCGACCAAAAGGGGAGGTGCACAACTAGATCATAGAACATTACTAAATATCAAATCTCAACATTCTACGACCAATAGTTTTTGAGATATGCGAGTTACATACATACGTACGTACGTACGTACGAACATACGTACGTACGTACAGACGGCATGGAAAAACTGACCACAATAGACTCGCCGCTGGTCAAAATGAGTTGCAGACGCGTTAATATGATCGTGCATGCTAGCCTACGATGAGATGCATGGAAAAAATTCTTAAAATTAAATTTAGAGGTAGTCAAAATCCGTTTTTTTTGTCGAAATTTGGCCCCCAAAATTTTTCGGGATCACATTACTTCCTTATACTACGTACAAGGAAGTAATAATGCATTGGAAATCTTTTGAGCTGTCCTGTAGAAGAACCATGAATGCTGCATACACCATTTTCAATAGGGTACATGGTACAGTACCTAGGAACAACATGCATCAATTTCGTAGAAATCGATGCATATTTACAGGCGTTAGAGCACGGACGGACAGACAGACAAACAGGAATCATAAACACTTTTCAACCTTTTTGGAAAGTGTTAAAAACTAAAAATACTAGTAATTATACGTATTTAATGTATGTGTGTTATTATCAAAGTTATGAATTTTTATGCAGAAATCCTTCAGTTTTCTGATGCGAATCAGTATTTAATAAAGGTGTAAAACTCGTGAAAATGCTAAGAACACATTGACGCACGTGAGTTGTCATTTTCACGTTAACGAAACTTGATTCAACAAGCACATAACGCATTTTTTTCCCCCTTTCTTTTTTTTTATTTTATTTAACATGCTTTCATTTGTTCTTAACTTCATGGAGTTCCAAAATTCATTTTTTAATATTTGTTGTCTGTTTGAAAAAAGTGGAATTCCTTAAAATACTAATTGTACCGTAAGCCCAACACTAAGCCTGCTTATAACGACTACAAGAAAATAAACAATAAAAATTACACTGCGTCGGCCGGGAGTCGAACCCGGGTCAACTGCTTGGAAGGCAGCTATGCTAACCGTTATACCACCGACGCTCGCTTACTGGTATTCTTATCTTTATTAAATGGTAAATGATAAAGAAAAGTGAAGAATTAAAAAATTGAAGCTCAGTAGTGCTTTAGACTGACTGTAATTGAATATTCGGATTGATAATTATGATGTTGAAGTGAAATTTCACTCATAGTACATAGTATTTATGGGTTGTACACTTAAAAAAAAAAGTTTTTTTTTCTTTAGATAGAACCGTTATGGCGGAATGTATTCCAGTGTTATAAGTACGTTTGTGAAAATTACTTGGCATTTGGAATTGCACTATGGATGATTTAAAAAACTCGCTTCCTTCCCGATTTAATTTTTTTTTTCGAAATTAAAACCAGTAGAATGTGGATCACTCAAAGTTAATGACACGAATAGAACAAAAGGGGAAAAGGAGTATGAAATATAATTCCAGAGCTTCGTCTAATATCAATTTTTGATAATTAAATATTTCAGATCAGTGAAGAAATAAAATTCTGCCCTTTCTTTTGACTCAGTTTAAAACAAGCTGATAAGCCTTAAAGTAATTAAAAAACTTTGTAAAAAACACACGTGTGTTTTTTACAAAGTTTTTTAATTACTTTATTGTTTAACACCAGTATTTTGAGTGTTTTTTCCGTTGATAAGCCTTAGTTCAAGGCCCTACTCGGGGGAGGGGGGACCAGGGGTCCGGTCCCTCCCTCCCGAAATTTAAAATTTTGTTAACAAAACAACAGTAATGAACCCATTTTGCGAAAAATTTAGCCTTTTTCACCTCTTAGTCTCCCCCCGAAATTTTTTACTGGGTACGGCCCTGCTTAGTTCATTACTACCATTGGCGTAAGTTGACATGTAACATATTTAGGGGGCAAAATGTTTCTTATTGTAGAGAATACCACTTTCAATTACTTCAGATTTCACTACATGAAACTTCCCTCTGATTCGTTGCATATTGTTAGTGCTGCCGTCTACATTTGAAATGCTATACTAAATTACATTCTATTTTAATACTAGTAGATGGCAGCACCAAAAATGTGCTTTGCTATAGGCCTGCAATTGAAAGAATATGTGAAAACGGTACAAATACTTCTCGAACAGTTTTAAAAGTAAACTAATAACAACATGCACTAAAATAATAAATAGTTAAATAAGGAAATTTTTTTTACAAAAGCACTGCCATTTTCATTTTTCTAAGCAACAAGGGCTGTAAAATATTTTTGTTTGTTGTTTTCTAACTTTCTGCAAGGTCAAAATTTTTACAGAACTTGCGACTGTATCAAGAGGATACGAAATCGCTTACATTTGAAGCGTCACCAATGTTGTTTTCTCTTTTTCTACCAGTGCTAGTGCGTCTTGCAAATCAGGGAATTTTCTATAAATTTCATCATACAGAATAAAATATGATTGTTATAAAATCACTAACGACGCACATTGGCGTTATTCGAGTATATTATAGGCTTTAAGGCATAACTTAGCAGAGAATTATCAGTTGATGTCCGCTAGCAATTTCAATTAATCAGCAAGAGCCGTTCTTCACGGAAGAATTAGGCTTGATTTTACAATCAGTTATGCATAAGCTAACTACGATAAAATATATATATATATATATATATATTTCTTTGCAAATATTTGTTGTTTTTAAACAGAGTTCGGGATGCAGCTTCCAAAAAATCTTTCAATCCATGGGGAAGTGATAGTTTTGGCTTCAGTTCGAGAAAAGCAGTCATTTCTCCTATATCTAAGGGAGTAATTGTCAAAACTGATTTACGATTCGACGGAGGATAGAGCCTACGTCGCTAGCTTGGAAATAAGTTCTGAAGAAGGCATGAAAAAAAGGTGAAAAGGTAAATCGTGTTTACCTGAAGGTTCGACTACCCTAAAAATATCGAATTTCGGCCAAAAATCAAAAATGAAATCATTCGCAAGTTTTGTGGCCTAATCATTTGTGTTTCTAAAACCCTTTTCCTTTTTATCCTAAGACGTTTGGAAGGGAAGGTAGAGCCGTTTAAAAACAGACTATCAGCTCTGAACAGACATCAGCTAGGAACTTTAAACACATTTTTATCAGAATTTTATTTTTCGCATTTTCGTAAAATTAACATCATAACCCTGTATATTAATAAAGATTTTTTAATGAAATTTTCAGTTTATGTTTAAAATATTATTGGCTATGAAATGACCAAAAATGTTTGTTCTCGCACAAGTATTTGTTTCTATTTTAAGGTTTTTTGTTGCCAACAGGCCGTAAATTTGGAAAAATATGCATATTCAGTCATGTAATAGGCTACATTTCATTTTTCTGTTAAAATTTCTCTTTGTTTTTTTCCTCATTTCAAACACCATTGTCATATATACCTCATTGTAAAAAAGAATTAAGATTCATTGAGTAAAACGGTGTGTACAGTGTTAGTCGTTTTGATAAATTTTAGTGAAAATTTACTTAAAAAGCCCCAATTTCTCCAAATATAGGCAATTATAAATAATATTTTGAGTAATTTTCTTATTCTATTGTACGATTATTCTGAAAATTAAAAAAAATCTAAATTGTCACTTTTTTTCTTTAAATTGTCACGAACATAGACGGATACCTTAAGAATTGAAAGTAAGAATGAAATGCTTTGGTATTTTTTTCAATAACGAACGAAAAATACAATCTTTAAAATATCGAAAAAATAATTTAGCATTCGCCTCATAAACTCAAAATCATTCTAAACTCCATTTTTTCTGATGACATTTTAAAAAAACCTATTTCGAAAATGAAATTTAACTACGATGTTCAAATAAATTGACCAGTGACCGACTGGACAAGACACCGAACATTGCCAAATGGCTGAAATGTGAAGGTCTGGGACTCTGGCATGCGAGCGGCTGTCGATTTAACGATCCGGAGTTTTGGGTGGTTTTCTTCAGGTGTAGCGTGAGTACGAGTTGAAACCCCCTAAAAATTCTTCCGGCCAAGAAATTTCTTCTTTTGGCAGACAGCATATTCTCTGCTTTGCCTTAAAAAATTCACAAGCAAATTCAACGTCATTCTCTAGATTTTTCTATGAGGATAATAATAATAATAATAATAATAATAATAATAATAATAATAATAATAAAGACTTAGGTTTCGGGTGAAATTTCAGTTTGCGAGCATATAAAATACTCGAAAATAGACAAAACATAAAATCAATAAAAAATAAAAAATGAGATTAAATATTCTTCTTGTGTTTAGTGAGTGCACCGCATTTGGTTCAGTAACTTTTAGGTGCTGTGTTATGCCAAAGCTACACAAGGGCTATTTGTCAAGGTTTGAGTGGTGCCTTGGTCGGAAAACTTTTTAAAAAGTTGTAACGCGTATTCACCTTACATCTCGAGAAAACCGACCACCACTTCAGATCGTCAGATTGACAGCTGTGCGATAGGCCAGAAAGCGGAACCTTCACACTTTAGCGGTATACCGAATTGAGCATCTTATCCACTCGTCCATGGTGGTACTCTTAGTTCAGTTACGAATGGACGTGTGTTCTTACAGGGAATACGTAGACAGACAAGAAAACTTGCGTATGTATATTTAAATAGTTGTGTATTTGTAATGGAATAATAAATGCTTGACATGCCATGGTGAGAAATTTAACAAACACTTGAACATTTGCTTTAATTGATTATTAAGGGGTACATGAATCCATGTTTGTGATTCCTGTATTCCTTATGTGATTCTAAATCACTATAACATATTCAACTCCTTCTAAAAGATTTGACTAACGAATCTGTTTTTTGACATTCCTGATAGGCTGTTAGGCTTCTCATAAAAAAAAAGTCTGACACGGTTTTATATTTTAAATATGCGCTAAAATGCTGTATATTAAAAGTTTATGATAATCCATACGTCGCACATAGGCGGATTTTTAAAAATTTTTGGTCAAAACCTATAGATGGATTTAAATATTTAAAAAGCTAAAGAAATCGAAAATAAACATGATTGACATTTACTAAAAGCATATGAAAAGTCATCTGCTAAATCATCCTCAACAATTATTTTTTTTTTTTACTTTGCCGACAAGATTTTCATTATTATCTTTCGAATTTTTCATTATTATCTTTCGAATGACAGTCTCTATAATATTTAATTAATTGTCCACGACATAGGACGACATTCTCAAAAGACAAACCTAAAAAAAAAAAATTAAAAATATTTTAGTGTTTTTTTAATTTTTTAAATTCATTATTTAATAATGAGGGCAGTAGCAAATATTAGCAACTACAATTAAAACAAACACTAAACTACGATGAGGAACTTTATTAAAATCTTTAGAACGTAGCCTGATTCCAATGAATTTATAACTCAATAAAGTGAATCATAACATTAAATTTATCTCAAAGATTTGTTTTCTTTTGGTTTTTCCAAAAAGAGCTAAATACAGGAATAAATAAATTTTAAATATGCACCCTTAGGTTCACAATCCATTATGAAAGTTACATCCAATACTTATAAAACACGAGAACTTTTCTTTTAAATAACTTCAAATTTAGACAATAATCCATTGTTATTTAGGAGACGACAAACTTTTCAATAGTGGTTGACCGTTAAAACATTCGATTCAAATATTTGCAGGCTGTCATTGGATTCAAGAAACCAATAAGAATCGAAAAACTAAGTAAGAATGACTGTCATGGCTATTTTCGTATATTGGAGTTTTTGCCGCGAATATTTGAAACTCCGATTGTGTGCGTCGGCAACATTTGTCTGACTTGTTTCATTACGTTGGAAATTGCAACATTATCCATGCAACGGCCCTATTTGTCTTACTCGTTTCATTACGTTGGAAAGCGTGTCATTATCCCTGTGATAGTTCCTATATGTCTTCTTTGCTTCATTACGTTGGAAAGTGCATCATAATCCCTGAATGTGCCGTATTTTTCTTCCTTGTTCCACAAAACACTTTTTTGAAATTAAAATCGCCAACTAAAGCTGTCTTCGTCAGGCATATTCTTGCTGTACTTCACCTTTATAAACACTAATTAATATTCCTATTGAATAGCAGTAGGAACTGGCGATTTATCGCCAAATATAGAAGATATCGCCTAGTCGGAGTCAGTTTTAGGGGCTCTTTTATAAGCTGTAAAGAAGGAATTAGGAAATATTAGGGGAAAAAAATCTTAAAAGTACTAGAGTGTTAATATATTTGTGTAGTGCATTTGAGGAGGAAGCATCATGTTTTCTGAGCGTTTAACTGCATTAGTTTCGTTTTAAAGGTGTTAAAAACAACGTAAAGACAATTGCTTTGAACAGACTGAAGCAGTAGTAGAGGAACTGCGATAGCGATTTGAAAATTGTCAGAATGTCTCTTCACAATGTGTATTATGTACTCTTTAGTAAACCTCTAAAGGGTTATGAAACGTTATTATTTTGCGTGTAATCGTTTACTGAATGTGAATTCTTTTATTTGTAAGTTTGTTTGTAAAAATGTTTAACACCGATTATACTGAAACTTTCTGGATATTTTCAAGTCCTTTCATAAAGCCTGTTCGGTCTGAAGTTTGGGGCTGTTTTCTCCAGATGTTACATGAATACGCGTTAGAAGCCCTAAAATGCCTTCTTGCAAGGTAGCTCCCCATCATCAGGCAGATACTCCTCGTTTACGTTTGCCATAACACAAAACACATTTGTTATCTCAGAGATGGCATTTTAAATTTCTTCTTTTAAGAAGTACTTAAACTTTGGCACAGTTTCTTAGCAAATCCCATTGTGATAGAGACTCGAGAATTTAGAATGTCTCTTTAAAAGCTGTGCTATTTACGATGACAAACAATGAACTTATTACGTTACAAAACATACAGAAAACAATCTTAAAACATACGGAACAATATTTTTCTAAACGTTTAACGCGTCTGCCCATTTTTAAGGCAATTTTTATTAAGAAATTATTTCTAAAAGCCGCATGATACACGTAAGCTCACCGTTAATAATGAATGTGTAGTGCATTTGATGAAGAGGCATTATTAAGTTTTCTGAATGTTTAACTATATTAGTTTGTTTTTAAAGCTGTTTTTTAAGTTATGTGACTCCTGTCCTGTCATATTTTAAAAGGGACAGTCTTAACCTCACAAGATATAAAGATAAACATGAACTGAAGGCGAATAATGCGTATTTTGAAACAGTGGCGTAAAGAATATTATGTGTCCCTGGAAAGTGCAAACGAAATTCCCTAGATGGCAGCACTGCAGCGTTCACACATTTACAGTAAACTTTCTCTTATTCGCGGAAAAAGTCTTTTACATGACATTCAAACTAATAATTTTTAACAAGTTTTTAATGTATGTTTATTACTTTTTCACGCCGAAGCGGTTTTGACGGATGTGGACGAAATTTGGAATACAGACAGTTAAAGTCCTGGATTAACTTATAGGCTACTTTTTACAGCGCAAAAAAAAGAAAACAAAAACAAACAAACAAACGAACACTGTTCCTATAATTGAAAAAAAAAAGAATGCAATTGAGTAGTGGCGTACCCAGGAATTCATTTTGGGGGGGTGCATATCGTCATTACCATGAAATAAGTTATGTAACACTTGGTGAAATCTAAAGAATATGCTACTATGTGTACCCATAACGGGGTAGGTATAGGGGTTCGAGTCCCCCCCCCTCCCATCGCAGCCACCGGTATAGTAAACAATTTTATAGCATACTGAAATCGTTCAAAATTAAAAAAAAAAAGCCACCGGTATAATAAACAATTTTATAGCATACTGAAATCGTTCAAATTAATTTTGTATATTATAGGAACAAACACTGTTCCTATAATATACAAAAAACTATCTTTTATGAAAAAAAAAAGAATGCAATTGAGTAGTGGCGTACCCAGGAATTCATTTTGGGGGGTGCATATCGTCATTACCGTGAAATAAGTTATGTAACACTTGGTGAAATCTAAAGAATATGCTACTATGTGTGCCCATAACGGGTAGGTATAGGGGTTCGAGTCCCCCCCCCCTCCCATCGCAGCCACCGGTATAATAAACAATTTTATAGCATACTGAAATCGTTCAAATTAATTTTGTATATTATAGGAACAAACACTGTTCCTATAATATACAAAAAACTATCTTTTATGAAAAAAAAAAGAATGCAATTGAGTAGTGGCGTACCCAGGAATTCATTTTGGGGGGTGCATATCGTCATTACCGTGAAATAAGTTATGTAACACTTGGTGAAATCTAAAGAATATGCTACTATGGGTGCCCATAACGGGGTAGGTATAGGGGTTCGAGTCCCCCACCCCTCCCATCGCAGCCACCGGTATAGTAAACAATTTTATAACATACTGAAATCGTTCAAATTAATTAAGTTTTCAAGTGTTTGAAAACTCAAGATGACTTCCTCAAAATACATGGATGGCCCCAAATTACCGCCCGTGTATACGTTTCTTGCTTCTCCCTTTCAAACCTGTTCACGAATTAAGATAATTTTTATCAAGTTATTAAAGATTACAAAATTGAAAATCATGGGACAATGTAGTAACGATATCATAAGAACGAAAATTCGTATTTACCAGGACTGGCGGAATCCCACATCGTTGAAAATTCGATAAAAGTCATTTAATGAAAGAAAAAACAGCCACAATTTAAAGAATTGTCAAAAAGAAGTGGTTATGGAAAAAACACTCAAAATACTGGTGTTAAACATTAAAATAAATATAAACTTTGTGAAATATAACACATAAAATGTTACTTATAACATAACATTTTATGTGTGCTTTTTTCACGAAGTTTTTATTTCTTTTAGAAGTGGTTATAATAAAAAGGAAAATTTCATACATATTATTTTCTACAAGGTTATATTTATTCTCCCTGTTTGTTTTTGCAAAATATTTAAGGCTTCTACACTTACAAATATATATTTTTATACATGTATAGGTGAGACCATTTAAGCACATTTCAAATTTACTGCTTCTTAAGTAGTTTTAAAATATTTTATAGTTGAAAACGATCCTTCAGTAGTACATGTTGTCACAGGCAAAGTGACTAAAGTTTTTAAAAATTTATGGATATTCGGGAAAATATCAACGCGCGCGTGTTGCATACTTGTATCTAATCTGTTGTACCATTCTATCTAATCTGTTGTACCATTCATTTTTCCCCCCATAGCTGCCCTAGTAGAACAACTAGTTAAAAAAACGTTCAAATTACGTTGGAAACACGTTTTTTGACGTTAAAAAACGTGCTTTAAACGTCTTTTGGACTAATTGTGCTACTAGGAACTAGGGTGATGCTCTATAATCATTAGCATTCATAGCATTTCTAATTTGTTTTCATCTGTAGGTATGAGGTTTTCTCGAGTGAAACTAAAATATTTATTTGTCTCAAAATTTCTTTGTGTTTTCTGAACCTTTCTTGTAAAATTACAGCATTCTAAAATTTATTACTATTACTTGAAATTGTTATTTAATATTTGCATTTCTGTTTCAAATTTATGTTTGGAATTTTTTTTTCACCAGATTTAAAAAAACTTAAACGACAACTGATTTCTTTTACTCATTCTAGGATTAAAAAATTAAGGAAAAGATTGAAACGAACTTAAAGTTATAAAATTGTGAACTTAGCATTTCGAGCACAAGAAAATGGATTGAATGAGATTTCCTGACTGCTCTCCATTTATGCACACGAAATCAGAGATTATCGCAAAGTGTTCGGAAAGGTGGGCATCTTCCATAGAAATAATATAATTTTCCATAGATATTCTATAGGGATGCACCCTCCCCTTCTCTCTCCTCCTGCAAACTCTGACCATTGGCCTCATAGACACAAAGGCACGTTTTTAGAGTCATCGAAGACTTTCTATTATTTTTTTCAAGAATCCACTTAGCTGGAATCATGTTTTCCTTTCATGATGAAAAAAATTTTTTTGCAAAAAAATCGGTTTTTTTCTTCTAGCCTGAAATATTTCAATTTCGAGAAATCTTGGGGGGTGCATATGTCCCTTTGCACCCCCTCTGGGTACGCCACTGCAATTGAGTTGTTATTTTACAGAGAAGTCGACAGATGGCGCAAACTAGTTTTTAATAAATAAATTCATTTTATCGTCTGCAATGCTTCGATAAAGAATACCCCTGAATAAGTTTTTCCTTCTGACGTTGAGTTATAAGCGAATTTCGAAACAAGCACACAAATCCGGAAAACATGTTACACAAATAAACAAATAAAAAATAAGTTTTTGAAACTTTCATTCAGTTCGAACTGTAAATTTTTCTGCGTATCTTTTTCCCGTTCTGTTTCTATTGTATTACACCCAGAAAAAGGACGTTAGAAATATCAATTTTAATTTCGTTTAATCGCACTCGTGAATAATGATGCACTTTCCAATTTAATGGAATAAGGAAAGAAAATATGGACGAGGCATGGATTATGATACGCTTTTAATATATAGCACTTTAATGCGTTTTTAAAATCTGAAAGTATTTCAGTTTTTCTTACTTTTCTTTTCTTTTTTTTAAATAGCGGCCAATATATCTAGAAGCTTTTCAAAATTAATATTGGACGAAAATAATTTGTGCCTTTTTGTACGTTTTAATCACTAAAAAATCTTATTTTTGTAACCAGTTGCGACCCGACACGGTAAGCAGGGTAAGCATCGCATCGGGGCGCCGGCTTCGAAGGGGCGTGATGTCGAACTCAAAAACTAAGTAGAGAAAAAAATTGGCGTCTTTTTTACGTTAGCAGGGTTCGCCAATTTTCTCAGGGCCGCCCCTGTTTGTAACCATCATAATTTTAAATTCCGTTTCAAAATCTGAGAGATTTCAGTGCCGAGGAATCCAGTGAGAAACAGGATTCTCTCTCCTAAAAAGGTTTATTAAAATGGCCAACCAACTGGTCGCCGGAAGCGGCTAATAATTAGCTATTTTTTTTCTTCCAAGATAGATTTTTGAAAATCAGGCGGGTGACTGCTATACTACTTGGAAAGCGAATTTCAAAGTGGTTCGAAATTGATTTTGAGTATTCATATGCATTACACTTTATGGCAAGAATTTTATGAATATTTTTTTCTTAAAGAAGTATATAAAAAACATCTTATGGAGTTTCTGAGCTACAATATTTCTCTGTGTGCTTTACGTATACATCTTTCTTATATTCTAAAGCAAGAAGCAGGGGAGCCGATTATGTGGGTGCTTCGCGGTACAAGCACCCACAGAAAAGAAATCACGTCTTTTTGGAGCACCCTGAAAATTTCATGGAATAATTTATGTTACTTTTGTAGAAAAAAAAAAAATAAAAACTATTGAAAATGAAAAAAAGGTCAGTTATTTTTAGGAAAAGAATTATTTATGCAATTATTTGATTGCATTCTATTATTGCTTGTCACAACCTAAACTTCAATCAAATCAATCACGGATAACAAGAAGGAATCGTGGATGCTAAAAAAAAAGAATAAAAAACCCTCTTTGGTTAAGATTTGTTGAGCATTTAATTCTTTATTTTAACTGTGCAATGTCTTACCCTCCTGAATTCTCTATCCCTCAGCTCAAATATCTACTTTAACTGTAACTGGTTGCTCACGTATTCTTTTTACTTCTGTCTTTGCCTGTTATATTATGTGATTGTATTATTTTTCGTCCTAATTTACTAAAGTCAAAATCCCACGCTTACACTTATTGTGTTATAACCTTGCTGATATATCTAAAAAAATTATCCCATCTGGGTTTCATGCTTATTTTACCTTGCATTCTAAGCTCCCACAAAAAAAAAAAATAATAAAAAAATAATGGGTGCACATTGTTTAGCCTAAATTCTAAATTGAAATTCTACTACTTGCCGGTGATGTACGAAGGTGTTATAGAGCTTAAGTACAACCAGAAAAAAATCGATAGACAGGGAGCTGTTTCATAATTCTAAACTTAGATTGATGTATGGTCTGAATTAAATATCAACTAGTTCTTTTTTTTAACAATACTTTCTCCCCTCCACCCCCTACCCACAAAAAAAAAAAAAAAAAAATACTCAGTATACAGCACCCACAAAATTTTGAGGTCAGCTCCTCTGGCAAGAATTATATGGCTAATGGCTATCTCTTTTTTCCATTCCAACAGCTGTGTGAGAAGAATTAGAGTGTTTAGTGTTATGGCAAGCTTACACGTGGGGCATCTGACTGCGGGTGGGTGCCTTGATCGGAGACTGTTTAATGGATTCTAACACGCAGTTAGGTTACATCTTGAAAAAAAAAACCGACCCCCACACCGTTAGATCGACAGCCGTGCGATAGGCGTGAACGTGGGACCTTCACGCTTCAGCCGTCAACGGTCCACAGGCTAAGGCATACTCAGCCTAATGGGTAATCCTTACCCTGTTTGCTCGCCACCCTACGCTTGGGAGCAAATTTTTAAAAACCGCTTTTTAAACGACGTCTTGGGTAATAAAGATCCTAAAATTTCACGTCTGTATCTCCAAAACATTTGGATTTCAATTGATTTGTGCTGTGTTATGGCATAGATATGCAAGAGCTATCTGCCTAGGATAGAGTTCCTTAATCGTGGGACTTTCTAAGGGGCTCTAACGCGGATTCATGTTACATCTGGAGAAAACGAAACAAAACTCCAGACCATTAGATGGGCAGCTGAGCTATAGAACAGGTCAGAACGCTGGACCTTCACACTTGAGCCATCTACCCCTTGAGTGTCTTATCCACTCGGCCACGATGGGACTGCCTTGAGTTGATCAGTCAGTCAGTTAACTACTCAAAGGCAACGCCCCAGAGATTAACACAAACATTTATGTAACAATTAACAGTTACCCGTACGTACAAGTTTAGCTTACTATTTCATACACCTACAAAAGAAAAAAAAAAAAATCTACTATTTTTCTTTAGCGTGGTGTGTCAAAATATCTCGTCTTTATTCGGGATTAACTTTTTTCAGTACCATTATTGCTGCATCGCCTTTTTTTTTTTTTTTTTTTTTTTTTTTTTTAGATAACGATTATCTGGAATCGGAGATAATCCTTAAGACGCTTAATTACCCTGCTGATGACTAGATTAATGCCGCAGGGTTAATTATTATTACATCCCCTAGGGTTGATTATTATTAGATCCCGTGGAGTTAATTATTATATTAAAAGTGCCCAAAACACACTGGCTTGAGCTTTCATTCCTTAAATATTGAGCATAGAAATATATAACAAATTAAAAAATTTAAGCAACGGTTATAGCGTGTCCACATTTGAGAGATTGACTGCGAGTCATGTTGACTCGCAGTCAATAAAAGTGAGCGTCAATTTTTGAAAACTGCGAGTCAAAGTCAAAAAAACTAGTTTTTTTTTTTTTTTAAATCTAAGAAAGAGAAAATAAAGACGTTTCTTTTTTCTCAGGTAATTATTGATTTTCACCTACATATTGATTTCTCCACAATGCACGATTGATATAAACTAGATTAGAGACATGAGGAGCATAATTTTTTCAAATACAAATGTTAAAACAGTGATGAAAAATCGACAGAAAAAGAAGTAAATAAAAAAATTTATAAAATTGTATTCGTGCATAAAACGCACATTTCCACTTACCCTCCCCCCCCCTACATAATAAAATTTCAAAGTCCTGTTAACTACTTAAGAATAATTAAATCGAGAATTTAGCATTTTTAATAAAATATTTTACATAGCATTACAGTATGAATATTTTATTCTTTATCTATACATTTTCTCTGTTTTACATTTTCAAAATATTTAATGCTTTCTGAAAAAGGAAATTCTGTTAATGGTATGGTATTTAAACTTAGTCATTAAATTACACAGATTTTCATCTTTCAATGCAGTTCTGTAGCAGTTTTTAATCCTGTTTTTGACGGTGAATGCTCGTTCACAACAAGCACTGTTAAGCGGAATTATGAGAGCACAGCTGGCTAATATAGAAAAATTCGGAAACAGATCTAGAAAAATCCGGAAAGCGAGAAAGCAAACGCCGTTATCATGTCCGGCTGAAATTTTGCGAGTGAAATTTGACTCGCAGTTACAAAAAGTGAGAGTCAATTTAATTCATTTAACGTGGTTGAAACGGGCCAGCAAACATTTTGCTTTTACACTCATGTCCATAAATTAAGGATAATGAAGTTCAGGCAAAGAAAGAGAAAGAAGCAAAACAAATTTGACTTATTTGTAAAGTCTATTTATTAAACAAAAAGTAAAGAGCAAAAAAGATGCTATATGTTTGACATAATTAATAAAAATTGCAAGTTTTACTCCCTTGACCAAATTTAAAAAAAGAACCTATTTACAAAAAACAGTATAGCATGGTTAGTAGGATGGTTAATACGGAGTATGTCTCCCGGACGATGCAATACAGGCCTGACAACGCCTAGGCATGCTGAGTATCAAATGATCAATCTGATCTTGGGGAATATTACACCACTCATCAAGCAATGCACTCCGAAGTTCCGGTAGACAGGTGGGAGGGGGTTGACGGGCTGCAATTCGTCGGCCAAGCATATCCCACACATGCTCTATTGGATTCAAGTCCGGTGAGTATGCTGGCCAATGCATACGGGTGATATCCTCCGATTGAAGGCATTCGTCTACAATGTTTGCACGGTGAGGACGGGCGTTGTCATCCATAAACACAAATTCAGCACCCATGGCGCCCCGAAACAAACGTACATGTTGTTCCAGAATGACATCCCGATAGATGTGGCCTGTCATCGTTACACTCTGAACATGCAGGTCAGTTCTGGAACCAAGAATAATTCCTCCCCAAACGAGCCATCCTGCACCACCGTAACGGTGTCTTTCAATGGTGTTCTCTTGGTGGTAACGGGTACCTGGCGCTCTCCAGATGAATGTCCGGCGAGAATCAGACTCCAAACTAAACCTGGACTCGTCGGAAAACATCACACAAGACCACTGTTGCGGTGTCCACAATGCATGCTCTCTACTCCAGGTTAATCGCAGGCGACAGTGAGTTGCGGTAAGTGGAACACATCTGACACGGAGATAATCCTTAAGACGCTTAATTACCCTGCTGATGACTAGATTAATGCCGCAGGGTTAATTATTATTACATCCCCTAGGGTTGATTATTATTAGATCCCGTGGAGTTAATTATTATATTAAAAGTGCCCAAAACACACTGGCTTGAGCTTTCATTCCTTAAATATTGAGCATAGAAATATATAACAAATTAAAAAATTTAAGCAACGGTTATAGCGTGTCCACATTTGAGAGATTGACTGCGAGTCATGTTGACTCGCAGTCAATAAAAGTGAGCGTCAATTTTTGAAAACTGCGAGTCAAAGTCAAAAAAACTAGTTTTTTTTTTTTAAATCTAAGAAAGAGAAAATAAAGACGTTTCTTTTTTCTCAGGTAATTATTGATTTTCACCTACATATTGATTTCTCCACAATGCACGATTGATATAAACTAGATTAGAGACATGAGGAGCATAATTTTTTCAAATACAAATGTTAAAACAGTGATGAAAAATCGACAGAAAAAGAAGTAAATAAAAAAAAAAATTATAAAATTGTATTCGTGCATAAAACGCACATTTCCACTTACCTTCCCCCCCCCTACATAATAAAATTTCAAAGTCCTGTTAACTACTTAAGAATAATTAAATCGAGAATTTAGCATTTTTAATAAAATATTTTACATAGCATTACAGTATGAATATTTTATTCTTTATCTATACATTTTCTCTGTTTTACATTTTCAAAATATTTAATGCTTTCTGAAAAAGGAAATTCTGTTAATGGTATGGTATTTAAACTTAGTCATTAAATTACACAGATTTTCATCTTTCAATGCAGTTCTGTAGCAGTTTTTAATCCTGTTTTTGACGGTGAATGCTCGTTCACAACAAGCACTGTTAAGCGGAATTATGAGAGCACAGCTGGCTAATATAGAAAAATTCGGAAACAGATCTAGAAAAATCCGGAAAGCGAGAAAGCAAACGCCGTTATCATGTCCGGCTGAAATTTTGCGAGTGAAATTTGACTCGCAGTTACAAAAAGGGAGAGTCAATTTAATTCATTTAACGTGGTTGAAACGGGCCAGCAAACATTTTGCTTTTATTTTCCAGCGTCATATTTAAATTACGCATTGAAGTGATACCAGATAATCATAATTGATATTTCAAACGCCATTTTTTAGATGCCTCGATACTATGGGCGCCCTTGTTCGAGGATCAATCAACACAACCATACGGGAGCGGCTCTGATGGTTTTCAGCATGATGGGGCGCCTGCCCACTAAGCAATGCCTTACCGAGCCTTTCTATGTAGTTTGCTACAAGATGAAGTCAAAGACTGCTGGGGTAGGGTAGAATGAGCTACTCGTCAGACCTGACACCTGTAGATTTCTTTCTTTAGTCTTTTAAAAAGCAAGGTCTACGATGTAGGATTGGGTAGCTGAGTAGATTTGCAAAATCGCAGTTTATCAGCGGTCAGACGCATTACGGATGTACTGGTTAGAAAAGTTCAAAAAGAATTTCAATCACAAATCCCTCCAGGGCCTAATAATAACATTTTTGTGCCAAGGGCATTTTTTGATTTTTTTGTGGCCCTATGTATAGCTGTCTCAATTTTCGTATCCCTACATACAGCTTTAAATAGGGTCAATCGAGGAATTCTTTTTCAGGGTCTTATTTTTGTGAAAATGTCTTACTGAATTTCAGTGGCGCACCCAGGATTTTAGTTTAGGGGGGGCTGGACGACATGCAAATACTGCTGAACTCGGATATAGTTACCTCGATTAGTTACAACTCTCTTATAACGTCTACATATTCGGTACCACTTGACTGTCCCATAGAACACAAGCCCACAAGCAATGTAACGCGGTATGGAGTCATAAATAATTATGTGCTCTTTCCAGTGACGTTGTAACTGAGATTAACAGTGTTTCGTAAACTAACTTTAAGCATTTATTTAAAAACTTTTTAAATAAATGTCTTTTTTGGTTAGAAATAACTTGAAGACAATTAAAAAAAGAAAGAAAAATAATGCATTAGCAATAATTTTCATTTTTTAAAGCTTTTCACTTCTAACTTTCTACCTTTAGGGGGGGCTTCAGCCCCCATAGCCCCCTCCGTGGGTGCGCCTATGGTGAATTTGAATGCTTAATTTTGTGAATTTCAGAACTTATTATTATGAATTTTCATACTAATTTTTAATAAAAGTCATTTTTATGTTAAAATAATTGATAAAACAGATTAAAATGTGTGGTAAAATGCCTATGAAGGTTCCGTTTTAATCAATTGCAATTTTATGAATTGGCCGCAAAACAGACCCAATTTTTGTGTCTATCGACCCTTGCTTTAAACAAACTTTTTGGAGCTATTTCTGGATGTGTGCCTAGGGCGTGTGCCCCAAGGGTCCGTACGATAATCAGGGCCTGTGTCCGCCTATGTATTGCAGTACCCTTTGAGCACATGTGATGCGAATGTATAAAAAACAGGATATTTATATGCAATTTGCTTATTTCTGTTATGTTTTGTTTTTGGATGAATTTATGTTTGAGAAAGCGCTATTTACTCTTCTTTTTTCAAATTACTCTCTTAAAATTGCGTGAATTTGTGTACTATGTTTTCATGTATTATACCAAATTTCCTTTCTTTAATAGAAGTGATTTGCCAAATATTATGCTGTTTTTACTTTCCAAACATGTACCATATAAGGAAAGTATTGTAATCATGAAAAAATTCGACTTCGAGATTTTGGTGTATTGACACGTTTTGAGGTCTTCTGAATTCATTTATGCTATTTTTACGAGATGTATGTCTGTATGTGTGTGTGTGTGTGTGTGTGTGTGTGCGTATGTACATGTGTATGTGAGTGAACACGATAGCTCCTAAACGGGGCATTCGATTGAGCTCAAATTGGGTGTACGTGTTATAAACCACCATCGTAAGACCGGTATTGATTTTGATGTGTATAGGACTTATAGTTTTTCTACAGGGCTACGACAAAGATTTCTTTTACATTATGGCATATGAGGAGAAATTATTGAAAGTGCGCTAGCGTTTAAACGGCGCATTCGATTGAACTTCAGTTTTGTATATATGTTTGAATTATTCATTGATTAAAATTTATTTAAATGCTTGGAAATGATCTTAATCGTAAGTGTTCGGAAAGTCGAGTGGAGTCCAGATTTTTTGACTTAAACAAAAACATTTTTGTCATGATCACAGATACTCTAAAAGCTTATTTTCCCTCTGATATGCTGCAATGTTCCCATCTCCATTTTGTGCGGTCCCCACACTGTGCGTTAAAACTTTGAATTCGAATTTCTCCGTCAATATCAGCCGCACGAAATACTGAACTCTTTGTGTTTGCAATTTTTTCTATGTTCAAGATTTTCAGTAATACGAATATAGGAACTTGGGGGCTATATACAAATTTAGATTTTGTATATTTTCAGGAAATTTCTTTTTCGCTTCAAACATTTACCATCTTCAAATCCTCTGCATTTAGTTTTGACCATTTTTGTAACTAGAAGTATGCATCTACTACTAACGGTTCCGAAAATAAAGATCGGTCTACTTAAACGCGAGCACGTTGTGTAGCAACCACCATGGCTACTACGTTTGAGTAACATGAACGAAACTCTTGTAGTATACTTCAATTGAGGTGACCACACGTTGCAAATTTTCGAGGACAGTCCCCAATTTCTGTGTTCTTTTTTCCTCGAAAATTAAAGAAGCAATTGAGGACAATTTTTAATTATTATATTGTTTTTTTAATTAGATTAGTGATTATTTCATAAACTATAAAATGTCCACAGTTTTGTTTCAGAATTGGGACATGTCCTCAATTCTACATTCGAGGATATGGTCACCTCAACTTCAGTGGGATAAATCGAATTTCGAACATTAAATAAAAAAAAAAAAAAAAAAAACAGTATTTTGATTGAAATGGGCTGGCAATCTTCAATTCGAATTTTCCAGTTTCATATTATGCTTTGAAGTGATACCAGATGATGTTTAAAACGTCATTTTTTATTTTTTATTTATTTATTTATTATTTTTTTTTAGTTTGATACATCAGAATCTGTGCAGAATGATGCGCTGATGGTTATCAGTCAAGTGACGCACATGCAATGTCATCACGAATTCCTCTATACACGCTTAAAAATAAAAAAAGAACTAAATTCTCTCCGAAGGAACTAAATTAGCTCCGAAGGATTTAAAAGTGGGACACGTTTAAATCGGTACAAGTTCCGATTTTAAATCTATCAGAGTTAATTTGGTTCTTTCGGAGCGAATTGAGTCCTTCTTTTTTAAGCGTGTAGACCTTCAGGTTTTTACATTTAGCTTGTTCGGAACAGATCACTGCTTAGTTTATACTAAGCGGCGTTTCTCCCTTGTAAATATACTGAGCACCCGAAAAACTGCAAAAGAAATAAATATTCACTCCCCTCCCCTCCCCTCCTCACCTTCAAAACACGAAAAAGGGGAGAAGAACATTTTCGAATGATTCTTGCAGCTGTGAACCGGCGACCCTGGCAGACGATAAAAATACTGGGGGAGGAGGCAGAAGGGGTGTCCATTTGAAGGTTCATTTACGGCGTTTTCTACTTTTTTTTTTTTTACCGCCCCCGCATCAAGTTCTTAGAATTAGAATAAACAGGCCGAAAAAATTTTCGAACTTGCCGGTCTGTCAGTGGCGCTATTTGTTTCTCGATTACGAAAAGTGACACGCGAAAGAAATTTTTTTTTTTGGGGAAGGACAGAGTTGGGGGGGGGGTGAAAAAAAGTGTCACTCGTTCCGCTCGTTTGCTTTCTCGATGATCACTGGTAAAAAAAAAAAAAAACTGTATAAAAAAAAGTAAAGTAAAATAAATAAAACCGAAGTTTTTGAGTGTAGTGCAGCAATACCCGCATATTCATCAACGGACATCATTTCCAAAGTACCTAAGTTCTATGTTTTATATAAGGCTGTTTTTACTACATTTTAACACTTGAAGCTCAACCATTTCTCAATGCTGAAAGAAGGGCAGCCGTTACCATCGCTAGATTTAACTACCAGCAAGATGGCGGTCGATCGAATCACTCATCGCGTGCAACAGATCTAGAGACCACTTTTGACAGATTGGCAATTTAACTACCAGCAAGACCGCCATCTTGCTGGTAGTTAAATCGGGCGATGGCGACGGCTGCCCCTTTTTCAGCATTGGGCAGTTTATCAAGTTGTTCTTCTATATCAATGCATTTCCATCGTATTCTTTCACTTTTCAGCAAATGCCGGTGCTGTTAATAATAATCCTGACAAATTTACAAATAATCGACCATTTTTACGGGAAATGATGTGCTAAAAAGTAAAGGATTCTCGTGCAACTGTGCCACCATCAAATATTTTTATTCGAATCAAATTTATTCTTCGTGACTAACAACAGTCAAAACGTCAGAGTGTGTGCCCTCACATCGAGGACACCGTACGTTAAAGGTCTAAAAAATAAAAAAAATAAAGAAAACTCACCAAGTGGCTTGAAAACAGTAAAAAAAAAAAAAAAATAACCCTTTAGCGCGCAGTGTTCCCGCTCGGGGAACACCAAACTCTGCCGTTTTGACTGTTCCCAGTCACGAAGAATAGATTCGATTTCTATAAAAGTTGCGGGTGACATAGCTCCACGAGAATCCTTTACTTTTTAGCACGTCATTTCCCGTAAAAAAATGGTCACGATATTTTTTAACAGCGCTGATATCTGCAGAAAAATGGAAGAATGCCTGAACAGCTGGATACATTGCCCAATTCTGAGAAAAGGGCAGCGGTAGCCATCGCTCGACTTAACTACCAGCAAGATGGCGGACGGCCGAAACGTTCATCGCGTGCCACAGATCTAGAGACCCTTTTTTGACGACAGCTGGCTATGCGGGCACAGCCAGCTGCGTCCGCCATCGTCCGCCATCTTGCTGGTAGTTAAGTCGAGAGATGGCAACGGCTGCTCTTTATTCAGCATTGGGAAAGGGTTGCGCCTTAAAGGGTTAAAAACCCCTATCGTTCAAAAAGGAAAAAAGTTTCAATTTTACAGACAAAGTTTCAATTTAACAGTTTCGATCGTCCGCCATCTTGCTGGTAGTTAAGTCGAGCGATGGTACCGGCTGCCCTTTTTTCAGCATTGGGAAAGGGTTGCGCCTTATAGGGTCAATACACTTGAAAAAATTTATAATGGCTCTTAAAAGCATTTAACTAACATGTCTGTAGCAATTTGGTCTGGAAAAAAATAATAATAAAAACGAAAATAAATCAGATTGCGGGGGGGGGGGATTGACAAACATCTCCAAATTTAATTTAAGGTGGAGGAGGGGTAGGGGGAGAGAAAAAATACTGCACATGTGAGATAAAAAAAAAATATTTTTTTTCATAAAGGTTAACCGTGCATACCGTCTCAGTTTTTGTGTTAATTTATTCAGTTTCTGAATTTACATCCGCCGCTTTTAATTTTATAAATTCAAGGCACGTAAGTGTAGATCTCATACTGTTTTAACTTGTTTTTCAATGTAAAGTAATACTTTTAAAAGCTACTTTTTGTTTGAAATAATGTAACTACTTTAAATGTAGATACTGTTAAAGTTTTTTTTAAATGTATATATATAAAAAAAAAAAAAAAAAAAAAAAAAAACACGAATTTCAGCACTCTAAAATTCAGTAATAATCTTCAACTGCATTCATTTTATTAAGACAAATTAAGTCGGAAATGTTTCTCATATGCTTTTCTTCTGCACACTTAGAACAAACACAAACATCGAAAATCATTTCACATGCATGAATTATTTCACTATAATCGGTGGTGTAGTCTAAAGTGGAGTCCGTAGTTTTACATTTGAGTTTATACAGAGTTGCCCCAAAAAGTAGTAACGGGCTTCATTTTTTTTATCTATTAGAGATATGTGAGGAAGTGTACATTGAAAAATTGTTGAAAGTAAGGTCAGTAATAACATTCCGTTAAGAAAAATTTCCTCTCGTTCATTTTCCAAAAAGTGACACTTCTTAAATTTGTACACGACCCCCGTACAAAAACATTCCTAATTAGTAAAGTGTGACATATACACTC
Source organism: Cheiracanthium punctorium (assembly GCA_038373885.1). Taxonomy (NCBI): domain Eukaryota; kingdom Metazoa; phylum Arthropoda; class Arachnida; order Araneae; family Cheiracanthiidae; genus Cheiracanthium; species Cheiracanthium punctorium. The sequence goes on along the minus strand of JAWZYV010003555.1, from coordinate 555,023 downwards.
ATGAGGTGGCTTACAAACTTAGAGCTTTTCATCATACAACGATGCAGAGATATCCTTAAAGAAAGATGAATGGGGACTACACATGATTTTGAATATAAACGTTTATTGATAGAGCCGAAAAAAGTTTTCTTTCTTAATTTCTGTAAGACCCCTGAAATGCGATCTTTCGACGTGCTTTTTCCCATCGCAAGCCATTGAAAAGTGATTTAAGTCAGCGTTATATTTATCTTCATATCTCTGACATTTTCTATGTCACCTCAGTAGTGTACCACGGTTCGGGTCCCATCGGATGACTATCGATCTAACGGTCTGTAGTTTTGGCAGGTTTTCTCCAGATGTAACGTGAATACGCGTTAGAACTCCTTAGAAAGTCCTCCTGTCAAGGCATCCCCCAACCTTGGCAGATCGCGCTAGAGTACCGTTGCCATAATTAATCAAACAGACAAATCATTAGTGTACGAGGCACATTATACTAACTTGAAATTGTTTTGTACGGGGGTCGTATACAAATTGAAAATGTGTAACTTTTTGAAAATGAGCGAGAGGAATTTTTCGTAGCGCAATCTTTTTTTTTTTCTGACCTCATCTTGAACATTTTTTTTAACTTACATTACCCACTAATCTCTAATACATAAAGAATTAAAGCCCGTTACCACCTTTTTGGGACACTCTGTATATATCCCTGACATTTTATTTTCATGGGGTGGGGGAGTTATTAAAGTTATCATTTCGAGATTTGAGTAGGAAAATAAGACAAGCAAAGAGCGTTTGGTATCACCTAAGTAGACTCTTCGAGAGTGGCGGCTCGTGGGTTATTTAAATGGATGTTCACAAAACAAATTTCGAAAATTAAATAGGCAGATACGACGCAACTAACAAGTTGAAAAATATTTTGAGGAGTTGGGGTTCAATACTCGTGAATAAAGGCTAGTGAAAATAAATAGCGTTTTCGACTGATAGCGATAATGCAGTCCCAAAAAAGGGATATAGGGAGGGTTAAGTTCGTAACGCTGATAATTGTATTAATTACGAACTGTATAAATATTACTAAAAATATTTATTAGATTTGGTAAAGGAGGGGTGGGGTAAATGCAAAATTTTACCAAGATTTCACCTAATTTGACAATATTTCAAAATTCACATTGAATTTCATTAAAGTTGCATTTAAATTTTTTAGTTTCGTACCCTAATCTAACTAAAAACGTGAATTTTTCATTGAAATTGCATTTAAATTTTTATTTTTATGCCCCATTTTAATTAAAAACATGGATTTATCATTAAAATTTTAGTTTAAAAAAAAGTGCCCCGAAAGTAGGTTTATACCTCAACTAATTACACACTTTTATGTCGAACTTATTCTAAAGAGAGCGTACTCCTCCAAAACCCCCTTTTATTTCCTCAGAACTACACGACTGGTTATTATTATTATTATTATTATTATTATTCTGAACTTTCAAATGGAGCAGGATATGACACCTGAGGCACGAGTTCACCCTCGTGCCGCGTGTGGTCTTTTGAAGGGGTGGGGGCGTTCTCCTGATGAAAACATCAACAAATTTGTTTATTGTCGGCAACGGTCACCCACGCTCATTTATCAAAACCGGAGCTCGCCAAAAGGCGGTGTTTTTGTCGTGAATGGAGAGCGAGTGAAAAATTTCATAACTGTTTTGCACCTACCTATCCATTACGCCTTTTGAGACGTTTTTCTTTTTTCTCCCCTTTTTCTATTCATGTGAAACGGAGCTGTTGTTGATACGCCAGAAAGGAACCAAAGTGTTTATGGAACATTTCAACGAGCCTAGGAAACGTGATATAGCAGCGAGTCAACGGAACAATATTTCCTTAACCCTTTAACGCGCAGTGTTCCCGCTCCTGGAACACCAAACTCTGACGTTTTGACTGTTGCCACTCACGAAGAATAGATTGGATTTCTATAAAAATAGTTGCGGGTGACATAGCTCCACCAGAATCCTTTACTTTTTAAGCACGTCATTTCCCGTAAAAAAAAATTGTCACGAGTATTTTTAACAGCACTGACATCTGCTGAAAAATGGAAGAATGCGAGCAACAGCTGGATAGATTGCCCGATGCTGAAAAAAGGGCAGCCGTTGCCATCGCTCGACTTCCCTACCAGCAAGATGGCGGACGATCGAAACGTTCATTGCGTGCCACAGATCTAGAGACCCTTTTTTTGACGCTGACCCATCTTGCTGGTAGTTAAGTCGAGCGTGAAAAAAAGAGTGAGAAAGAGAGGGGGGGGGAAGGTAAGAAAAGACATGTGTATATGGTTTAATCCTTTAACGCGAATTTCCCGCCCTGGAACACCAAACTCTGACGTTTTGACTGTTGCCACTCACGAAGAATAGATTTAATTTCTATAAAAATAGTCACGGGTGGCATAGCTGCGCGAGAGTCCTTTACTTTTTAGCACGTCATTTCCCGTAAAAAAAATTGTCAGGATTCTTTTTAACAGCACTGACATCTGCGGAAAAATGGAAGAATGCAAGCAACAGATGGATAGATTGCCCAATGCTGAAAAAATGCCATTGCCGTCGCTCGACTTAACGACCAGCAAGATGGCAGACGATCGAAACGTTCATCGCGTGCCACAGATCTAGAGACCCCTTTTTTGACGACAACTGGCTGTGCGGCGCAGCCAAATGTCGTCAAAAAAGTGTCTCTAGATCTGTGGCACGCGATGAACTTTTCGATCGTCCGCCATCTTGCTGGTAGTTAAGTCGAGCGATGGCAACGGCTGCCCTTTCTTCAGCATTGGGAAAGGGTTGCGTCTCAAAGGGTTAAATATACTTTGCTTAATTAACACCAAGTTATATGTACGGCTACATACATACTTTATAATTTTTTTAAAGTCCTGAAACATATTTGCTACGAACTCTTTAGTTCTGAATACTCTTAATTGCTAAAAAATAGTTGACTCAAAAACCTTCGTAGTTCCATTTAAAAATGTTACAATTTAGTCTTTTAACACTTTTCTAAACATTTTTGACATAACTTTTAATTTTTATTGGCTAAACAATTATTCCATTTAGCAAGATATGACAAGCTATCACAAATTTCACATTGGAAACTACAAAATTAATTTGCTAGCCTACTTTTTCAAGTGTACTGTATAACCGGACATGGCATTAAAAAATGAAGTTAAAATAAACATTTATATGTTAAACGCATTGAAATGTTTATTTTAACCATGTTAAATCTGTATTAGAATTTTATTGTTTATTTATTTATTTGTTTGTTTAAATGTTTATTTTTTTATTGTTTATATTGAACAGTTTTTGATAGGTGAAAGACATCTTAAATGTTCCACTTTCAACATCTGTATAAAAAATGTTTTTCAGGAACTTTTAATTATGATTGGCTAAAGAAAACTATTTCATTTTTAAAATTTTAACAGAACCTGAACACTTTACATATTGCGATGGCAATGCATTTGCTTCGATGTGTATCACTATCCAAAGAATAATTAAAATGTTCACTCTCATCGCAGCTAAGATGTAGCAAAAATCCCCTCTATTCTAAACTTTCCTATATTGGTCTTTCAATGCCTTAGTCTGGTTTGGTTTTGTATTTGAGACAAAGCTACTTGAGGGATATCTGCTAAAGGAGGGGAGGGAATGCCTTGGGTGGGTTGATTTGTTAAAGGATAATAAGGCGTATTCACGTTAAATCTGGAGAAAATCCCCAAAACTCCAGACCTTTGGGTCGATAGCAGCGCGGTAAGCCCGAATGCTGGACCTTCATACTTCAGTCATCCTTTTTCAGTGTCTTATCCACTCGGCTATTGGTCGGAATTTTAATGACTTAATGGGTGCCACGGGGTGCTTAAAGAGCAATTGACAATGGAACAGTTACAGTTAATAGGATAAATCGCGAAAAAGCATCATCACTAAATTACTTCTAATCACTGTGTTTAAAGAGCAATCTATGAGACACATTTAAAAAGGAATAGTCTCTGCCACTATCAGAACAGGCAGGTCAAAACGCATAATACAGCTTCATTGAATTACTTCTTTCAATTACTGTTTTATAAAACGTAATCTATGAGACGCATTTGAAAAGAAATCGTCTTTGGAACGATGGTGTCAAATAGGCTAAACTGTATATAACACCGTGCTATTACTAAATTACTTTTTTCAATCACTGTGCTTAAAGCGTAATCTATAAAACGCATTTAAAAATAGTCTTTAGAACGAGCAGAGCAAACAGCTTAAATCGAATAAAACCGCCGCATTGTGTTACTTCTTTCAATCACTGCGTTTAAAGTGATTGAAAGAAGCAATTCAGTCAATGAGACGCATTTAAAGAGCAATCGTTTTTGGAACGATGGTACGATTCAAGCTAAAGCGAATAAAACACCACTACTAAATATTTTTATTCTTTGAGCTAATGCAATAGATGTGTGAACGAAATGTTAAACTTTTCTGATGACAAGCGGGATGCTGTGAATTTCAGTAATGAATACTAGTTTGATTTTGTGTACGATCGATTGAATTCATTGATTTGTTTGTGATAGATCAAAGTGTATTTCAAAGAAATCAATAATTTTCAGTAGATTATAATACATTTTAACGTGTATCGCAGCTGGAAAAAATGGTCAAACTATGCATTGTAACATTGTACTTTCGGGAAGAAACGTTTCATGTTGAAAAACTCGTATTATAAAAGTATTTTTTTTATTTTAAAATAAGTTCTTTTATTAAGAAAACCAAACTAATAATGATTTTTTTTTGCTTGCTTGTATGGTGTCCCCATTTCCTCTACCCAGACACTGGCTGCTATAAACATGTTTATATTTTTATCAAACTGTTTACATAATACATATGTCCTGTATCTATCACAAATAACATAACATTAAAAATTACAACAATATAATAACAATTGGATACATCCAGCAGAGTTTTCAACAAAGGGTAAACCACCGATGTTTTAAGATGCATTGTTTGAGAAGTGCAACAACGCAAACTCCATTATTTTTCAACAGTCCTTATTGAAACTTGAAGCTGTTAGCATCGAAGTGATTAAACTACGAAAGCGATTAAGCTTTTTTACTTACGAACGTGATTTATTTGATAATTTCATCGTTTTCCCATTGAGTAGCTTAATTGCAATGGGTTTGTGGAAAAAGTTCTCGTCAGCTTTGTAAGTTCTTTCTTCAACAGCTTTATCATATACTATTTGTAAGGTTTCTGTTCATATTAACTCCCGACTCTAATTATGTATTGTACGTGTTTGTGACGAGTTATAAATTTCTGCCCAAGTATCTCGCTACATCTTCCATATCATCCCCTTTTAGGGTCTATAAGTGGCATGATATTGCACTGATTAGCCACTGATTAACTTTTGTTTAGACGTGAAACCAAATTTAGTATTACTGTATTTAGGGATGCTGTATTTATTCTTAATAATTGAATTATGGATATGCATAACTGTACTTTCAGTAAAAAATTGACTAAAAAAGTTCTCGTCGGCTTTGTAAGTTCTTTCTTCAACAGCTTTATCATTTACTATTTGTTAGGTTTCTGTCCATATTAACTCTCCCACTCTAACTATGCAGTGTGTTTATGACGAGTTATAAATTTCGGCTCAAGTATCTGGCTACATCTTCCATATCATCCCCTTTTAGGGTCTATATGTGGCACGATATTGCACTGATTAGCCACTGATTAACTTTTGTGTAGACGTGAAACCAAATTTAGTATTACTGTATTTAAGGATGCTGTATTCATTCTTAATAACTGACTTAGGGATTTGCATAACTGTACTTACAGAAAAAAAACGGACCATAGAAAAGTGCCGAATTCCAACCTTGAAGTACAATAGACCTCTATAACATGAGTTCATATACGATGGATTCGTATAACAGAGCCAAAAAACGCTATATTTTTCCTATATCAGGGCTCGTATGTTTCCTTATTTTGCTAAAATTCCGAACTTTCTAGTCCTAAAACATTCGATATTTGAAATACCCGAGAGCACTTCTTTCCGTATTTCATAAGAAACAGAACCACTTTTAAAATATCAGACTATTTGAGGGCAATTTTTCGAAAGTTTGGAATTTTAACCAATCCAGGATCCGCACAAACTCTGCATAGTACATTAAAAAAAGACTTGTACAAAACAATGAATGAATGACACAGATGTTTCTGTATTACCTGTTAATATTGCTAATGCTTTTCATGTGTTTGCGACTAGTACAACATGGAACGTATCTACCGTGTTATAGAGGGTCTACTGTAAATATAAATTGATGTCCAATGAATCGAAGTCTAGATACATAACACAAAACAAAACAAACCTGCTTTTTTATTTCATTGTAAATAAGAAATATATTACAGCGTGTCCTATAAGTTACCGTACTCCAGACAGTGGCGGCTCGTGGGTTATTTAATTGGAGGTTCACAAAATAAATTTCGAAAATTTCTGCAGATACGACGCAAATTACAAATTAAAATATATTTCCGTTTCCAGCAGTTAAAGGAAAACAATGTACGATACTGAAAGAAAACAAATAAACTTTGGACTTACATTTCGTCACAAGATAATTTTTTTAGCAAAGGGGCCTTGATTCATTTTAATTCAATTTTTTTTCAAAGGATAATTTGGAAAAATGTCATTGCTTTAGATCCGAAACTCTTATTTTGCTCCCATCTTAATTATTTACACTTTCTAAAAAATACTGCAGTGAAAAATAATAAAAATAATGAAAAAAAAAAAGAAAATGAAAAGAAAAATGGATTAACTAAACGAATGTAACAAACGAAGGGAAAATCCGAAAGAGATAACCGCAAACAAAATCGTACGCGCACACAATCAAAATGTTAGACTGGTTTTAAGGTTTATACACGACTACGTTTACTGTTTATACGAAAATGGATTAATTTCTCAGATAATAAATAGGTATAACTATAACGTATAAAGAATAATTCTAGTTTGGATTTAAAGAACGTTAAAGATATTTAAAAAGTGATTTCCAACATTTGCAATTTATGTTTTGAGCCGTGTACATAGTAACACTTAAAATATAAAAAATGTACGTATAACAGCACAGTAAAGCACTAAATACAATGGCGAAGTAAAATTAATGTATCTGTTAATTTTATAAACATTCTTATTTTGAAATTATAAAATCATTTAATCTTAATAGTTACTACTGCTAAATTGAGAAAAGTAATTTTAATTACTAATTTCAGTCAATATTTGTAATTTTTGTAATGATTAAGTTTTACATTGTAACGCACTTCTAAATACGTAAAATATCAACCTAAGATAATACAGGGCATTTTCTTGACAGCCCGTACCTGGACTTCGCAATTAGGGTGTACTACAAAAGGACCTTTTTTTATTTCCCAGTTTAAAGAAGTGTACTGACAATTTATACTTTTAATGTTTCAAGACCGCCCCTTTTTCTTTGCAGATGTTGCTGGCCTCGCCAAAAGAAATATGGAGTAGCTCCTCCCCCTATGATGATACGTGTTAAGAAAATTCGTTGGTGAGTAACATGTCAATTTTTAGAGATGTTTTTTAAAACTATTAATAGCATCTTCTGATAACTGTATCAGTTTAAAAAAAATTTGTGAACGGGATTATGTAAATGGATTCATAATAGGCTATTCAGGATTCATTTGTTGTTCACTCGAAATTGCTGGTAGTTTATCTACAAAACATCACAGATTCTAAAGATAAAGGTTTTTTGGTTGGTAACTGTTGTATTCATTTCTAAACAGATATAGCAGCTGAAAAGTTTCCTTTTAATTTAACAGATAAATGACGTTTCTAAAAGATTGCCGAAACAGAAAAAGATTAAGAAAGGAAAATTTGCTTCATTGAAATTGCAAATTCTGGACTTTTATTAAAGATGCACAAAAATAATCGGGGAAAAAATTGAATTAATTAAAATTTTGCGGTCTAAGCCCAAGAACTTTTCGGGGTCAGCTTTAACTCTCAAATCTATACAAATATCGACAATAGGTATACGTTTGCCTTCTTTTCAAATATCAGCAGTGTACACACGTCAGCTCAGGCACAACTCTAAAAACTTTGAATGAATAAAGTGGACTGTATATTAAAAATACTCTTTATTTTAATCTGGATTTAACAATTTTTGCTGCAGCGTGTATATATCTCGTAACGCCACAGCACACATTTGCCTCTCAAGGCATCTCGTGCACGGTCTCGTACCGTTCTGACCGGGGGAAGCGAGAATGCAGAGCTGGCCCTCCGCTGCTAACCACTTGAGAGCCACTTCAAAAGATTTAAGACAGATGCTGCAGACAGAGGCGCTCAAACATCCTCCCCCGTTGAAATTATACAAATTTCAACAATATTTAAAAACATGTAATCTACATTCACAAATTAAAAAAATATGTATATATATAGTACATAACAGCAAGTACAAAAAAAGTATACAAAGCAAATTTATACACCCAGTTCTACAATCGAAAAATTTAATCACTTTCCATAGGAAGAATGTGCTACGTCTCTGCGTTCCTTTTAAATAGTTTACCATTGGGTAACTTAACATTTACTACTCGAACGTGTTTATCCTTTCCAAAAAATATTCTGCAATTCTTCCTGTTAACCATTTTGTGTTGGGCATATTCTCATCTAATCAACACTAACGAACCCGTTTTTACATTATTTTTTGCAAATCGCCCACTTATGGCGTTGCTGTAGGTTATTTAAATAATCTCTTTTCCATAACCTCCAAATTTGTTGGCTGTATTTTGTTATTTTCTGCATTTAGAAAGTCTGTTATCCGACAAATCAGCCAATTGTGGCTCAATAATTGAGTTTAATGGCCTCCCAATGAGAAAATGGCCTGGTGATAATGTTTCCAAAATTATCAAAATCTGATGATAAAGGGGTAAGAGGTCTCGAATTTAAAACACTTTCAATTTCTAAAATGATCGTGAGAAATTCCTCTAAAGTTAAATGTGCATTACCGATAACTCGTTTTAAGTTGGAATTTAAAACTTCTTAACTCCGGCGCTCCCAAAGACCGCCAAAGTTTGGTGATTTTGGAGTATGAACTGCCAGTCTATGCTTTCACTAGAAAGAAAATTTGCCAAAGTTTCGTCTGGATGCCTCACCATATTATGTAACTTTTTGAGTTCCATGCTCGCACCTACAAAATTAGTAGCATTGTCACTAAATAATTTTGAGCACTTTCCTCTTCGACTGAAAAAGCGCTTCAAGCATGAAATAAATGCATCAGAAGTAAGATCTGTTACAAAATCAAGATGAATTGCTTTGGTGCATAAACAAACAAAAATGCATACATACACTTTGTTCAGTTTCCCTTTCTCTGATTTTTGAATTTAATATAGAACGGCCCGCAATAATCGGCACCGGACATTGCAAAATGGGAAGGACTGAACAACTCTTTCTCTGGGCAAATCCCCATAATTTGTTTCTCTAACACAGGTTTATTTTTGAAACATGTGATACACTGAAATACAATTTTTCTACAAACATTTCTACCATTTATGACCCATCAACAATAAAACTAAGTCTAACATGATATAATAAGCATTAGGACCTACATGAAAATATTTCAAATGGTAATATCTTACAATAATTGTTGTAAGAGGGATGTTTGTCCGAAAGGATCATTGGATGTTTTTGAGATGAACTGAGGTCGGAATGCTTTAATCGACCTCCGACACATAATATTTCATTTTCATCTAAGAAACAATTTAGCGATTTTACCTTGCTATTATTAGGAATAGCAGCACCTCTCTTCAGGTTTTTTATTTCTTCTGAAAACTCACCTTTTTGTGCTTCTGTAATTAGATACATTTCCGCTCTTTCACCTCCTTGGGAGTAAGGTGACCTGAGATCTTATCTTTAGCTTTAGCATTATGTATAAATCTAAATATATAACATTAAATACGAATGATGGTTAAATAATTATTACTCAATGCAAGGATATCATTAATAATAGAATTATGATTAAAATTTGTAAGGGTAATATGAGGATTGTCGTTTTCACAATTGCCGTTTTTTCACGTTCAAACAGAGTCACACATACTGAGATTGGAATTTCAGGATTGGGATATTCTCCCTGACTCAGAAACGTTGGTCCCTCGAACCACAGATCATTTTTCACTAGTGTCTCTGGATTCATCCCTCTTGAAATGAGATCTGCGGGATTGTTTCCGGAAGATACATGACGCCATTGTTGAACGCTTGTTAACTCCTGTATTACCGCTATACGATTTGCGACAAATGTTTTTAGAAGATATGGCTCTTTCTGTATCAGGAAAGGACAATCATTGAGTCAGTCCAGAGAAAGATATCTACTGTCTTAAGTTGTAAGGAACTCGTCACTTTAGTCATCAGTTTTGCGAGAATGGACGGCAGCGGAAAGTTCGAGTCTGGGCACTGTTATTCGCTTAAGAGGTGATACTCGTGATTTGCTGCAGACCAAATTCACTCGGAATCTCCTCGATCTGACGTGGATCTGCAGTAAATAACACATCCGTACGCATTCTCGACGCATCCCGAACCGTGAAGTTGGATCATCGAAACCGTGAAGTTGGTATGAACAGTTTTTGCATTATAATGCATCGATTAACACTTACACTATTTAGTAATGGCAAGGACTGAATGAAGTTTTCCCACTGTTTTGCCTCCGTTTCAGGAAGCGGATCGCTCCAGTCCAATTTCAAACACCACAGCCTCTGTAAGAATATTTTGGCTGCTGTTATTACAGGACCCAATAGTCCTAGGGGATCGAAAATTCTGGCAATTGTTGAAAGCACAGATCTCTTTGTTGGCGGAACCGAGTTCTCTATCTGTATTTGAAAGGTAAACTGGTCTGTGATGGGCTTCCATGAAACTCCTAAGGCCTTTGTTTCATCTTGAAAACTGTAACTACTGTCACAGTCTGTTTTAGCTCTGGAGAGCTACTACACCACTTGTGTAATGTGAAACCTCCACTGTTGAGAGCTTTTATTAACTCTGATTGTAATGCTTTAGTGTCACTCAGGGATGTCTCCTAGACTGGCATCATATAGAAGTCTATGCTCTATGATGGAGAGGCTAAGGGAAGTTTTGTTGTTCATCTCTGGCTAATTGTTGAAGAACTCTTGTCGCGAGGTAGGGTGCACTCACTGTACCGTAGGTAACAGTGTTGAGCTCGTAAGTCTTAACTGGTTCATTCACTCCCTCCCTCCAAAGTATTCTCTGAAGTTTAGTTTGACTCGGGGTCAATTAAAATCATCCTATACATCTGCTTTATATCAGCTACAAATGCATAAATATGCTTACGAAATCTAATCATTATCTTAAATAGGTCATCCTGAACAACCCCACCATTGTACTGTAAAGAGTTAAGCGAATTCCCTGATGTTGTCTGCGAGGAAGCGTTAAATACTACACGAAGTTTTGTAGTACTTTTATCTGGGCGATAGACTCCTAGATGCGGTATATAATATGTTCCTACTTCTTCCTCACATTCTCCGTCAATCTCTTTCGCAAATTTTTGTAGCATCAAAAATTCTTTGTATAATGATAAAAATCAGGCTCTTTTACAAGGCGACTCCACAACGAATTTATTTTCTTGAGGGCTATATTTTTAGATTTCCCTAAACAATTTGGATCCTCTTTTAGCGGCATTTTTACTATGTATCTACCTGTACTATCTCGTTTAACGTTTTTCTCACAATGATTTTCGCAATTATTGTTTCTTTGTTTTTAGGTATCTCAATCTGCACGTTCTCTATTTCCCAAAATTTCTCTATGGTTTTGGTTAGGGCAATATTATCTTGAATAAAGCCGCAATGGACCCTATCCGGCGTTTCAGTGGGAACGCTTCCACTTGCACAAAACAAAAACAGTATTTTGAAAGATTAAATTACTGTTAGTCGGACAAATTTGACCAGGTCGCAACAATTCGTAGAAGATTTCTGCGCTCAAAAGTAAATGTATGCGACTTGGTTTGTTAAAGTGTTCATCTGCCAGGTTTACATATTTTAACTCGGGACACGTTTTTGACGCATGAAATCAGTAATCTTGGATACTATCAAAAAATCTAATTCTTTCTCGTAATTTCCCTCAGTGTTGGAAATCGTCGCTTTAACTACAGATTTAATTGTTGTGCAGGTATCGCCAATTCCACAAACTGTTAAATTAGTTTTTTCTCTTTTTAAATTAAGGCTGTTAGCACAATCTGAAGTCATGTAGTTATTCATTGCCCTTGATCCAAAATCGCACGCACTCTAAAATTATTACCAACGTTATCTCTCACTAAGCAAGTTGCAGTGCTAAGGAGCGTTGTTTTTGATGTATTTATTACTCGCGAGGAGAGCACCGATGTGTTTATATTAGATTCGACGCTAGCCAAGGATGCTGGCTGGAATGTTGGTGCCTCCGCACTCAAAGTACTCTCTCTTGTACCTCTTGTAATAGGGGGGGAAACCAAATCGGGGTTATTGGCCGCGCTCTCTTGTCGCAAAACTCACGCTTTTCGGGAAATGTAATGAGTAGTGTATGTTTCTTATTATTTTTTCATCTCTTTTGCACAAAGAACAAGAAAATTTTGATTTGCAATTATTAATTAAATGTTTTCCAAGACAGCAAAAGCAATAATTATTTTTCTTAACTATTTCTACTCTCTCAGAAACAGGCAAGGCCATATAATTTTTACATTTATATAAGGGGTGATTTTCATAACAAAGGCAACACTTTGAACTCTTACTCTCAGCTAAAAATACTCTAGACACATTTCTCGAATTAGAGGATTTTTGATTAAAACCTTCCGTTAGAAGTTTTCCCGTGACACAAAAAATAGATCTGCTTCTTTTCCTAATGTTATGGGATCAAACCATGTATCTGCCTGCCTAACACTGATATGAGACGCTGTTTCTTTGTCTAATGTTTGAAACAACTTGTCTGATACAATTCATTGCTTTAATTTCTCAAAATCAGACACCTCTCTTAATTTTAAATAATAATCAAAGCTAGTTGTCAAACGAGATGCATGTCATTGCTATTCATTTGCCTGCCTAGTAGTTTTTCTGAATTGCTCCAAACATGACTGGGCGGTTGGTTCGAACTCTCTTAATACGATTTTTTTCACTTTATCATAATCATTTAACTCATTATCTCTTATGTAAGAAATTATGTTTGAAGCTCTCTCACCTAGTAAATTCAAAAGTATCTCCGCCCTTAAGTACATCGGGTACGCTCTTTGTAACAAAGGATCTTTCTAAAGAAGTAAAAAACAGACCCCATCCTTCTGGTCGACTCGGGATTTTAATCGTTAGAGTTCTTATACTTTTTATTAGCGAATCTAATGAATCATATCTCTCAACTTTATTTTCTGATTCGTCGCTAGTTTTTGGAACTGTTTTTGGAATTGTTTGCAAGCGTGACAGTTCTAACTCAGCTTTCGCTCTCTCTAATTTAGTTTGTTCTAATTGTAATTCTAACTGTGATTCTGCTTTCCGGTCCTCAATTATCCCCTCTAGGCCTTACCGTACAAATTCTGTTCATTTTTGAATTTACGTACCTTTATAATATTAATAAGCTCTGTCGTTGTCATTTTCTCTGTTATTTCCTCTCCTAACTCTATCGCAGCGAGCTGCAAATCAGCTTTTCTCGCGTTTTTGAACATTTTATAACAAACTCAATAACTAATTTATAACTCAAACAATGATAAAAATAAATTCAATTAAAGGCTAAACACAAACTCTTAAACTCTAAAGAATAATAACACAAATTATCTCAAGGGAGTAAATGACCAGAAAAGCTCAGCACCTACTTCGTCACTTGTTACACAAAGGAACTTCATTTATATCCATAAGGCACCGGAACCGTCTCACGTGAAGACGGACCAAAATGTACACACGTCAGCTCAGGCACAACTCTAAAAACTTTGAATGAATAAAGTGGACTGTATATTAAAAATACTCTTTATTTTAATCTGGATTTAACAATTTTTGCTGCAGCGTGTATATATCTCGTAACGCCACAGCACACATTTGCCTCTCAAGGCATCTCGTGCACGGTCTCGTACCGTTCTGACCGGGGGAAGCGAGAATGCAGAGCTGGCCCTCCGCTGCTAACCACTTGAGAGCCACTTCAAAAGATTTAAGACAGATGCTGCAGACAGAGGCGCTCAAACAAGCAGCAATCGTTTTAGTTAAAAAAAGTATATCTACTACAAGTAATAGCACCAAACCAGTGGCGTAGCTAGAAATGTTTCATGGGAGGGGTTACGACTACAGCAACTCATACATATGTATACATGCGTGTAATAAGGGAGTGAAAAATACATATTGTAGGTGAAAAAATTCCTCATGGAGTGTTGTAACCCCCTATGCACACACACCCCGTGGTACACCACTGAAGCAAACAGAATTAAGTATATGAAATAATTTAGAGTTGCTTTTTGAGAATTTGGCCTTGAAATGTACGATAAAAAAGCAAATGTGACTAAAAAATGTTTATTTGCAAACAAAAACTTAATTTCATGTATTTGTACAACACTTGGGTATTTTTTTATTGGTTAAGTCTGTAAAATTTTATGTATAAAATTACTTATGGACGCTACACGAAAAACAGGCGTCTCGATTCTCTCAAAATAGCACCAAAGCTTTGTCTCATCTCTCAAAATTCCTATACCGTATTGTTAAAAATATTTGTCTAGTCTCGCAAAAAGAGGAATAAATTTCTTTCTCGTCTCGCAAAAAAACCTTTTCGTATCCATCCAAATTTAAAATCATGTTTTCTTCTGTGGTACAATCTCATTACTTAAAAACATTCCTTTTGAAACATTTTCGTATTAAATATTAGCTCTTAGTATATTTAAATAGTTCCTTTATTATAAAAAAAGAAAAGTATGAAGTTAAATATTAAAATGTGTTGCTATACTCGAAATTGCTTCGTCCCAGTAAATGTGCAGCTATACTCGAAATATCTTCCAAATATTAAACAAAATCATCATAAATTATACCAAAAACCTTCAATCCACAGAGATAAATGCTGCTAACCCTTTCAGTATCAGTGATACCGCTTGTTTTCCTCATTTCTTTTATATTTGAAATATAATTGTAATATCTATGTTTCTACGGTGTCTAGAAATTCACGCAAGATTTGAATTAAATGGAAAACACAGCTTTTTTCAATTGCATATATATTTTTTGTACTAAAACATAAAGTATGTAGGATAGGGTTGTGTATGGCCCCCATGGTTTTGCTGGCACATAAGATTGCAATTTAAATATTTTTATAGTATAATAAATTAACTATATTGCCATTTGATTGCAAATATTTAAAATATTACGCCAGTAGCTGTGTGATACAAGAGTATGTCGCATGCAAATAAGTTTTTTTAGTCACCTGTAGAATGACGGAAAATTTTAAAATTAGCCTGGTGGGCATACTGATATTTCCAAAATTAAAATTCTCAAAGACTTTTATTTCGAATACTTTCAACTCTTATTAAAGCAATTATCTATTCCTATGCAATTGATGAAAATTTTTCGTCTTGAAACAAATATCAACTTTTTTCATTTTTATACATTTTAAATATAAAAATCCATAACTTCAATACCTAATAATGAACATTTCCTCTGCATTAAAGAACCTTGGAAAAGAAAAAATTGTGAAATTTCTGACTTCCCAAGAACAATAGTATCTTCAAATATTTATCACCTTCGATAGTTTTGGTAGCAATTAAAAAAATGCTAATAGGCATCGAAAAATATTGTTATACTGTTGGATTAATTATGCATCTTAAATATATTACCATACATAAAAAATTATTGATCCAGACATGCGGCAATCGCTAGTATGAGATTTGATAATAAATATAATAAATATATCCTAAATTTTTGAAAATTCATGTAGATGTTTTCAAAAGTTAAAAAAAACATTCTCAGTCTGGTCTCAAAAATGCAATGTCAATATTTGTTTAATATTGCGGATTACGAATGCAATGACAATATTTTTAAAAAATTAACACTATTGCCGTTTGATTGATAATATTTAAAATATTGTACCATTATCTCTTTGATACTGGAGTATTTTTCGTGAAAATCAATTGTTCTTTTTTGATGGAGTCACCAATAGAATGGTCAAATAATTAAAAATTAGCCTGTTGGACATACTGATATCGCCAAAATTAGCATTCTCAAACTCTTTTATTTCGAATACTTTCAACTATTACTAAAGTAATTATCTATTCCTAGGCAATTAATGGAAATTTTCCGTCTTGAAACAAATATCAAGCGTCGTTTCAAAAGTTGTACATATGCGTCTCCTTTCGCCTATCTCTCTGCCAACTTCCAATTTACACGTCTAAAGGAACTGCAGCGCCGTCGGTGGGAAATAATTACAAGTGGCCCTCTCGACGCTCATGACGGAATCAAAAATTACCTTTCTGGCAAAGAAGTAATGGCGAGCTTTAAGGAAATAGACGAACTGTCGGTCGAAATGATATGTGACTGGGTTCGCCTCTCGAATATTGCTACCAAGGAAATCTATCTTTTGGAAAATCATTTGTAAGTATGAATTTAAGTGTCTTAGAAATATATCAGCAAAATCGGGTGAGGATTGGTTTTCGACCAGTGTCCTGTTTAGGGTGTGTTAGGTAAGGCACATAACTTGGTCGACACTAGAATGGGTAGAGAAGGGAGAATTGCTGTCATCGGCTCTTTACAGAAGAAACCCAGCAGTTTAAAGGCAATAAGACACTAAAATATTTGTTTTGAATTGCTACCCTCATCACCTAAATCTTTGACAACTTTTTAATTTGTATAATGAGCACTCATGACAAAAACCATACACGTGGCCATTCTAAAGAAACTTTAAAAATCACTATGTAAACAAAGACATCAGTGTCATTCTTTCTAAGAGGAAGAGCCCAGTTTTGTTTTATACCCCGATGTCATGGGCATTACTTTATCTATGTCTGCCGTTGTTTTCAATTTAATCGAAAATTACTAACTTGAAAACTTGCGCATACTCGATTATTCTCGAGACTACTAATCTTGCAAAATTATTTTTCTTTGAATCATTTATAATTTCATTTAACTCTGTAAGCTTCGTATAGATAATTTAGAAATATTAATAGTCTAATTGAAGTAATATAAATAAGAAAAGTGAATATAAGAAAAGTTTTGGCAGATGACTTCATGATACAAAATCTCAAATGTTACAATGCCTCACTCTCTCAAATTGTTTCATATTTTCAAAAGCTAAATCTGTGGAACACTGTAGCAAAGTTGTACACTCAATATTAATTTTCTCTCTAATTTAAAGTGACTATGTTGTATTGATTGTACCTTTTTTTTAAAGAATTTTAATTGATATTTTTTTATCTCTAATTGAATTTTAATACTGGTTAGTTTTACGAACGTTTGCTTTAAATGAACAATTATTCTTCAGCCAGAATGTATAAAACAAGAACGCGAATTCCATAGTAAGTAGTTCCAAGAACGCCTTCAATGTAAATGCTAGTATGCATTTTTGTAATATATATCCATTATGAAAAGGAAATTTATTTGCTAATTGTCATTTTAACGATAGAAGAAATAATAGTATTATTATTTTTTTTTTTTTGCAGAATTGAAAATTATCCGTCGTATGATTTCTTCCTTGGTTCGCTTATACTAGCTTAAAGTTTTGGCTATGAATCTAATAAACGAAATTCAAAACAAGTTCTCTTTTGCTCGCACCTTCCATTTCTTCCTATTAAATTCTGCTGCTTTCTACTACTCCAATATCCGGATCTGCAATAACGAAATTTTTACCTGCTTCT
Source organism: Cheiracanthium punctorium (assembly GCA_038373885.1). NCBI lineage: Eukaryota > Metazoa > Arthropoda > Arachnida > Araneae > Cheiracanthiidae > Cheiracanthium > Cheiracanthium punctorium. Next base: position 537,235 of record JAWZYV010003555.1, on the reverse strand, counting down.
CCAACAAACAAGGCTGCAACATCAAACTGCATCATATTCTGACTTTCATCTGTGAATAAAGATTGAAGTTCATATTCTTCTCCACCATCTAAGACTGTAGCATTACAAAGTCTCCTCTTCTGATACCTTCTCCACCATCGACGCCTGTAACATCACAAAGCCTCCTGTTTTCTATCTTCTCCACCAGCTAAGCTGTAATATCATTAATGCCTCTTCTTCTTCTCCACCACCATCATCAAAGTCTTTTTCATCATAAAGCCTCTTCTTTTTCTCCAGAATCGAAAGCTGTAACGTTATATGCCTTCTCTACCACCGAAGAATGTAACATCACCATACCTCCTCTTATGCTACCTGCTCGAACATGTAACACTGGAACAGTACGCAATATTCTCTTCTCCTACCTTCTCCACTATCGAAGGCTGTGACATCATTAACGCCTCCTCTTCTTCTTCATCACCATCGAAGGCTTTATCATCTTAATGCCTCCTCTTTTTCTCCACCATCGAAAGCTGTAACATCATAATGCCTCTTCTTCACCTTCTCCAACATCGACGGATGTAACATCATAATGCCTCTCCTTCGCCTTCTCCACCACCGAAGGATATAACATCGTAATGCCTCCTCTTTTGCTACCTTCTCGAACATCGAAGATTCTAGCGTAATAATGCCTATTCATTTGCTACCTTCTCAAATATCAAAGGCCTTAACATCATAATGCCTCTTCATCTTTCTTTTCTAACACCGAAAAGTGCATCTTCTGCTTGCCTCTAGAACGTCTGATATTGTTAACATCAAAATGTTATTTTCTCTACTTGCTTCTTCAGCAACCGAAATTGTGACTTAAAAAACTCCTCTTCTTCGACTCGCATCTTGGGCCATACCATCAAAAGGCCCTCGGCTAGTCCTCCTTAAATCTATAGAGGGTGGAAATCGCGGCAGCTAGTCCTTCTCAAACCAACAGACTATGGAAATGGCGGCTGTTAGTCCTCCTAAAGTCTACAAAAATGCTTTCGTCGAATTCTCTCTTCAGCATCTGGGACCATACCATCGAAAGGCCTTCATCTAGTCCTCCTCAAATCTACAGAGGATGGAAATGGCGGCAGCTAGTCCTTCTCAAACCAACAGACTATGGAAATGGCGGCTGTTAGTCCTCCTAAAGTCTACAAAAATGCCTCTTCCTCGATTTCTCTCTTCAGCATCTGGGGCCATACCATCGAAAGGCCCCCCGCTAGTCCTCCTGAAATCTACAGAGGATGGAAATGGTGGTCGCTAGTCCTCCTCAAACCAACGGAATATGGAAATGGCGGCTGTTAGTCCTCCTGAAGTCTACAAAGGATGGAAATGGCGGTTAACACAGGGAAGCTGCGGTAATCTACCTCCAAGCGGTGCTTCCTGGGAAACGTTCACCACACAGTATGGGGAACGGCTAAAAGGTTACCTTCTGAAATAAAATTGCCAAATAGTATTTATATTTTGCATCTATCCATTGCTCTGAATGAGAGAAAATTTGTATTTTTTGAGGCATAAAAACTTGTTACCTAAGGAATATTTTTTTTAAAGTGTTCACAAAAAGATACTTGCATTTTATATTTATGAGAATTTGTTATTATTTACAAGACCATTTGTAAATTCATGTAGTAGCTGATGCACTTGATCTTAAAATGTATTCTTTTTAGGCATCAATAAAATGTATTATAACAATGTACAGTGTTTTTTCACTATTATCTTACCAAAAATTCACATAAAAACAGATGATGATAAATTAATGAACGAAAAATATTATTATTGTGAAAAAAGTGTGGGGCGCTTTGTGCTATATTTTTTGTATCATTTTTGTACTAATCGTATACCGATTAGTACAAAAAATTACCGACAAAATTTTGTACCGATCTAATATTCTCAAGAACTGATATATGGAGCACCCCCTGCTTTTTTCAGAATAATACTACTTTCCGTTCATTAACTTATTTTTATATTAAGAATTATTCTTCACTTTTTAGTTAGTTCAATTTATCCCTAAATCGTGTTTTTTAGTTTTCTTAAAGTATATTTTTATTTGACGCTTTTTAGTTCGATTTGGTATGAAAGCGTGTGTTTTATTTTTTTAAAACTGTATTTATTTAAAATTTATTTTTAATATTCGATATCTCTCATAAGACACTAAAGAACACTTAGTAGAAAAGTACAAACTGTGAGATAATTTATTTTCACTGTGCACCAGTAGCGTAGCCAGGATTTTATTTCGGGGTGGGCTGGGTATGCATTTAAGGCTAAAATTCAGTTGTAAGCTAAATATCAAATTGTAAGCTAAGTAAAAGGTACCATTTCGGGGGGGTGGTTGAGGGGCAGGCCCCCTCCCTCTGGCTTCGCCGCTGCTGTGCAAGTATTAATTAACCTGTAATTAAAATCTACCTTTCTCACTAAAAAGGAAAAATTGCTCTCTAATCAACAAACAAGTTTCATAACGACTACAAAAAAACACAAACATCCATGTAAAAATATAAGGTAAAGTTTTTAGATTTGCCATCTCGATTTCAAAAACTTAACTACCCAAACATAATACTGAATACAGTTACCAATAGTGAGAGAGGTTCTACTCCATTGTGCTGAGCCGAGTGCCCAAAAGGGCACGCATGCGTAGACTGCGCTCTTGCTCCATCTCTCTCGCTCTCACGCAAAGGATCTCTAAGAAAATGACTAATCCTGACGATGCTAATCAGGATAATGGGATAAACTTATCAAATTATTGTATTGTCATCGTTCCTTGATAAGTCTGTAAAGTTTAAATTAAATCTGCCAGTTTAAAGTGGGTTAAAATCGAGTTCAAAGGAGTCGGTTGCAAAAAAACAAACATACAGGTGACATTAATAAAAGCGTGTTAAAGACACAACTATTCAGCTTGGCCGAGAATAACTACTAGTATGTAATATCTTCACCGTTACACAGGGTGGTTTCATGCCTAATCTAGTGTAAGAAAACTACTTATTAAAAAATTATTTAATGGTGGTAAGACATATTGTAAACGTTAAAAAAATTGAAACTTTTTTTTTTTACTCTTTCGTGAATTTTTGCAATTTATAAAAAAAAGGCTTCACTGATACCCACAGATAAAACACCTAGAGAATGCGTCTGTAACTATCTGGAACTTGTAACTCGAACGATTTTCTGTTTAATGTGCAATAATAACAGAAAGTGGATTTAAAGCAATTTATTCAGAAATAATACAACGTAGCATTAATTAATTAATTATCACACTTGAAAAGAATTATTACTATGGTAATTACATAGAGATAAAAACACCGCTCTCATCTAGAAGGAATAATTCCAAAATTGGAAGAATAGATCGTAGAATTATGCGGGAAGATGATACACACAACCAGACGAAATGATCAAGAATTTCTAGTCCATAGTGTGTTGGCTAATCACAGCAGAATTTCTAGTTCGTGTAACGAGATAGTATCGTTCAATTTTTGGAGCTCTAGAATGACCGTTTGTGAGTCTATCCGCTAGCGTACGCAGAGACAGATATTCGCATCTGGGTACAAGCACCAGATTATAGAGGACAGATCTAAAAACTGGATAAGGGGGTTCAGAAGTGTCTCGTTCTATGATCTGGTATTTATAGGGATACATACACCAGGGGCAGATCCAGAAAAAGCATCTGGGGGGCGGTGGTTATGTTTTTCTTTAGGATTATACATTGATTTCCCAATACTGTTTCGTCCAATATATAACTAGACATGGTATATCACAACTAAATAAGTATGTTGTCTGATGCTAGGCCCATAGAGAAAAAACTCGGAAAGGTAGCAGTTTAGCACATTAATCTTTTGTTGATAGATCCCGAATGGTCAATAAAATGCCGTAAAATTCGCCAGAAGAATGTCGCCTTACCCATCTGTAATCACGGCAAGACGTGGCTTATCAGCAACGGCCTTTATCTATGTTGTTGTTCGCTGGCTCTCCCCCATTAACATTTTAGAGTGCACAGAGTATAATTGCTAAATGCATTATTGTACCCATTTCACAGCCACCGAGCACTGTACAGTGCTCACAGCATACATTTTCACATTTTAGGATTGCAATATGCTATCCAGATTAAATAATTCCCATACTTTTCGGTGAGGACTGTAGTAAACCAACCTCAAATGGTTGCTTGCTATTTAGAGTTTACTTGCTATTTAGAGTTTCCATTGTGCCATTACTTGCTATTTAGAGTTTCAGCTTTCTTTTTAAAACCAGACCAGCTATACACTGCCAGGCATTCGCTTTGTCTGATATCTCAGAATATATTTTACTTTTTTAATGAGGATTTGTACCCGTACTTCTGGGTGGTGTGGACAACTTATGAGAGCAGTTGAAAGAATGAAAGGAATACAAATTGTGGAAATTTTGGATTGTTCGTCTATATTTCAGCATCAATTAAGGCCCATGCTGATTGCCGCTGCTTCTAACGTGACTGCAGTGGGTAAGAGAACATTCTCTTTGCGAATTTTACGATTTTTTAATGTCCATTCGGGATTCACCGATAAAAGATTTCCGCAGTAAACCGCAAAGCCCGTCCCTTATAAAATGGAGAGAGCAACGGAGGATTTTTTCCCCTGCTTAAGCCCGACGTCCTTTCAAATACAGTGGAACCTGCTAAAGTGCCTCCAGGAGCATAGCCAGGTGATGGTGGTGGTGGTGGGGATATCGGGATATATGCCACCCACCCCCACCCCACACCGCGCGAAATTTTTAGTTTAGTGATCATACGATTAATGCCGTGTGCAGGAATTCCATCTATTTATACATATATAAGCTCATATCCCCCCGAAAAATTTTCCTGGCTGCAAGCGTGGTGACTAACTTGGTAAAGAGATCGTCTGTCTGTAGTGACAGCTTTCATGCAATTTCGCTTTACAACCATCTAGCAACTATCTAGCAACTAACCATCTAGTAAGCTGTAGCACTTCACCACTTTTGTAAGGCGACAGTCTTACAAAACCGTCACTAGGCGCGTAGCCAGGAAAATTTTTCGGGGGGATATGAACTTATATATGTATAAATAGATGGAATTTCGAGAGAATATTGTATATATTAATGACTATGTCATTTTATATCTCAACACCCTTTATTGAAAAATGTGTCCCAAAAATGCGACATAAAAAAGCGACATAATTTTACATGTTTAAATACTATTAGTTCACAACAGCTTTAATCAATTGTTACAATATTTCGTAAGCTATAGAATATGCTTCACATGTATTAATGACTATGTCATTTTATCTCTCAACACCCTTTATTGAAAAATGTGTCCCAAAAATGCGACATAATAAAGCGACATAAAAAAGCACACATAATTTTACATGCATTTAAATACTATTAGTTCGCAACAGCTTTAATCTATTGTTACAATATTTCGTAAGCTGTAGAGTATGCATCTAATGTATTTTTTACATATATTTAAATACTATTCGTTCACAACAGCTTTGATCTATTGTTATAATATTTCGTAAGCTGTAGAATAGGCATCCCATGTATTTTTCTATAAATAGGTTACACTCATAAAAATTTCATCATAGGGTTACCAGGCGAAATACGCGAAAGATGAGCGATAAAATGAGAAAGTCAATTAATATCGTTTTAATATGGCAATAATGAAACTAAAAAATTTTGGGGGTTCAGGGGGATCTCCCCCTGACGAGGCTCGACACAGCGAATTATATATATATATATATATATATATATATATATGTAACATTACAAGTCAAAAGCCCATGAAAATCTCATATTTCTGGAACTACGCAGTTTAATTCAGTTGGAACAAAGAAATCCGTGTTCAAAAACTGCAATTAATACACGGTCCCTTGCAACTGCTTTGTAATTTTGTAGACGGTCCCAGCAGCCAGCCACATAGGCATCTTAAATGTCATAAAAAACCCTGGGAAAATCTCTGCCCAGATTTAGCTTCTGGCCAATGGTTGCGACGCTTTTGGGGTCATGTGACACCACGTCCAAAGGTTTTAAAAGCACCTGCAACAGGGCAGCAGAAAACTTTTCGCGTAACACAGCTGCCTAAGAAAGATGTACTCAGTCGTCCAATAAAATTATGTAATCGCAATTTGACTCCGACCCCTTTCATCCAACGGCCGCCGTAAAGCGTGCCCAAGGATTTCCGCCGCGCGCTCCCGGCCAACGACGTTCGGCCGCCAACAGCCTCGACCCATCCGGCCCGGATTCCTTAATGGCGACTCTAATCCAGAGTCCCAAGCCGCCTAATACCCAACGCCAGGAAACCTCAACACCCTCGCCATGCCTCTCCCTCTGGTCCACGACTATATATATCTATATATATATATACATATATATATATATATATATATATATATATACACACATATATATATATATATATATACATATATATATATATGTAATAATAAAATAAACTTTTCTAATTTAACCTAATTTAATTTAATGTTATTTGAAAAAGCTTCCTTAATCTCAGGTACTCTTACTGTAAAATTTGTTTCTCGGCCATACAAATAATGCGCTCGGAGACTTTTTTGAAGTTCCATAAGGAGAAAATTGTTGATTCAGCAGTATCTTCAGTTTTCTGTGGTTTTCATTTCTACGTGCTTTATAGAACTCCTGGGTAAGCAGGTGTTTCTCATGTCTTGATTGACAATATAGTTAACTCATTACGTTTGAGAGTAACGCCTTCGCGACCGCTGCTGCGCCCTGCCAGCAGGTGTAGTAACTAAGGAGTATTTAAGCAAGAGCGCTGAAATTTCGAGAGCTTCGTCTTAAGATCGAGCTTTAGCTTTTAGACTGCGATGTACGAAGATAGCCCCGGAGCTAAAAGGTCGCCGGCCTGACTCCTGCCCTGTGTCTGAACTTTGAAATAAACTAGTCAACCTAAAACCCCAATGGAGTTCTGTCTATCATTTCAACAAGGGATGGCGTAAGGCCATTCCCTAAATAAGCCGGCAGGACTGTTTCTGCGTGGTAACCACCAAGAAATCGAGGAGTTCGCTTACGCTGACTGACGCCGATCAGACGCCGACATCTCGTCTGTCCCAACTTTCTTTTCGCCGCATGCTTCCCAAACAGACGCGAGAGCACGAGCAGAGCAGCCTTTCTTCCGTATTCTCCGAGGAGCGGACGTGAGGGACCATTGATTCAGCGCGGACGACAACCCTCCGGTGCCTCCCAACAGACGTTTAATCCTCTCTCCATGGTGCGACGTGTCGCTGATGCCTTCCCGTGCAGTTACCGACGTCGCTCGCTGTCATCACTGAAACACGATTGTACGTCCCCGTATCCCAGAACAGTGCGTCCGGCAAGGATGAACGATCTCGCCCGGTGGAAGCAGGTGTTCCGGACACTGACCGACGGCGAACTTAAATTTTGACGGGACACCATTCACAATTGAAAAATTACAGTTTTTTTTTTGTGGAACTCAAGAGTTTAAAAGAAGATTGGTAATTTATTGGAAAAATATTAGTGTGTTTTTTTTAAATTTATTTTGTGAAGATGCAAGGTAAGGTGTTTCTCTCTCTATTAATGATAATGATGTGTTAGTTATTAATTATCTATGTTGAAAAAATGAATATAAAAACGGGTTATGATAGTCATATATTATGATAACATTTATAAGTTTGAAAGTTAATATAAAAATGCCATTAAAGTGTATGTTATAAACAGTGATGACAATTTTTATGTTCTATAACTGTAAATTTTAAATTTTTATTGTAATAAAGTCAAGATGAATTTGTTAGACATTCCCCAAATTAAGTTAGCCATTCAGTCAGCTAAGTCAAACACAATTAAATTAGTACATTGTTTCATTTTTGAAGCAGATAAGCAGAAGAGAAATCGATCTAATTTAAGGGAATTTGAGGGATTCCAATTTGAAATTGGGGATGCAGAATTTGAACGAAAGCTAAAATATGTTATTGATAATTTTGATAAAATTAAATTAATTAGAATTGCTAATTTTTTTCAATTAGAACTTTCGAATTCAGAAGAGGAGACAGCACGTAACCTCTTATCCTCCTTCGGGGATTTGGAGACTTACAGTGAAACCTTTACGATAAACAGTGATATAGAGGATGCTGACAATATAGCTGAAGATGACAAAACCCAAACCTCGGGAAAAAATGATAGTAATAACGAATCTGCAAAAACCGAAAGTCGATTAGTCCCTTCGTCAGAATTAGTAAACTGTAATTTGAATTCTCAGCAGCTAAAAAAGTCAAAAGAACTGTCATCCATAATACCCGAAAAGACAGAAACACAAAATTATGACAGAGCTTTAGAAATAATTCCTTTTGCCCCCGAGTCAGGAATGGAATGGAAGAATTGGGTTGTTTATTTTGAGGTCTATTGCAATGATGAAAACTTGGATAATGTGTGGAAAATAAGAAATATACACAAGTTCATTAAGGGAAAGGCAATTACTTTATTTGTTAATAATAATTTAAATGTCCTACATTGGGAGGAGTTAGTGCAATTATTCCATGAGGAATTTACAATGCCTGGAGAACCTTCCCTCAGTGATTTTTCAAATATTATTTTCAGAATAGGAGAAAATGTTTCCGAATATTACCACAAAAAATTACAGGTAGGAAGAGCTTTGGAACTAGAACCAAAATTATTATTAGATGGATTAACGGACGGGCTATCCAAAGAATTGAAACAACTTGTTGCGGTAAATCCTCCTAAGACAACATCTGAATGGAGGGACTTAGTGCATAAACTAAACAAAATACAAATAGTAGACAAAGGGCATCAACCTCCTACACATTTCCAACCAAACTCCCAGGTCTTTCGCCAGTGGCGACCCATGAGGCCAAATAATGAATCTCAACCCAATCCTTCAAACTCAGCAAAACCCTGGAACTATAGGTATCCGAATGCAAATAACCCGCCTAGATCATATCCCTCTAATAATAGTACATACGTACCTAGGGGACCTAGGCCTAATACTCAAAATGCCAATACAAATGTGCATTATCAGAAATACTTACCACCCTCTCCTTGCAAAATATGCCTAAGTTACAATATTGCTAATGTTTTTCATTGGCATAAGGACTGTCCTCTTAAAAAATCAACTGTCACTCAACAACAGATTGTTAGCATTCTAACAAACAATACCAGTCAAGAGACTGCTACTTCAGAATATCACAACACATGTAGCTCAGTGGAGAGTACAACTAACTCTTTTGAACAATTAATTTTGCCAGGTCAACTTATTCAAAATGGATCTCAACATCAACAAAGTCTAAAAGTAGTTCGAAAAGTACATGAAACTGAAGCTATACCTTGTTTAATTGACACCGGAAGTAGCATAACAATTTGTAAAAAACATCTTGTTAAGAAATATCATATTCAAACTCAATATGATAAACATGGGATCAATGCTGCTCAAACTCAAGGTATTTTAAAATTAAGAGAAAAATGCCTTGTAGATTTGACACTTGGTGATATTACACGAACTGTGGAAATGTATGTTGTAATCAATAACTTAACTTAATTGGTCTTAATTGGTCTACCACATTGTTGTGCTTTCAAACTAGATATAGACTGTACAAAAAATAAAATTTCGCAAATGGGAAAAAATATATTACTAATGTCACTTCAAGATGATGTTTTCACAGAAAAAACCTTGCATTTAGTTCCAGACAGTGATTATTGTATTAAAAACAATCAAAATGAGGTTTGTCAAAATAATTATTGTAATGAAAGTAATCAAAATGAGGTTTGTCAAGATAATTATTGTAATGAAAGTAATCAAAATGAGGTTTGTCAAGATAATTATTGTAATGAAAGTAATCCAAATAATGTGTATCCAAACTGTGATGATGAATTCGTGTCATATGAAATGAGTGATGACTTCCTCAGTAAGATACAAATCGATCAGGATGAAGCTAAAGAGCTTGATTTTACTTCAGCCACTGAGGAAAATAATCAAAATCTTCAGTTAGCCAATAAAAGTGAACTTCCTGCTCTCTTAGCTAAATACGTAAAAATTTTCGCAAAAACAAAATATGATGTAGGTAGAATTAACATGGAACCACAAAGAGTTCATTTAACATCTGAATTACCAATTGCACAAACAAAGAGCTTATAGAACCTCCCCTAATTAGGAAAGTGAAATAAGAGAACAAATTCAAAATTTATTACAAGCCGGTTTAATTAAAGAAAGCCATTCCCCTTACTCTGCACCCGTCACTTTGGTGCATAAGAGAGAGGAAGGAAAGAAAACACGTCTTTGTGTTGACTTTCGTAAACTTAATGCTATTATGAAAACAGACGCGGAACCATTACCTAGAATTGTTACTCTTCTTGATAAATTAGCAAAATCAAAATTCTTTTCCACACTAAATCTCGCGAGTGGTTATTGGCATGTGCCCGTGCATCCCCGAGATACTGAAAAATTGGCTTTTGCTACCACATTTGGGTTACTTGAATGGAAAGTTCTACCCTTCGGATTGAGCTCAGCGCCAGCAATATTTAATCGTTCAATAAGAAGAATTCTAAATAAATACAAAATTGATTTTGCATGTAATTATTTTGATGATATTATTGTTTTTTCTCAATCTCAAGAAGAGCACCTACATCACTTACAAGTACTATTTGACATTTGTGTTAAAGAAAATTTACAGCTGAAGTTATCTAAATGCACTTTTAGTAAAACTAAAATTAATTTCCTTGGCTATGAAGTCTCTAATGATTGAATCACTCCTGATAATCCTAACATTGAAGCTATTGCAAAGTTGAAACAACCGACCAATGTAAAAGAGTTCTTGGGTCTATTAATGTTTATGGAAGGTTCATTCCTCAATATGCTAAGACCAGGGCACCGTTAAATAATCTACTTAAGAAAAATGTCCCCTATGTTTGGGATCAAAATTGTGAAGCTGCTTTTCAAAAATTAAAAAGTGCATTGATTCAAAAGCCAATTTTAAGGCTTTATGACCCAAGAAGTCCCTGTCATCTCTTTGTTGATGCTTCAAGTGATGGAGTGGGTTGTGTTCTGAAGCAGGAAAATGAAAAGGGAGTTTTACACCCAGTGGCATATCATTCGCGTAACTTAAGAAGTTACGAACAAAATTATGCTATTACCGAATTAGAATGTTTGGCTATTGTGGATGCCTTGGACAAATTTTATCATTATTTACATGGGCAAAAATTCATCATACATACTGACCATGCGGCTTTAACTTGGCTAAAAAATGTTTAAAATTTAAGGGGGAGTCTTTTCCGCTGGTCATTAAAACTTAGTATGTTTGATTAAGAAATTAAATATCTAAAAGGCTCCACTAATATTGAAGCTGATGTGCTATCCCGGTCACCTGCTGTAGAACATATCTCACACCATGTCCACCTTCTTGATGTAAATGAAATTAAAGAAACTCAAAAGAAAGAAAATGTCGTAGTAAATGGTAAAAATTTAATTGAAGTAAATGATGTTATTGTAATTAAGAAAAAAGGACTGTATAAGATTTATGTACCTATGTCTTTAAGATTACCACTGCTCGAGAAAACTCATAACCAATTTGGACATCCAGGAATATACAAAATGGTAAATTTAATTACACCTCAATATTATTGGCCTCATATTAATACAGATATTGAAAATTATGTCAAACATTGTCACACATGTCAAATAAATAAAAAATGTAAACAAAAAAGATTTGGATTATTGCAGCAAGTATCTCCGACTGATAAACCTTTTGAATGTCTCTCATTGGACACAGTTGGTGGGTTTAATTACTATAATTCTACTAAAAAGTATTTGCATTTGGTCACAGACCATGCAACTCGTCATGTGTGGGGGTTTCCATCTAAAAGTGTCACAACAGAAACTTATACAAACTGTTTAAAACAAATATTTCAAATTCAAGTTCCAGAAAAATTATTAACTGACAGAAATGCAACTTTTACTTCTTCAAGATTTAAAAGATTTCTTCGTAATTATAATGTTAAACATTTAATGACATGCAGTCATCACCCACAAACGAATGGATAAGTGGAACGCCTGAATCAGACTATTGTCACAAGGTTAAAATGCAAAGTTAACACTTCATCAACTAAAGTACCATGGACTAAATTACTAGAGGAAGTTTTAAATCAATATAACATAACTCCACATTCTGTTACACTGTTTTCACCAAGTTATTTAATGTACGGAACTTTACCTTATGATCCATTATTGCCAAACAATAATTATTATCCACCTCTTGATGAAGCACGTAAATTAGCTCAGGCCCATATAAAATAATACAACAACTTTCTGAAGTAAACTTTGAAATTGATAAACCTAGTCCTCATTTTAAAAGAAATTCTGAGATTGTGCATTCATCTAAACTGATATATTATAATAATCCACAAAAATTTAAACTGTATCATGAATAGACTACCTGAGTAATGCTACTTGTACAACTGTGGTTTTTGTCTCAATACAGTTTTAATTTTCAACATTTTCACATTACACACTGTATATGTCACACAAATTTTGTCTCTTTTTACATTTATAGTTACCCATATTGCCAAGAATTACTAGGTTGTAAATAAACTCATTATATCTTATTGTCATGTCCTTATACTATTTTCTTGCATTTTAGTCGCTTTGATAAACTGGTCACTTTATATGGAAAATTAATGCCAAAATTATTTCCAGATATAATGTGATATTTTATAGTGTTGCATATACGTTACTATGCAGGAATATTTCGATTCTTTAGTGAAATTATATTAGTATTTTTTTTATGAACAAGATCCAGTATGTGTTTTGTATAGTGTTTACTTATTTGATTGATATATTTTATTAGTTAACTCAGAAAGATAATAATCTGAAGATTCATCTACTTGAATGTGTTTATAAATGTTCGCAAATTGTACAATCTACCATCAGAGCCTCAAGTATTTTTGCTTTTCTTGTGTCAATGACTGTGGACGTTATAACAGATATACACACTTAACTTTGGACAATGAAGTAGCGGCTCAACTGAACTAACGATTGTTTATATAAGGGATCCCTTATTATTACCCTTGCACGTTAATATACTAAAATTTACAACTACTAGTGCTATTGTGAATATTATTTTGTATTGAATATTTTCCATGTCAACTGTATTTTGAAAAATTGTGTATGCGGAGAAGGCTGGTGATCTCAAGTCTACATTCAGAGCTTAAAAAAAAAAAAAAAAAAAAAAAAGTTCAAAATTTCTATCTTGCTCCGTTCGGGTTGAGTGGCACCGACTTGCAGGCAAGCCGGTTGCCCTCCACTTGGAGGGGGGGGATATGTAGTAATAAAATAAACTTTTCTAATTTAACCTAATTTAATTTAATGTTATTTGAAAAAGCTTCCTTAATCTCAGTTACTCTTACTGTAAAGTTTGTTTCTCGGCCATACAAATATTACGCTCGGAGACGTTTTTTGAAGTTCCATAAGGAGAAAATTGTTGATTCAGCAGTATCTTCAGTTTTCTGTGGTTTTCATTCCTACGTGCTTTTAGAACTCCTGGGTAAGCAGGTGTTTCTCATGTCTTGATCGACAATCTAGTTAACTAATTATGTTTGAGAGTAACGCCTTCGCGATCGTGCTGCGCCCTGCCAGCAGGTGTAGTAACTAAGGAGTATTTAAGCAAGAGCGCGGAAATTTCGAGAGCTTCGTCTTAACTTCGAGCTTTAGCTTTTAGACTGCGATGTACGAAGATACTCCCGGAGCTAAAAGGTCGCCGGCCTGACTCCTGCCCTCTGTCTGAACTTTGAAATAAACTAGTCAACCTAGAACCCCAATGGAGTTGTGTCTATCATTTCAACAAGGGATGGCGTAAGGCCATTCCCTACACATATATATATATATTTATATATACAATTGGCTCTCTGTTTAACGACTTTCAAGGAACCGTGAAAAAGTGAAAAATCGTCCTTAAATAGAGATCTTTCTTAAACAGAATTTGTAAAAGAATAGCATTTCCCATTACACTTTAGAAGGTGCCTAGTTCAAAACCAGTTCGCGTACACTGACCTAACCGTTTGGAGTTTTCCGTGCTTTCCTCCGAAGCTTCGAGTAAATACGGGTTAGGACCTCTTAGAAAGATCACTACATAGTGCATCCCACCCATCGGCCTAGATCACACGTGCAGATAATTGGTCGTAATCCTACAAAACCAAAACCATCCCTTCACACTTTACATTCTTAGGACTGTGAGTATTTTTCTACAAAAACTTATTTTAAGTTACCGTAAAAAATGGTCGTAAAAACAAGCAATACAATAAAATTAGGTTTCAAGAAAATCAAAAAGAGTCAATTGTTTTATAATTTTTCGCCTTCCGATATTCTTTCTTCCAGATTTTCTCAAATGTGAAATGTCTCAGTTTCCATTTTATGAATTTTTCTAGCTAACCAGCGGAAGTCTGAGAATTTTACATTCCAAATTTTTCTACAAGAATAATAGCAATTTCTTTGAATATCACTGCACAAATTGTTTGATTTTATTTCATTTTGGTAATACGAACAATTCCTACATGAGGGATCTAGGCCGGAGTGCCTTATGTGGGTGTTTTTCTAAAGGGTATTAATCGGTATTTATGAGAAGTTTCGGAGAAAACTGCGTAAGACTCCGAACGGCTAGGTCAACGGACGCGACCTCTCAGTTTGAATCAGGAACTTTTCTTCTACCAGTTGAGAGCGCTATGCGCTCAGACATTCGTCGGGCCTCCAGAAATTGGAATTATGTATTTTGTGGAAAGCCTACTCTAGAGGCATCTGCATTCTGGGCGATTGCCATGGCCGGAGGCGTTTTTCAGAGGTTCTAACGCGTATTCGCGTTATATCTGGAGAAAAACGACCAAAACTCCAGATCGAAAGCCGCATGGTAGGCCCAAACGCGGGACCTTTACACTTCAGCCGTCTGTCATGTTAAGTGTCTTATCCACTCGGCTATGTTGGAGCCCAGAAATTAGAATGTTGGATGCTCTTGCTTCATGACACCATTTGTATGCAGAAGTGCACTGGCAAACTCTTCTAATTGGACACATTGACTTTTCGGCCTTTTGGATTTGGATCCCGAACTAAATTTTTGTGCTGCTTCAAGAATTTCCTCTTTTCTTCTAAAATACCTCTGAGAATACACTCAAGTATTTGAAATTGTCTTGAGAATTGCACTTTGGACATCCCCTAACACTTTTTTTTTTACTCTTAAAAATTTTAGTTCGTGTAGCGTAAAAAAAAAAAATCGTCGTCGTCTTTGAATAGATATTTTTTACTTTGGAGGGGCCGGGACTTTGAAATACCGTCTTTGGAAAGATATCGTCGTTAAACAGGGAGATTCAACTGTATATACACTGCTACTGTTAAAAATTTCAGTCCATGTGAAAATTTACAAAACAAAAATTAACTTTCCTATTCCATAGTATATTTAGCTCTGGGTGGGGGGCTCGAACCCCCAGAGACCCCCCGCCACTGGGTTCTCCTAATGTATTTTAACCCTTTAACGCGCGGTATCCTCGCCGTGAGGACGCAAAACTCGTACGTTTTGTCAGTCACGAAGAACAAATTTGATTTCCACAAAAGTGCTTGAGGTTGTCATAGTTACACGGGAATCCTTTGATTTTTAGCACATAACTTGCCCTAAAAATTATCGGGATTATTTTTAACAGCGCTGGCATCAGCTGAAAACTGGAGAATATATTGGAAACACATTGATATAAAAAGAACAACTGCATTGGACTACCCAAAGCTGAAAAAAGAGCGGTTGATTCCATCGCTCGATTTAACAACCAGCAACATCGCGGACGATCGAATCGTTCATCGCGTGCCACAGATGTGCGCGCACAGTCACCTGTGTCAAAAATGGCCTCTGTGGCACGCGATGAACGAACAGTCATGTTGCTGATAGTTAAATCGAGTGATGGCAATGGCTTCCCCTTTTAAAGCATTGGGAAAAGCTTCAAAAGATTAAACAAATGTATTAAATTCAAGTTTTTGGATGACCGTAATGGATTGAATTGGTTGAGCAAGCATTCGACTTGGATTTCCCAGCAGCATTTAAATGTTTTGAATTGTTAAAGGGCAATTAAATTTGATGTTACTAATACCCTTTTCTCGGTTGAATAAGATAGCAAGACAATAGGAGAATCTGCGCAGAAAACATGTACAGCTGCGGAAAAAAAGGCCCACTTGCTCTTTATTTGGCCATTATTCGTCGGACTGCAAAGTTATATATACCATTCGTTTGCAAATAACGTATACTTTAATTTTATAGTAATTTAATTTGCATAAGGGGCCGTCTTTATATTTAATTCTGCATCAACTTCGTTTTTTTCAATGGCAACATACTACTTTGATTCTATTAAATGTAAGAAAACCTTCAAATTACTCTAAATATAAATTTTCACCAATTTTCTACGATAATTTCAGGAGATATCGCGATTCATTTTTTGCTCGATTTTAAGGGACTTTCTGATAATTGAGAAACACTATTATAGGTTCCGAACTTTTTGCCTTTCTTTAATTTTGCTCGCGAGAGTTAAAATAAATAAATATTATTTTCACGGAAAATACTGTTCTATCTAGTCACTTAGGAAAGTTTTTTGTACTAAGAATATCAGGTGTAGAATTTAGAATATTTAGTCAGTGGTTCAAATGACCCGTGAGTCCATAACTTCCTTGGTTCGTACACATGATTTAAAGGAAAAATGCAAAACGACTGCTCACGATTTCAAAATCTTTCTAATTTTGAAATTGTTATTGAGCATTTCTCTTGAAGGCTCTCTTAGACAGGTGAAATGTTGCGAGGAGTGAGAGGCTGTTATCTGCTCTTCTGACTATAGTCATGAATGTTACTCAGCTACGATCGAACTTGAAGAATGGTTTCATGATTGAAAATTTGTTTGTTTGAATTTTATGTAAAAAACGCAATTACATTTTTGCCGACCCAATATTATCACTGTGTTTGTTAATTCACATTCTTCATTTAATATTATCGTCTGCAATGTGCAATATTCTTATGACTTTTGGCGGTATTTTAATTTATAGTCAGATGAAAATTTAGACAGAAAAACGAATGTTTGTTGAATGTTTGATAAAGTATGGAGAAGTCCAATGACCTGATGTTTCCAATATGAAAAAATGTCAAATTCATGCCTGGAATGTTGAGGATGTTAGTTTTTCAGAAATAGGACGTTGTATTGGAAGACATACATCTACTGCATCTAATTCTATACATGGAAAACATTTTATTTGGTGGGATATGGTAGCAGACGCAACAATAGACGCTTTATAGAATGACCATCAAAATGTAAAAATCTCTAATTTATTTGCTTCAAAATTCGATATTTTTAAAATACAGCTATGTTTTACTGTTCTTGAACAAAAGAAATCTAATTTACGTTTATTTTACGCAACTTTTAAAAAATTTCCACTTAATACATTTATATATGGTCCCTTAACTCAGGAAAACAATACATTTTAGTTCATATAAATTAAACTACTGAGCGTAAAACTTTGAAATTTTGCACAGCCTTGTAAAATCATTTTTTTTCATCTATTTCCATCAAAATTTGGCTAGGTTCCTATTCATTTTTTTTGTGAATATTAATTTAATAATTCATAATTCATAGTAATATTTTATTAAAGATTATAATAATAGTAAATTATGCTTTTGTTTAGTTCTAATAGTACGAATAAAAGTCAGATTCTTATTATCAATATTATATGAGATATGAATTAAAGTATGAAAAAAAAATTTAACATAGGGGGAGGGGGATTTTGCGTGCTCATCACTCACTCATTTTCAGTCCAAATTTATTAAAAATTGGTATCGTGGGTTAAAATGAGCTAAATTTTCGTAATATGAAGTGAAACCTATGGATAGCTATTGGAAAAATAAAGTTGAAGTGAATTTTAAAATGGAGATGGTCCCTTATGCAATGTTTATATATAGCAAGTTAAAGTGTACGTCAATCGTAAACGATTGGTAAACGTAACTTTGCTGTACGACGAACGACGCCCGAATAAAGTTTAAGTGGGCCTTTTTTTTCCCCCGCAGCTGTACAGTCGGCTGACACTCAGTTGACGTCACTGAAACGTCACGTCTTAATCTGTATACCGAGGATTGACGCACATTACGTGAGGCTTATTCTCAAAAAAATAATAAATAAATAAATAAATAAATATCAAAAACAGTTTTAATTTTTATTGCATTTATTAATTTGCCAAAATCTATTTTTCACAAGCGTACACTGCTTCGTACTCACCATATTATATTTACTCTTTCACGCATTCTTTTTTTCAGTTCCGTTACATATCTGCTAACGAATTTTTAGTTCTAATCAGAGTCACTCATTTTATTAGAAAATATTTTCTTAAATGCACTCTACTTCATTAACACCAAGTTATATGCATAGCTACACTCATATTTTATAATTTTTTTTAAAGTCCTGAAACATATTTGCTACGAACTCTTTAGTTCTGAATATTCTTACTCAATTGCTAAAAAATATTTGACTGAAAAACCTTCGTAATTCCATTCAAAAATGTTACAGTTAAATCTGTTAACACTTTTCTAAATATTTTTAACATAACTTTTAATTAATATTGGCTGAAAAATTATTCCATTTTGCATGATATGACGAACTATCACAAATTTCACACTGGAAACTACAAAATTTATTTTTTAGCCTGCCTTTTTACGTGTACTGTGCTACCGGACATTGCATTAAAAGAATGAAATTGAAATAAGCATTTCAATTTTAAGCATACTGAAATGTTTATTTCAACCATGTTAAATGTGTACTAAAGTTTTATTGTTTATTTGTTTGTTTAAATGTTTATTTTTTATTGTTTATATTGAACAATTTTTGACAGGCAAAAGATATCATAAATGTTCCACTTTCAACATCTCTTTAAAAAAATGTTTTTCGGGAACATTTAACTATTATTGGCTAAAGAAAACTATTTCATTTTTAAAATTTCAACAGAACTTGAACTCTTTTGATATTGTGATGGCAATACATTTGCTTCGATACATATTACTGTGCAAAGAATAATTGAAATGTTCACTTTCATCGTTGCTAAGATGTAGCAAAACTCCCCTCTCTTCTAAGCTTTCTTATATTGGTCTTTTAATGCCTTAGTCTGGTTTGGTTTTGTGTTTGAGACAAAGCTACTCGAAGGATATCTGCCTAAAGGGGGGGGGGGGAACATGCCTTGGGTAGGTAGATTTGTTTAGGAATTCTAAGGCGTATTCACATTAAATCTGGCAAAAAAAAATCCCCAAAACTCCAGACCTTTGGATCGACAGCAGCGCGGTAAGCCAGAACACTGCACCTTCACACTTCAGTCATCAGTTTTCAGTGCCTTATCTACTCGGCTATTGGTCGGTCTTTTGAATGCCTTAATGGGTGCCAAAGGGTACTTAAACAGCAATTGACATTGCAACAGTTACAGCTAATAGGATAAACCGCGAAAACACATCATCAGTAAATTACTTCTAATCAGTGTGTTCAAAGTGTAATCTATGAGACACATTTAAAAAGAAGGAGTCTTTGCAATTACCAGAAGAAGCAGGTCAAAACGAATAAAATGGATTTATTGAATTATTTCTTTTAATCTTGGAACGTTCAAGGCAAACAGGTTACATCGAATGAAACAGCTTCACCAAATTACTTCTTTCAATCATTTTGTATAAAGCGTATTCTATGGGACGCATTTGAAAAGAAATCGTCTTTGGAACGATGGTATCAAATAGGCTAAAGCGAATATAACACCATCACTAAATTGCTTTTTTCAATCACTGTGTTTAAAGCGTAATCTATAAAACGCATTTTAAAATTGTCTTTTAGAACGATCAGAGCAAAAAGGTTAAATGGAATAAAACCGCTGCATTGAGTTACTTCTTTCAATCACTGCTTTTAAAGTGATTGAAAGAAGTAATTCAGTCAATGAGACGCATTTAAAGAGCAATCGCCTTTGAAACGATGGTAAGATTCTGGCTGAAGCAAATGAAACACCACGACCAAATATTTTTATTCTTTGAGCTAATGCAAAAGATGTGTGAACGAAACGTTAACCTTTTCTGATGACAAGCGGGATGCTGTGAACTTCAGCAATGAATGCTAGTTTGGTTTTGTATACGATGGATTAAATCTATTTTTTTTTGTGATAGATTAAAGTCCAGATCAAAGAAATCCATTATTTCCCGTAGGTAATAATACATTTCAAAGTGTACCGCAGGGAGAAAAAACGGTGAAATTGCCCATTGTAACTTTGTACTTTCGGGAAGAAACGTTTCACAAGGAAAAAATCGTATTAGAAAATTATTTTTCAATTTTTAAATAAGTTCCTCTATCAAGGAAACCAAACTAATTATTATTTCTTCTTATATGGTTCTATGGTGCTCTCATTGTCTCTGCCCAGACACTGGCTTCTATAAACATGTTTTTGATTTTATCAAACTGTTTACACAATACATGTCCTCTCTCTGCGGTATATTAATTTACATAACATTACAAATTACAACAATATTGATAACAATTAGATACATCCAACAGAGTCTTCAACAAAAGGTAAACTACCAATGTTTTAAGATGCATTGTTTAAGAAGTGCAACAAGGGAAACGAGATATTTTTCAACAGTCTTTATTGAAACTTGAAGCTGTTAGCATCGAAGTGATTAAACTACGACAGCGATTAAGCTTTCTTACTTGTGATACGTGGTTTATTTGATAATTTTATCGTTTTCCCATTGAGTAGTATAACCGCAATGGGTTTGTGGAAAAAGTTCTCGACGGCTTTGTAAGTTCTTTTTTCAACAGCTGTATCATTTACTATTTGTTAGATTTCTGTTCATGTCAATTCTCCGAATCTAATTGTGCAGTGTATGCGTTTGTGCCGAATTATAAATTTCTGCCCAAGTATCACGCTACATCTTGCATATCATCCCCTTTTAGGGTCTAAAAGTGGCACGATATTGCACTGATTAGCCCCTGATTAATTTTTGTTTAGACGTGAAACTAATTTTAGTATTACTGTATTTAGGGATGCTCTGTTCATTCTTGATAATTGAATTGGGGATTTGCATAACTGCACTTTCAGTAAAAAGACGAACCATTGAAGAGTGCCGAACCCGGCCTTGAAGTACAGTAGATCTCTATAATACGAGTTTATATACGATGGATTCGTATAATACAGCAAGAAAAAGTGCTATATTTTTCCTATAACAGGGCTCGTATGGGTCCTTATTTTGCTAAAATTCCGAACTTTGTAGTCCTAAATTGTCCTATATTTGAAATACCCGAGAGCCTTTCTTTCCATATTTCATAAGAAAAGGACGACTTTTAAAGTATCAGACTATTTCAGGGCAAATTTTCGAATGTTTCGAATGTTTGGAATTTTAACCAATCCAGGATCCGCAAGAACTCTGCATAATACATTAAAAAATATTACAGCACGGTAAAAGAATGAGACAGATGTTTCTGTATTACCTGTTAACATTGCTGATGCTTTCCATGTGTTTGCGACTAGTACAACATGGATTCCTATAACACGGAACGTATCTACCGTGTTGTACTACTGTAAATATCAAGTCTGATGTCAAGGGTATCCAAGTCTAAATATATAACAGAAAAAAAAACACATCTGCTTTTTTTATTTAAATGTAAATGAACAGTATATTACAGTGTGTCCTATAAGTTACCGTACTCCAACCAGTAGCGGCTCGTGGGCTATTTAAATGGAGGTTCGCAAAACAGATTTCGAAAATTAAATATGCAGATACGACGCACCTTACAAGTTAAAATATATTTGCGCATCCAGCAGTGAAAGGAAAACAATGCACGCAAATGAAAGAAAACAAGTCATCTTTGGTCTTACATTTCGTCACCAAGATAAGTTTTAGCAAAAGTGTTGTCTTGATTCATTTAAATACATTTGTTTTTTCAAAGCATGATATTGAAAAATGTCATTGCTTTAGTTCCGAAACTCTTATTTTACTCTCATCTTAATTATTTACACTTCGTAAAAAATACTGCAGTGAAAAATAATAAAAATAATGAAAATAATAAGAAAATGAAAATAAAAATGAATTAACTAAACCAATGTAACAAACGAAGAGAAAATCCGAAAGAGATAACCGCAAACAAAATCGTGCATGCGCACAATCAAAATGTTAGACTAGTTTTAAGGTTTATACACGACTAGTTTTACTGTTTATACGAAAATGGATTAATTTCTCAGATAATAAATAGGCATAAATATAACGTATAAAGAATAATTTTAGTTTGGATTTAAAGAACGTTAAATATATTTAAGAAGTGATTCCCAACATTTGCAGTTTATGTTTTGAGCCGTGTATTAACACTTAAAATATGAAAAATGTACGTATAACAGTACAGTAAAGCACTAAATACAATGGCGAAGTAAAATTAATGTATTTATTAATTTTATAAACATTCTTATTTTGAAATTACAAAGTCATTTAAAGATTACCTTAGTAGTAGTACTACTTCTCAATTGAGGAAAGCAATTTTAATAACTAATTTTACTGAATATTTGGTTTTTTTTTGGTACTGATTAAATTTTACTTTTTAACGTACTTTTAACTATATAAATATCAACATAAATTAAGACAGGGCATTTTCTTTACAGACAGTACCTGGACATCAGAATTAAGGTGTACTACAAAAAAATATACGAATACCACATTTTGACTAAAGATTCCATCATCCCTTTCGAATGTTCAGAAACCTTTTAGTTATGTCACAGTTTAAAGAAGTGCACTGACCATTTATTTATACTTATGTAATGTTTCAAGACCGCCCCTTTCTCTTTGCAGATGTTGCTGGCCTCGCCAAAAGAAATATGGAGTAGCTCCTCCTCCTATGATGATACGAGTTAAGAAAATTCGTTGGTGAGTAAAATATAGATTTTTAGAGATGTTTTTTAAAACTATTAATAGCATCTTCTGATAACTGTATCAGCTTAAAAAATTCTTGTGAACGGGATTATTCAAATGGATTCATTTGTTGCTAACTCGAAATTGCTGGTAGTTTGACAACAAAATATCCCAGATTCTAAGCTAAAGGTTTTTTGGTAGTTAACTGCTGTATTCACTTCTAAACAGATATCGCAGCTGAAAAGTTTTATTTTAAATTAACAGATAAAATGTGTTTCTAGAAACTTGCCGAAAAAAGGAAAAGATTAAGAAAAGAATGTTTTCTTCATTTAAATTGACAAGTTGTGGACTTTTATTAAAGATGCACCAAAATAATCGGGGGAAAAATTGAATTATTAGGTTGTAACGAAAGTTTTCCGCCAACAGAAAGTTAATGCGGGTAGTAATCACCACCCACATCTATGATTTTCTGCCAACGTTTTGGTAGTTTTTCAAAGCCTTCGGCCCAGAAACATTGGGGCGCGAGACCAAAAACATAACTTTCAAATGCCAAAAATCGTTTGACAAAATATGAGGAAACAGGCCATCGCGAACTGTCTGAAATCATACCTGCGGTGGCGGGAAACTTTCGTTACGACCCAATAATTACAATTTTGCGGTCTAAGCCCAAGAACTTTTCCGGGTCAGCTTTAACTCTAAAATCTATACAAGTACCGACTACAGGTATACGTTTGCAGTCTTTTCAAATATCAGCAGCAAACCTTTTAGTTAAAAAGTATATATACTACAAGTATTAGCACCAAACCAGTGGCGTAGCCAGAAATTTTTTATGGGGGGGGTTAGGGGAGGTTACGGGTACTGCAACTCATATATATATATATATACATGTGTGTAATAAGGGAGTGAAAAATACATGTTGTATGAGGAAAAAATTTCTCATGGAACGTACAATACAAAAAGCAAATTTGACTAAAAATGTTTAATTGCAAATAAAACTTAGTTTCATGTATTTGTACAACACTTGGGTATATTTTTATTGGCTAAGTCAGTAAAATTTTATGTATAAAATTACTTATGGACGCTAGACGGAAAACAGGCGTCTCCGTCTCGTAAAATAGCACCAAAGCTTTATCTCATCTCTAAAAATCCCTATAACGTAAGGTTAAAAATGTTTGTTTAGTGTCGCAAAAAAAAGCTATAAATTTCTTTCTCGTTTTGCAAAAAAAAAAAAAAAAAAACTTATTTAAAATCATGTTTTCTTATGTGGAACAATCTTTTAACTTAAAAACATTCTTTTTTCAAACATTTTAGAATTAAATTTTAGTTCTTAGTATAATTAAATAGGTCCTTTCTTATAAAAAAAAGAAAAATTGGAGTTAAATATTAAAAAGTTGAAGAAATTAATAAACTGTGTTGCTATACAAGAAATTGCTTGAATATTAAACATAATCAACATAAATTATACTAATAATCTTCAGTCCACAGAGATAAATGCTGCCAACCCTTTCAGTATCAGTGATACCGCTTGCTTGAAATTATATCATCCACAAATGCTTTCCTTACTTCTTTTATATTTGAAATATACTTGTAATGTGTATTTTTCTTGTATAATGCAAAGTGCTACATTGTATAAGGTGTCTATAAATTCACTCATGATTTGAATTAAATAGAAAACTCGGTTTTTTTCAATTGTATATATATATATTTTGTATTGAAACATAAAGTATGTAGGATAGGGTTATGTATGGAATATCACATCGGACAAATGACCCTCATGGCTTTGCTGGCACATACGATTGCAATTTAAATACTTTTATAGTATATAAATGAACAATATTGCCGTTCGATTGAAAATATTGAAAATATTACGCCAATATCTGTCTGATACTGGAGTGTTTCGCATGCAAATAAGATTTTTTTTTTTTTAGTCACCTGTAGAATGACCGAAAAATTTAAAATTAGCCTGGTGGGCATACTGATATTTTTTTCCAAAATCAGCATTCTCAAAGTCTTTTGTTTCGAATACTTTCAACTAACATTAAAGTAATTATATATTCCTAGGCAATTGATGGAAATCTTCCGTCTTGAAACAAATATCAAGCGTCGTTTAAAAAGTTGTACATATGCGTCTCCTTTCGCCTATCTCTCTGCCAACTTCCAATTTACACGTCTAAAGGAACTGCAGCGCCGTCGGTGGGAGAGAATTACAAGTGGCCCGCTCGACGCTAATGACGGAATCAAAAATTACCTTTCTGGCAAAGAAGTAATGGCGAGCTTTAAGGAAATAGACGAACTGTCGGTCGAAATGATACGTGACTGGGTTCGCCTCTCGAATATTGTTACCAAGGAAATCTATCTTTTGGAAAACCATTTGTAAGTATGAATTAATGTGTCTTAGAAATATATCAGCAAAATCGGGTGCGCATTGGTTTTTGACCATTGTCCTATTTAGAGTGTGTAAGACTAGGCACATGAGTTGGTCGACACTAGAATGGGTAGAGAAGGGAGAATTGCTGTCATCGGCTCTTTACAGAAGAAACCCAGCAGTTTAAAGGCAATATGACACTAAAATCTTTACTTTGAATTGCTACTCTTACCACCTAAATCTTTGATAACCTTTTCAATTGTATAATGAGCTCTCACGACAAAAAACATTCAAACATGCCATTCTAAAGAAACTTTAAGAATCACTATGCAAACAAAGAAATCAGTGTCATTCTTTCCAAGAGAAAAAGCCCAGTTCTGTTTTATACCAAGGTGTCATGGGCATTACTTTAGCTAGGTCTTCCATTGTTTTCAGTCTAAATGAAAATTACTGACTTGAAAACTGACGCGTACTCGATTTTTCTCGAGACTACTAATCTACGAGCAAAATTATTTTTCTTGGAATCATTTTTAATTTCATTTAACTCTGTAAACTTCGTATAGATAACGTAGAAATATTAATAGTCTAGTTGAAGTAATATAAGCAAAGTTTAGGGAGATGACTTCATGATACAAGCACAAAACCTCAAATGCTACATCTCTCTCACTCTCTCTCAACTTGTTTCATATTTTCAAAAACTAAACCACAGCAGCAAAGTTGAATTACACTCAAATTAATTTTTTCTCAAATTTAAAGTGACTATGTTGTATTGAATATACCTTTTTTTTAAGAATTTCACTAATTGAATTTCACTAATGGTTAGTTTTACGAACGTTTGCTTTAATTGAACAATTATTCTTAAACCAGAATGTATAAAACAAGAACGCGAATTCCATAGTAAGTGGTTCCAAGAACGCCTTCAATGTAAATGTAGTATACATTTTTGCAATATATAACCATTATGAAAAGGAAATTTATTTGCTAATTGTCATTTTAACGATAGATGAACTAATAGTGTTACATTTTTATTTTGCAGAATTCAAAATTATCCGTCGTATGACTTCTTCCTTGGTTCCCTTATACTAGCTTAAAGTTGTGGCTCTGATTCTAATAAACGAAATTCAAAACAAGTTCTCTTTTGCTCGCACCTTCCATTTCTTCCTATTAAACTCTGCTGCTTTCTACTACTCCAATATCCGGATCTACAATAACGAAATTTTTACCTGCTTCTCCAACAAACAAGGCTGCAACATCAAACTGCATCATATTCTGACTTTCATCTGTGAATAAAGATTGAAGTTCATATTCTTCTCCACCATCTAAGACTGTAGCGTCACAAAGTCTCCTCTTTTGCTACCTTCTCCACCATCTGAGCCTGTAACATCCCAAAGTCTCCTCTTTTGCTATCTTCTCCACCACCGAAGCTGTAATATCATTAATGCCTCTTCTTCTTCTTCTTCACCGCCATCAAAGTCTTTTTCATCATAAAGCCTCTTCTTTTTCTCCAACATCGAAAGCTGTAACATCATGTGCCTGCTCTTATCCTGCTCCACCATCGAAGGATGTAACATCATAATACCTCCTCTTCTGCTACCTGCTCGAACATGTAACACTGCAACATTACGCTATCTCCTCTACTGCTACCTTCTCCATTTACGAAGGCTGTGACATCATTAATGACTCCGCTTCTTCTTCACTACCATCGAAGACTATTTCATCTTAATGCCTCCTCTTTTTCTCCACAATCGAAAGCTGCAACATCATAATATGTCTTCTTCACCTTTTCCACCATCGAAGGATGTAACATCATAATGCCTTCTCCATCACCGAAGACTGTAACATCATAATGCCTCCTCTTCTGCTATCTGTTCGAACATCTAACTTTGTAACATCACACTATCTTCTTTTCTGCTGCTTTCTCCATTATTGAAGGCTGTAACATTGCAATGCCTTCTCTTCTTCTTCATTATCGAAGGCTCTAACATCATAATGCTTCCTCAATTTCTACCTTCTCGAAGACAGTTTCCATCGAAGACATTAACATCGTAATGCCTCCTCTTTTGCTATCTTCTCGAACACAGAAGACTGTAGCATAATAATGCCTATTCTTTTGCTACATTCTCAAGTATCAAAGGCTGTAACATCATAACGCCTTCTCGTCTTTCTTTTCTAACATCGAAAAGTGCATCTTCTGCTTGCCTCTAGAACGTCTGATATTGTCAACATCAAAATGTATCTTCTCTACTTGCTTCTTCAGGAACTGAAATCGTGACTTATAAAATTCCTCTTCTTCGACTTCTCTCTTCAGTATCTGGGTCCATACCATCGAAAGGTCCTCAGCTAATCCTTCTCAAATCTACAGAGGATGGAAATGGCGGCAGCTAGTCCTGAAACCTACAGACTATGGAAATGGCGGCTGCTAGTCCACCTCAAGTCTACAAAAATGCCTCTTCTTCGACTTCTCTCTTCAGCATCTGGGGTCATACCATCGAAAGGCCCCCCGCTAGTCCTCCTGAAATCTACAGATGATGGAAATGGTGGTCGCTAGTCCTCCTCAAACCAACGGAATATGGAAATGGCGGCTGTTAGTCCTCCTTTAGTCTACAATGGATGGAAATGGCGGTTAACACAGGGAAGCTGCGGTAATCTACCTCCAAGCGGTGCTTCCTGGGAAACGTTCCCAACATAGTATGTGGAACGGCTAAAAGGTTACCTTCTGAAAGAAAATTGTTAAATACTATTTATATTTTGCATATATCCATTGCTCTGAATGAGAGTAAATTTGTAGTTTTTCAGTCATAAAAACCGCTTACTATGTATGGACTGTATTTTAAAAGTGCTCACAAAACGAGACTTGCATTTTATACTTTTGAGAATATTTATTATTTAGAAGACCATTTGTAAATTCATGTAGTAACTGATGTATTTGATCTTTAAATGTATTCTTTTTTGTCATCAATAAAATGTATTATATCAATGTACAGTGTTTTTTTTATTGATGACATCATTCAACAACTTTTATAAGTTCGTATTCTTGACAGAATGAGTTTAATTTATCTATTTTAAACATTGAGATAAAAGGTTCATTTTCTCTTCGTATTATTTAATGTGCTTATAGCTCTCGTAAAAGCTAAATTTACTTTTTAATAAAAACTAATTGAATCAATAAACAGTAAAAGCTGCAGAAACATAATAGTTTGACTGATGGTAAATTGTAGATACTGACACATAGGAGGCTAATGTTAAATATTTTCTTAAATTTAAATGAGATATGTAAGATTTCATAAATTGTTAAAAGGACATTTTTTTTGTTTGTTTAAGCTCTGTCTGAAAAAGACACAACTATTCAATTCGAAGGAGAATTACTACTAGTATGTAATAGCTTCAGCGTTACACAGAGTGGTTTCATGTGTAATCTTGTGTAAGAAAACTAGTTTTTAAGGAATTATTTTAAGAGTGCTAAAACATATTGAAACGTTTAAAAAATTGAAACTATTTTTTTAACTTTTTCGTGAATTTTTACACTTTTATATAAAAAATAGGCTTCTCCGGTACATATTGATTAAAAGCCTTGAGAATGCGTCTTTAACTATCTGTAACTTTAACGATTTTCTGTTTAATGTGTAATAATTACAGAAAGCGCATTAAAAACAATTTATTCGGAATTAATGCAAAGTAGAATTAATTAATTAATTATTGCACTTGAAAAAGGTTATCAGTGTTGTAATTACACGGAGAAAAAAATACCTCTCTCATGTAGAACAAATAAATGACTATTTTCTGTGTACCAAAATTAGAAGAATAGATCATAGAATTATGCGTGTAGATGATACACACAACGAGACGAAATGATCAAGAATTTCTAGTCCATAGTGTGTAGTCCACAGCAGAATGAATAGTTTTTGTAAAGAGGTATTGTCGTTCAATTTTTGGAGCACTTGAGTTACCATTTGTGAGTCTATCCGCTTGCGTACGCAGCGATTTACAGATATTTTCTTCTGGGTACAAGCACCAAATTTTAGAGGAAAGATCTAAAATCTGGATAAGTGTCTCGTTCTATGATATAGTATTTATAGAGATACACTCATAAATTTTACTTCCACCAATTATTTTTTAGATGTCAGTGACAACTTTTTTTCAGAGTAGTTTAAATACATACAATTTTGCACTGTATTAGTAAATAAAATCTAATACATAATCTAATCTAATACATGGTACAATTTTGGTACCATGTGGGAAAAATATGTCATGTTCTGTAATGATCCTACTTATTTAATTATCGTGAAGGGGATAGTGGGCTAAGACATTACCAAAGAACCCACCAAAAAATTGGAATTTTATTTTAAATGTATTCTCTAATTTGTACTGTATCTGAGGAAAAAATTGCATCTCTCTAACTTAATTAATAAATGTTATAAGTGTTTAAAAAATGTAAATATCTCATAATTGGCCCTTTCAAAGTCCGGGAAAATGCCTTTTGTGTGAAATAAATATTTTTTGTAGTTCTGTGTCTTTAATATGTCCCTTGCGACAGTTTTTTAGGAAATCTTATAAAATTCATTATAGAGACTCGAGATACATATAAAAATAAATTCTCTTATTCGTTTTAGTTTTTTTGGATATTAAAGATTATAAAAATTCAATATAAAGTAAAAAAACATGAAATTTTTGCGGAATACATTTTTGAATAGTAACAAGGTAAATTTGAAGGGGAAAAAATGGCGCACAAGAGACATTTTTTAGAAATTCAAATTTTGTAAATTTAAATTAAAAAAACATTTTTTGAGTCATTTCTAAAGTATTTAATATTGTCACACTTCAATGCATATACATACAAAAAAAAAAAAAAAAAAAAAAAAAAAAAAAAAAAACTGTTATAATGTCCACCGTCTTAAATGTTTTGATTTCGATGACAGACAGTTGTGTGTGTAACACCATCCAATATGTGTGCTAACTGCACAATATAAAATCGAAAGAGGATTGTCAAAGTGTGATACGAACACTTGGTGCTTTTTCGAATGTACGAAACGGATTTACCTTTTTGGTGTTCCCTAATCCCTTCCCTTAGTGGCAAATTGTACCTTTTGTCACGAACGGGGGGGGGGGTTGATCTAAGAGGTCAACATGCGTACGCCCACGCGTTTACGGCCTGCTCTCATTATATGTGATGCATTGTGTGAAACTCCGAGCTCAAAAAAGGGGCTTACAATAAGACTGTTTTGGGGAAAAAAAGAATGAGAAAGAGAGAGGGGGGAAGGTAAGAAAAGACATGTGTATATGGTTTAATCCTTTAACGCGAATTTTCCGCTCTGGGAACACCAAACTCTGACGTTTTGACTGTTGCCAGTCACGAACAATAGATTTGATTTCTATCAAAATAGTTGCGGGCGACATAGCTCCACCGGAATCCTTTACTTTTTAAGCACGTCATTTCCCGTAAAAAAATGGTCACGATTATTTTTAAACAGCACTGACATCTGCTGAAAAATGGAAGAATCCGAGAACAGCTATGGATAGATTGCCCAATGCTGAAAAAAGGGCAGCCGTTGCCATCGCTTAACTACCAGCAAGATGGCGGACGATCGAAACGTTCATCGCGGGACACAGATCTAGAGACCCTTTTTTGACTCTAGGTCTGTGTCCCGCGATGAACGTTTCGATCGTCCGCCATCTTGCTGGTAGTAAAATCGAGCGATGGCAATGGTTGCCCTTTTTTCAGCATTGGGAAAGGGTTAACCCTACAAGAGACCTGGTACCATATCTGGAACATCCACTTTAATTTTTCCTCCACGTCTATAAAATAAGACGTACCTCTATTTAACGAAGCTCTATTTTGCGAATTTTTCCTGGAAACCAAGAACATTTTGCGAATTTATTCGTAAAAAAACCCTCCAAACAGCGAAATCCATTCTCTATTTAATGAAGTTTTTCTTGGGGTTTAACTTTTTTTCCCGCTGTTTCCCTAAATATTTCTGAACATTATAAACTTATTTTGTTCTTTTACTATATTTCATTCTTATCGGTGACCTTGAACTGGTTTCACCAGGTGTGCTAACTGACTGAGAGTAGTAAAATCGCTGTTAAGAAAACAGACAAAATTAACAGACTTTTTCAGCAATTAAGGAACACGAGTGCTTAAATTTAATTGTTTCCGAGAGTACCACATGATGATAATGTATTCTTGATTTACTTATTATGAGTACGATAATGACATTAAAATTGATCAGTTTTATTGTAAAATAATTTACTTAAAACCAAAAATGCGGTGTAATTTAAGACTTTTTTTTTTACCTTTTTTGTTTCTACTTGCAGATTTCATTTTGATAAGTTTAAAAAAAACGGCACATTGTTATTATTTATTTTTAAAAAAGTGTGTAAAATAAATTTTTTCAATAATATTTAGTGCTTATAAATTAAAACCAGTTCTATGCCGTTTAAGGCATTTAAAAGGTATCTTGAATTTTCCATATAGCGAACTTTTTCCGGGATTTAGCGACTTCGGTAAATAGAGGTCCGACTGTACTAGCATAGACATCTATCGGTTCTTAAGAGTAATTATACATAGATAGAAAAAATATACTGTACATCACTTGTTTTTACGAGGCTTTAATTTTCACAAACCCGTCATCATCGCGAAAATGAAATCCCTAAGCAATACTTTTTTTTTCTCTCTTAAAATAAAAATAAAATAACAAAAATTTTTCACTTAACTAAATTGAATAATTTATTGCTCAGTTTCGAACTTTTTCTTTAAAACTTTCATAAGAGTAATTATACATAGACAGTAATATACATAATAAATATACATAATATATAAATATACATAAATGTACATAAATATACATAATATATAAATATACATAAATGTACATAAATATACACATATATATACATTCTATAAATTAATCAGTAATATACAAAATAGAATATTCATAAGAGTAATTATACATAGACAGTAATATACATAATAAATATACATAATATATAAATATACGTAAATGTACATAAATATACACATATATATATACATAATATAAATTCATCAGTAATATACAAAATAGAATATTCATAATACATAATTATACAAACGAGTAATTATACATTTCTTTAAAACTTTTTTAAGAGTAATTATACATAGATAGAAAAAATATACTGTACATCACTTATTTTTACGAGGCTTTAATTTTCGCGAGCCCGTCATCATCGCGAAAATTAAGTCCTCACGAAATACATTTTTTCTCTTTCTTCAAATAATAATAAAAAACCAGAAATTTTTCACTTAACTAAATTGAATGATCTATTGCTCAGTTTCGAACTTTTTCTTTAAAACTTTCTTACAACTTAGCATCCATTCTTACAACTATTTCTTGAATATAAAACAATAATACAGCTAACAGAACGCAGCTCAATCACTTAAAATATTTATACCAGTTTCTTTGAAGCCATTCAAAATAGGGAGGGGGGTAAAACGGTCGAACTTTTCGGACAAAAGGAAGTTTCTTAGAATGCCTTATGCAAAAATGGTTTTGTATTTAGGTATTTTCGGGATTTTTCAAATTTTGACTCTATTCATATAAAATTCGAAAAATTTTCAGTTCGTGAAATCACCAGTATCTTCAATTTCGCGAAAATTACTGCTCGCAAAAATAAGGCTTTTTTTTAGTAATTTGGGCCATTGCGTGTAAATGTCATTGCTGTTCTCAATACTGTCAAAATTGATTGAAATTTAAAGCGTAATCTTTGCCTGTATTTTTCTTAGAATAGCTTTGAACCGAAAAAAATGTATTGTGGGTGAGAGTTCGTCATACCAAGAAATAGTTTGAACAGTAAAATTTCAAAATAAATGTCAAAAATTATAGTTTAGCCTCAGTGTACCACATATGGAACTGAAATAAAAAAGTGATTTTCTAGTAAAATATTTGGTTATTATTACTTTTATTGTTTTTTTTTTCCCACTAATCACTAATATCATGACATGTATGCGTTTCAGACACAGAAAAAATCGAGCCTTGTAGGGTTAAACTTATTAAGTTCACTAGGAAGTTGTTTCGCCCCCCCTCCTTCCCCAAGAAAAATGAAATGTAAAATTTTGAAAAAGCTAGCTAAACGTGTTAGCTAAAACGTTCTTTTCACATATCCTCTCAATGAAGAAGGGGATATCTATATAAAATTCTTGCTGTAAAATACTAAACTCATGGATGCCTAAAAATCGATTTCAGAATATTTCGAATATAGTTCTCCAAGGTGTGTAGACGTGAAAAAAAAGGGGGAGGGGGGGGAATTTTTCTTGAAAGAAAAAATATTTTTTCAATAATATCCACCCCTTAAAATTAAAAAAAATATGAGTTATGTTAAAAAAACACAAAAAAACTTGTATTAAAAGATGATATAAATGAGACTTTGTATAATAACACACATAACGGCACTTATCTGTCAGCTTATACGATTGTTTCGGCCGAAAAAATCTTCATCTTTCTTCAGCTGTAGGCATACAGTCTCACAGAATAGTGGGGACTGAAAGATAAACAAAACGAAAACGAACAGCAAGTTAACAATTGGGAAAAAGAAAAATCATGAAACCACGGAGAAAAATCTGGATAGATAAAAAAGAAATAAAGAAAAATACACAGAATAATAACATACAAAAAACAATAGAAAAATGGTATATAAGTACCTTGTTATGTGTGTCATTATGCAAAGTTCTATTTGTATCATTATAAGTCTTATCCTTAGGCTCAGCTTGTTTGCAATTCAATACTTGTTGAAAATTTATTTGCTTGAATTTTATCTAAAATAAAAACATTATTTTCCATTACACCTAATATTTTTTATGTGTTTCATTATACAAAATTTTATTTATATCATTAAGAGTCCTATGCTTAGGCTCAGCTTGTATGCAATTCACTGCTTGTTGAAAATTTGTTTGCTTGGGTTTTATGTAAAATAAGGACATTATTTTCCACTACACCTAATATTTTTCATGTGTGTCTTTATACAAAAATTTATTTATATCGTTATGAGTCCTATGCTTAGGCTCAGCTTGTTTGCAATTCAATGTTTGTTGAAAATTTATTTATTTGCATTTTATGTAAAATAAGGACACTATTTTCCGCTACATCTAATATATTTTATGTGTGTCATTATACAAAATTTTATTTATATCATTATGAGTCCTATGTTTAGGCTCAGCTTGTTTGCAATTCAATGTTTGTTGAAAATTTATTTACTTGAATTTTATCTAGGATATTTTCCATTACACCTAATATTTTTTTATGTGTGTTATTATACGAAATTTTATTTATATCATTATGAGTCCTTTGCTTAGGATCAGCTTGTTTGCAATTCATTGCTTGTTGAAAATTTATTTACTTGAATTTTATGTAAAATAAGGACATTATTTTCCGCTACACCTAATATTTTTTATGTGAGTCATTATACAGAGTTTTTATTCATTTCAGCCTAATATTTGTTTGGGCTCCCCCACCCTTCTTAAGTAACGACACCAACTATCCGTACGCATTTTTCAATAACAGTTATTTCTTCACGAATCTACTCGCAATAAAACAAATACTCATAAAAAAAGACGTAGACTGAATAAGCAGCTGTAAATACCATCAGCTGTCATAATACTACACTCACTCAATACGGATTACAGGGGGGTGGTAAGTTACTTCAAGAGGCGGGGTTGAGGGGAAAGAGAAAAAAGAGTATATAAAAAAAAATACATTTGCTATAAAGAGATGCATCTTGTGTGCGAGGGGTTAAGTAGATCGCATAGACTTCGCAGGTGATGAAGTGGCTTGACGTTCTCTCGCCAAAAATGCTTTGCTTATGAGTTCTTTATCATACTGAACCAACGCCATGTAAATGTACAGGACCCAGTGCCATATTACAGGCAGGACAAACAGGCAACTGCTCAGGACCCAAAAATCTTACATCTTACACTTTTATAATTTTACAATAAAATTACAAAGGATAAAAAATTTCAAAAATTAACTGCTTTTTTAATTATAAAGTATGAAAACTGAAAATATTTCAAATTTACATTTGTCTATAAATTAATTTAAACTTATTTTTAATTTTTTGAAATGCTCTATAGTAAACATAACATAACAGTACGTAGGAAAATAACTAACCACATTTTGTAAAGAGTATTTTTAATGTTAAAAGATAGCCAAATTTGTCAATTATTTGTTATTTTAAGAAATATTTATGAAAATGACTGTTTACAAAAATTGGTTGTATTCCGTGCATGTTAACTGTGATACAGCATTTCGCTGTAACGTTTAACTATCTGTTTCTTAGGCATCATGTGATGACATCATGATTCGTTTATTTCTGATTACTTAAAACAAAATTTGTGTTTGGAAGGGGTAAGATCTTAACTTTTTTCATTTATTTTTCATATTTCATTTATTTCATAAAAGAAATGCACACTACAGATTAAAATCCATTTACAGTGATGCAAAAAAGGACAAATTACATAAGACAAAATTAAAAAACATAAAATACAGAGATAAAATAAATACCAGTCATGACTGCAAAAGTTCAAAACACTTAACTCCAAAGACTTTAAAAGACATGTTAAAAATATCCAAATCCCAAGAAAACTTATTATAAATTTTATAAAATTTATGTATAACGAAAAGTATATGTAGTTATATTTTATAATTGGATCCACAAATAAATGGCTATTACGAAGAGACCTCTCTGTTCGGTACATTTACACAAATACTTTGAAGACTATCACTGCAGTCTACCATATTATTGACAACTTTATAAAAAATAATAAACAAAATAAATCACGACGAGAACTTAAACTAGGAAGACCAAAAACACTTCACAAGTAAGATGAAGAAATATTCGGAATGTAAATAGGATTACTTTTGTAATATAAATAACGAGTAAACTGAGTCTGCACCTGCTCAAGAATTTTCATTTTATTTTTATAATACGGATCCCAAACAAGACTACAATATTCAATCAAATACAAACTAAAGTATAAGATTTTTAATGCATAAAGGTTAGAAAATTCTTTAGTTTTGCACTTAAGAAAACCCTGTTTTTTGTAAGCTTTAGAGATAATGCTATTGATATGGATTGAAAACTCAAGTTTCCTGTCAAAAACAACGCCCAAATCAGTTATGGAATCCGAACGAAATAAAGGAAGATTATTAATATGATATGAATAAATTAAAGTTTGAGATTTACGAGAATAACTAAGAATACTACATTTCATAACATTAAGAAGTAATTTGTTGTCAGCGCACCATTCATATAAACTATTAAGATCACTCTGTAAAAGACAAGCATCATTAACAGACCGTATCTCTTTAAATAATTTCAGATCATCAGCAAATAAAAGATACTAAGAAAATTTCAAAACTGAACACAAATCATTAATAAACAAAATAAAAAGGTAAAGGTCCCAAATTAGAACCTTGGGGAACACCAGAAGTACAGGTAAAATTCTCAGAAAAAGCACCATTAAAATACACAAAAAGCTGTCTATTACACAAGTAAGAAAAAATCCAGTCAGTAAGATTAATGTGAAAACCCAAGCCAATTAATTTCTTAAGAAGACTTCCAAAGTCAATAGAGTCAAAAGCCATGGAAAAATCGGTATAAATGACATCAAGTTGATATCCGTTTTCAAACGAAGAAATAATATTGCTATTTAAACAAAATAAATTAGTAAGCGTAGACCGTTTAGGAATAAAGCCGTGTTGAGATGAGGAAATTAAATTTTTAACTTGCTGAGAAACTTTATTGTGCATTATAATTTCAAATATCTTAGAAAAAGGACTTAAAATAGCAATAGGTCGATAATTTTTGCAATCATTTATATCACCCTTTTTTAAAGACGGGAATAATTTTAGTATGCTTCCAAGCATCCGGAAAAGTATAAGTTTTTAAAGAAAGATTAAATAAAATAAGAAGAGGATAAATCAACCCATCAGCACAGCCTTTAACAATAAAGGAAGGTAACTTGTCAACACCAACAACTGAAGAAGACATCAACTTCTTAAATGCCAAAAGAACATCCTCAAAAGTAATATTATCAATTTTAATGTAATAGCTGTCAAATAAGGGAGAATTTCTGTCATAATCCGAACTAGATTTGTACACAGAGCTAAAGTAGGTGGCAAAAACATTAGCGATATCACTATTGTCATTAAAACAGACATTTTTATAACAAATATTGTTAAGATTTGTTTTTATTAAAATAAGCCCAGAACTTTTTAGGGTCAGAATAAACCAATCATAATGTTTTTTTTTTTTTTTTTAAAGGGATAGTTATTGAAAGGGGCTCAATTATTCTGCCCAGCGACTGGAGTTGCCTTGATCAAACGTCTGAAGAACAAAAAACCAGTGTTGCCATCTACCGGAGGAAAAACTGACTAGAATCAAAGCGAACAGTGACTAGAAATGGCTAAAAAAGATTTCGAGCGGAAAGAAAAAGAAATTGCGCATAACTGATTCCAATAACAAAATTTAAATTTGTTTTTGACTCGTTTTTGTGGGATATCTATCCTAAAAGGAATGAAGTGTGACGTCAAGGGAAACTGTCCTATTGCATTGTCGACATTCAGACAGGTCGTCTGCGAAGTTTTATTTCGCTGCCGCATATCGTCTAAGTTTTTAAAAAAATACCACAATCGTTAAATTTTATTTCCTCAAGTTTTCGCACCTTATAAAATAAATTTAAATAACATTAAAGAACGCAAATCGAAAACTCCCGATACGAGAGAGCGGAACAGACAGTACAATCTAC
Source organism: Cheiracanthium punctorium (assembly GCA_038373885.1). Lineage (NCBI taxonomy): Eukaryota > Metazoa > Arthropoda > Arachnida > Araneae > Cheiracanthiidae > Cheiracanthium > Cheiracanthium punctorium. Next base: position 499,203 of record JAWZYV010003555.1, on the reverse strand, counting down.
AATGGTTAAAAATGGCTAGAAATGGCCAGAAATTGCTTAAGCGAAAATAATATGGCTAAAATAGCTACTAAAAGCTTTTTCGAAAATTCGTGGTTAGTTAGGTTCTTAAAGTTTTCAATCCTGTTGTTCCTAAAGTGGCAATTCAACTTGGGAACCCTGCAAAAAGCACTTAAAAAAAACAACAACTGGTGTTTAAAAGATGAAATAATTAAAACTGCTTGTAAAATAACACACATAACAGGTGCTTATCAGATTGCACGTTCTTTTCTGCCAAAATACTTTCAACCTTCTTCCGCAGATGTCCACACGCAGTGTCGTAGAAAAGTAAGGACTGGAAGATAAATTTTAAAAAATGCGAAGAGTGAGTTGCCAATTGGACGAAGGAAAAAGCAAGAAATCAGGGATATTGAACGAAGAGTAAGTAAAATTAAAAAATAGAGAAAAATAAAATAAAATTATAGAGAAAAACGATAAATTAAATAACGATAAATTGCAAAAATAAATTAATTTTAAATTTTATTTTTTACTAGCTGAAGTACCCGTCGTTGACGGGTTAGTACAGAATGCAAATTTCTAAAATGCAAGAACTTCCGTCAGTATTGTAGGAGTACACAGAATGGATGGAGTATGTTGCCAAAGTAAAGAAAGCGAAGTTGTAATTTTTATGTATTGTTAAAATATTACAGGTTAAGAGAGTCACTAAGTAATATCATTTCATTCGCTTGAGTCGTAATTATGTGATGCGCGAACGAATATTTACGAATATAGAAATAATTTTCGCAAAATCTCAAAATCTAATCAACATCTTTGAAAAATTGGAAGCCTAGAATTTAAGTTCAGTGACAACCTATCATGTCACCCAATTTCGTTTCATTCCCTGCAGTCTTTATTTCGTGATGCTGGAACAAAATTTCAGCATTTTAAAACGATTTTCGCAAAATCTCCAAATGTAATCAAAATATTTTTAAAATTCAACGCCTATAAATTAAGATTAGCAACTACCTATCATATCAGTCAATTTCGTATCATTCGTATTAGTCGTTATTACGTGATATTTGAAGAAATATAAACGTATTTTGAGAGAATTTTCACAAAATCTCAAAATCTAATAAAAATGTTTAAAAATTGGACTCCTATAGTTTATGTTGAGCAACCATCTATCGTGTGACCAAATTACATATCATTCGCTTTAGTCGTTATTACGTAATACGGGAACAAAGATTCACTCAGTGTTAAACGATTTTCACAAAATCTCGAAATCTGATGGATTTTTTTTTTAATTAGATGCTTATAGTTTAAGGTGAGTGACCACCTATCATTTCACCCAATATCATTTTTTTCACCTTTGCGGTTATTACGTGATGTGCGAACACAAATTTACGCAGTTTGAAATGATTTTCGCAAAATTTCAAAATCTAATCAAGATTATTTTTTTAATTCGACGCCTATGTTTTAAGTTGAGTGACCACCTATCATGACACCCAATTTCATATCATTCGCTTCAGTCGTTTTTACGTGATGCTTGAACACAAATTTATGCAGTTTGAAAGGATTTTCGCAAAATCTCAAAATCCAATCAAGATTTTTTTAAAGTTCGACGCATGTTTTAAGTTGAGTGACCACCTATCATGTCACTCAATTTCATATCATTCGCTTCAGTCGTTTTTACGTGATGCTTGAACACAAATTTACGCAGTTTGAAATGATTTTCGCAAAATTTCAAAATCTAATCAAGATTTTTTTTTAATTCGACGCCTATGTTTTAAGTTGAGTGACCACCTATCATGACACCCAATTTCATATCATTCGCTTCAGTCGTTTTTACGTGATGCTTGAACACAAATTTACGCAGTTTGAAACGATTTTCACAAAATCTGAAAATCTAATCGAGATTTTTTTAAAATTCGACGCCTATGTTTTAAGTTGAGTGACCACCTATCATGACACCAAATTTCATATCATTCGCTTCAGTCGTTTTTACGTGATGCTTAAACAAAAAAAGCGTCACGGACAGAATGACAGACAGACAAACTTTTTTTTGAGGCTCGCATCGGATTCGCGGGTGCTTGAAACGGATAGAAATCGCAAAAGTTTTGAATTCCAAGAAATGTACAGACAAAAGTCTAATTTTATTTATATAGATACTAGCTGAAGTACCCGTTCTTCGCACGGGAATGAATGGACTTTTTGATATTAATATTTGTTGTGATTACTATTTATTGTAATAAAGAGATATAGCAAAATGGATATCGCGTTATATTGTGTTCAATAATCATGCATACTGAATTTCAAGGCAATCGTTTTTACGGTGCAGAAGGCGATGCGGCGTATCACAATCTAGTGGCGAGTTTTAGCAAAACGGATACGGCAAAAATATTCTTCGCATTCAGATATCGATGTATACGAATTTTCATGATGATCGGCTGAATAGTCTTGAAGTTCATGTGTTGACGCGACATCTAGTGTCAAGTTATAGGAAAATGGATCGTGCCAAACTCTTCCCCGTGTTCAAATATCTATGTATACCTATTTTCATAGCGATCATTCGCACAGTCAAGAAGTGATACACTGCAGGGCCATCTAGTGGTTCATTTAAGTAATGATTTGCTACAGCGCCGTCATGTGGCGAGTTATAGCAAAATGGATAACGCCAAAATATTCTTATTGTACAAATAGCTATGTATACTGATTTTCATAGCCACCGTTTGAATGGTCAAAAATTTGGCCTGCTGCAGTGTCATCTAGTGGTGAGTTAAAATAATAATGCATTGCAGTGTCATCTAGTGGCGAGTAACATCAAAAGTAACGCAGTTAGAATATATTATTCGTGCTCAAATGTGTAAGTATAAAAAATTTTATGCCGATCGGTCGAACGGTATAGAAGTTGATGCTTTGCAGCGCCATTTAGCGGCAAGTTACAGCAAAATTGATAGTGAAAAATATTCTCCGTGTTCTAATATTCGCGTGTACCAAATTTCATCGAAATTGGTTGGACGATATTCGCATAGCAAACGGCTAAACGGAATAGAATTCGACGTTCTGCTGCGCCACCTAGTGAAAAGTTAGAGGAAAACGGATAGCATAAAAACCTTCTCCATGATAGAAGACTTAGGTGAACCAAATTTCATGGTGATCGGTGAAACGGTGCTGGAGTTTTTCAACCTCCTACACACATACCAACATTCATTTTTATCTATAACCAGTCTTATTATACGTATATACCAGTCTCAAGTAAAATCCAGTTTCAAATCTAAGCCTCGCCAAAGTGCCAGCATACGCCATTTTGCAAGAGTTTTTTCAGGGAATCATTCGAAGCATTGCCTTAGCAGCAATCAAAATGGGAAATGGTTCGACCGCCAGGCATTTATTTGAAAAGTGGAATCCCTTAATACAGCCGCATTTTTTAAATTATCAACTATAACATGTTTTATTCATCGTTACATCGATGTACTAAATGCGAAGATTTCAATTTTCTGAAATTTGGCGGATTTCCCCCAAGTTAAATCAATGTACTCAATTGGCGAGAATTCTGAAGCTACATCGCTTGAAATGCCCTAATAACTGCATTATTTCTGCACGGATAGTTAAAATTTAATGCTGTATTCTAATGCTGTACCTATACACTTGTTTTCAAAAATGCTATTCCCTTAAGCTCTCAGTAAATTGCGCCAAAAAGCCTAAAACTGTGCAAACCGCTAGAACTGACTCTCTAAAAATCGGCCTAGCAGCCATTTTTTTTTTTCGCCAAACTAAAAAAAATTACATATTAGTCTCGGATATCTTCGATCCTCATTGTTTTGCGTATAAAACATTTCATTCCTCCTCTCATTTCTCATGCGCACACGATATTATAATTAAAAAAATAACCTAAAAAAATAAACTAAAAAATCATTATTATTCTTTTATTTTTACTTTAAGAATTTAAAACATTTTATTCGGCAAAATCGCCACACATGGCAACCAAGATGCTTATTTCACACACTTTTTTCACTACAGGGGTTAATATTACGTAAAGCTTTCTGCGTGGAGAACATAAAAAATCTCTTAAATTCCGGGAACGGAAATAAAGTGGAGTTTCAAAGTTTTAAAGTGGACTATCATTTATTCTATATTATTTTACATATCTGTGTAAAATTTCAGGCTGACAGGTCCATTTTTGTGGAATTGTATACTACCCAAATCAACAAATTGACAAACAGAATTTCATTTTTATTTATAAGATAACCTACGCTTGTTTTTAAAAATACCCTCTCATTAAATTGCGCCAAGCGCTAGAATCATAGAAAATCTGACACACTTTCAGATTTTTAAATACGCACTAAAGTGCTATATATAAAAAGAGTTATAATCCATGGGTCTTCCCTATTTTCGTTCCTTCTTTCATTAAGTTGGAAAGTGTATCATTATTCATGAGTGTGATTAAACAAAATTAAAATTGATATTTCTAACATCCTTTTTTCTGGATGTAATACATTAGATGCAGAAAAGCTGCTCAGAAAAATGCACAATTCCAACTGAATGAAAATTTCAAAAACTTATACGCAGGTGTATTCATAACCCAAATAGCAGACGATTAAATTACGATAAATAGCGCCAAGCGTTAGAATCCTCCTCAAAATCGCGAGAATGCTGAAGATAGATCGCTTGAAATCCCTTAATAACTGCTTTATTTTCGCACGGATCATTAAAATTTAAGGCTGTATTCTAATAAAACCTTTGCACTTGTTTTCAAAAATCCTTTTCCTTAAGCTCTCAGTAAAATGCGCCTAGCCGGAAACTGTGCAAACCGCTAGAACTCAGTTTCTCGGCATTTGAGCCATTTTATTTTTTCGCCAAACTAAAAAATTTTAACATATTAGCCTCGGAAATCTTCAATTCTTATTGTTTTGCGTATAAAACATTTCATTCCTGCTCCGATTTCCCATGCACACGATATTATAATTAAAAAAAATATAACCTTACGAATATAAACTAACAAAAAAAAAATCATTATTATTCTTTTATTTTTACTTTGAGAATTTAAAACATCTTATTCGGCAAAATCGCCACACATGGCAACCACGATCCTTATTTCACGCTTTTTTCACTACAGGGGTTACAATTACGGAAAGCTTTTTGCGTGAAGAGCATAAAAAATCTCTTAAATTCCGGGAACGGGTGGACTTTCAAAGTTTTAAAGTGGACTATGATTTATTCTATATTATTTTACATATCTGTGCAAAATTTCAGGCTGATAGGTCCATTTTTGTGGATTTGTATACAACTCAAATCCACAAACAAACAAACAAACAAACAAACAAACAAACAAACAAAATTTCATTTTTATTTATAAGACTAGCTGAAGTACCCGTTCTTCGCACGGGAATGAATGGACTTTTTGATATTACGATTTGTGGTGATTACTATTCATTGTAATAAACAGATATAGCAAAATTGATATCGCGTTATATTGTGTTAAATAATCATGCATACCGAATTTCAAGGCAATCGTTTGTACGGTGCAGAAGGCGATGCGACGTAGCGCAATCTAGTGGCGAGTTTTAGCAAAACAGATATGGCGAAAATATTCTTCGCATTCAGATATCGATGTATACGAATTTTCATGACGATCGGCTGAATAGTCCTGAAGTTCATGTGTGGACGCAACATCGAGTGGCAAGTTATAGGAAAATGGATAGCGCCAAACTCATCCCCGTGTTCAAATATCTATGTATACCTATTTTCATAGCAATCAGTTACCATCTAGTGGTCAGTTAACCATCTAGTGATTAATTAAAGTAATGATTTGCTACAGCGCCGTCAAGTGGCGAGTTGTAGCAAAATAGATAACGCCAAAATATTCTCATTGTTGAAAGAGCTATGTATACTGATTTTCATAGCGACCGTTTGAATGGTCAGGAATTTGGCCTGCTGCAGGGTCATCTAGTGCCGAGTTAAAACAATAATGCATTGCAGTGCCATCTAATGGTGAGTAACATCAAAAGGAACACAGTTAGAATATATTTTTTGTGCCCAAATGTGTAAGTATAAAAAATTTTATGCCGATCAGTCGAACGGTATAGAGGTTGATGCGTTGCAGTGCCATTTAACGGCAAGTTACAGCAAAATGGATAGTGAAAAATATTCTCCGTGTTCTAATATCCGCGTGTACCAAATTTCATCGAAATGGGTTGGACGATATTCGCATAGCAAACGGCTAAACGGAATAGAATTCGACGTTCTGCTGCGCCACCTAGTGGCAAGTTAGAGGAAAACGTATAGCATAAAAACCTTCTCCATGATAAGACTTAGGTGAACCAAATTTCATGGTAATCGGTGAAACGGTGCTGAGTTTTTCAACCTCCTACACACATAACAACATTCATTTTTATCTATCACCAGTCTTATTATATATACCAGTCTCAAGTAAAATCCAGTTTCAAATCTAAGCCTCGCCAAAGTGCCAGCATACGCCATTTTGCAAGAGTTTTTTCAGGGAATCATTCGAAGCATTGACTTAGCAGCAATCAAAATGGGAAATGGTTAGATTGCCAGACATTTTTTTGAAAAGTGGAATCCCTCAATACAGCCTCATTTTTTAAATTATCAACTATAACATGTTTTATTCATCGTTACCTCGATGTACTAAATGCGAAGATTTCAATTTTCTGAAATTTGACGGATTTCCCCCAAGTTAAATCAATGTACTCAATTGGCGAGAATTCTGAAGCTACATCGCTTGAAATGTCCTAATAACTGCATTATTTCTGCACGGATAGTTAAAATTTAATGCTGTATTCTAAGAAACCTATACACTTGTTTTCAAAAATGCTATTCCCTTAAGCTCTCAGTAAATTGCGCCAAAACGCCTAAAACTGTGCAAACCGCTAGAACTCACTTTCTAAAATTCGGCCTATCAGCCATTTTATTTTTCGCCAAACTAAAAAAATTTACATATTAGTCTCGGAAATCTTCGATCCTCATTGTTTTGCGTATAAAACATTTCATTCCTGCTCTCATTTCTTATGCGCACACGGTATTATAATTAAAAAAATAACCTTACAAATATAAACTAAAAAAATCATTATTATTCTTTTATTTTCACTTTAAGAATTTAAAACATTTAATTCGGCAAAATCGCCACACATGGCAACCAAGATGCTTATTTCACACTTTCACTACAGGGGTTACAATTACATAAAGCTTTCTGCATGGAGAACATAAAAAATCTCTTAAATTCCGGGAACGGGTGGACTTTCAAAGTTTTAAAGTGGACTATCAAAGTTTTAAAGTGGATTATCTTTATTCTATATTATTTTACATATATCTGTGTAAAATTTCAGGCTGACAGGTCCATTTTTGTGTAAGTGTATACTACCCAAATCAACAAATTGACAAACAGAATTTCATTTTTATTTATAAGATAACCTACCCTTGTTTTTAAAAATACCCTCTCATTAAATTGCGCCAAGCGCTAGAATCATAGAAAATCTGACACACTTTCAGATTTTAAATACGCACTAAAGTGCTATATATAAAAAGAGTTATAATCCATAGGTCTTCTCTATTTTCGTTCCTTATTTTATTAAGTTGGAAAGTGTATCATTATTCATGAGTGTGATTAAACAAAATTAAAATTGATATTTCTAACATCCTTTTTTCTGGATGTAATATATTAGAAATAGATGCAATAAAGCTGCTCAGAAAAATGCACAATTCCAACTGAATGAAAATTTCAACAACTTATACGCAGGTGTATTCATAACCCAAATAGCCGACTATTAAATTACGATAAAGAGCGCCAAGCGTTAGAATCCTCCTCAAAATCGCACATCAACCCCTTTTATTTTTCGCCCAATTAAAAAGTTGCACATTTATTTTCGGAAAATTTCCAAATTCTATTTTTCTTTTGAGTATAAATCATTTCATTCCCGCTCTGATTTCACATGCACACGATATTTTAATTTAAAAACAACCTTACAAATAATCTAGTCAAAATAAAAAAAAAACGCTATTCTTTTATTTTTACTTCAAGAGTCTGAATCATTTAATGAACTGCCGAATGTGGCAACCTAGATAAGCTTAATTGTCGCTTAATGCACTGTGGGGTTACAATTACGAAATGGCGGAAAGCAAAAATTAGCCTTTTGCGATACGTTTTTATCGATATTTCCTAAAATAGTTCGAATTTTGAAAAAATCGCTTCGAGGTGTGTCGGGACCTGTCATGGAGAATTTCCGTTCAAAAATTGGTAGGTCTACGATCACCCGTTTGCGAGCTACGCGAGACACAGACAAACAAACAGTTTACACACATTGTTTTATTAATATAGATACCAGTCTCAAATAAAATCCAGTTTCAAATCTAAGCCTCGCCAAAGTGCCAATATACGCCATTTTGCAAGAGTTTTTTCAGGGAATCATTCGAAGCATTGACTTAGCAGCAATCAAAATGGGAAATGATGCGACCGCCAGGCATTTTTTTGAAAAGTGGAATCCCTTAATAATTTTAAATTATCAACCATTAAATTTAAATTATCCCCCATTTAAATTATCCCCCATTTTTTAAATTATCAACTATAACATGTTTTATTCATCGTTACTCCGATGTACTATATGCGAAGATTTCAATTATCTGAAATTTGGCGGAATTCCCCCAACTAAAATCAATGCACTCAATTGGCGAGAATGCTAAAGATAGATCGCTTGAAATCCCTTAATAACTGCATTATTTCCGCACGGATCATTAAAATTTAATGCTGTATTCTAATAAAACCTTTGCACTTGTTTTCAAAAATCCGTTTCCTTAAGCTCTCAGTAAATTCCAAGCCGGAAACAGTGCAAACCGCTAGAATTCACTTTCTCGGCATTTGAGCCATTTTATTTTTTCGCCAAACTAAAAAATTTTAACATATTAGCCTCGGAAATCTTCAATTCTTATTGTTTTGCGTATAAAACATTTCATTCCTGCTCCGATTTCCCATGCGCACGATATTATAATTTTAAAAAAATAACCTTACGAATATAAACTAACAAAAAAAAATCATTATTATTCTTTTATTTTTACTTTGAGAATTTAAAACATTTTATTCGGCAAAATCGCCACACATGGCAACCACGATCCTTATTTCACACTTTTGTCACTACAGGGGTTACAATTACGGAAAGCTTTTTGCGTGGAGAACATAAAAAATCTCTTAAATTCCGGGAACGGGTGGACTTTCAAAGTTTTAAAGTGGACTATCATTTATTCTATATTATTTTACATATCTGTGCAAAATTTCAGGCTGATAGGTCCATTTTTGTGGATTTGTATACGAATCAAATCCACAAACAAACAAACAAACAAATAAACAAACAAACAAACAAACAAACAAACAAACAGAATTTCATTTTTATTTATAAGGATTTTGTGTATTGTATATTATAGTGTAAAATATAAATGAAATTAATTATTAAAACTATATTATAATAATTATCATTTTACATTATTTTAATGAACAAGCTATATAATACTTTAATGTAATATTTTTTACATTGAATATAATAATATATGTATATTATCGTTTTACATGCCTTATTATGTTTTTCTTAATATATTAAGAATTTTAAACAAATGTAATTAAATTCTTTAGTATACACTTACTATGACTAGAAACTACTAAAAGAAAACCAATCGAGGTTCTTGTTTAGAATCAAATTTAATTCCATATAATAATTAAATTATTGGTCAGAATTAAATTTGCGCTGTGTGTAAAGGATACTTTTACGCTAAAAAAAGGTATCAAATGTAATCGGATTCAGCACATCAAACGCAAATGCAAAATAAATAAATAAGTAAAAATAAAAATAAAATAAAATAAATACGTAAATAAAAATGAAATATATAAATAAATAAATAAAATAAAATAAAATAAATAAATAAATAAAAATAAAATAAAATAAATAAAAATAAAAAATGGTTGTACGAAGACTGTCGTAGCAGATATTTTTTACTGAATTAAATGTCGTGCTAATTAAATGTCGAAATAAATGTCGTCTTATCCTTTCAAATGTCTCAAACTAAGCAAAAAAATCCTGAAATATGCTGTCTTCCCCAAAATTACCATTTTTTTTGTTTCAGTCTCATAAGTGTGAGAACATACTTTTTGTCTAAATAAAAACATCACTAACTTTTTACCATGAAAAGCATATAACACTTTTTTTTAAGTACAAAATTTATTTTGTGCGCGAATGAATATGCATTTTCCCTTGGTTTTTGACGAGGCAGGATCTTTTATACGTATGTGAACTTTCAACCTGGAGCAATTTGTAATGCAACTTCCTTCCCAGGTGGTTATATTGAAGACCTATTTAAAAGAAATAAAGACTTTGTTAAGAACCAGGGTAATGATATTTTTGCATGTTTCGTGGTTTCATGCACAATATCCAATTTTATAACACAGAAACGCCTCCCCCCCCCCCCCGCAAAAAAATAGAAAGAAAAGAAAAGAAAAAAACTTGGCAGATTTAACAAAAATTTGGTTTGCGTTATTGTGGGCTTTTTTTTTTATATAAGTGTTATTTTCACAAGAAAATCAAAATTATTTTTGTTCTATATATCAAGTGTTCACTGGTTCAACAAAAGGATTTTTCGATCCAATTAAATTATTTAGTTTAAAACTGCGCCAAGCGAATTAAGAGTAAGCAAGAAGTAGTAGGTGTTGGGTTAAATTAACTAAAAATTGTAAAAATAACACGCATAAAAACTATATTTATGAATACTTTTAGCATGAATAAATTTCTCGTAGCAGCTGATAGTTAGAGCACGAACAATTAGATCAAGAACAAACAGGCAAGCGTAAATCAAGTTAACTGAAAATTTTGTTGATAGGAATTGATAGGAATGGTACTTATTGATCGGAATACTTATCAACATGATGGTTTCGGGTTTTAGAAAAGGTATTTGAAAGGTTCTAAGTTTTCTAGTTTGTGGGTGGATGGTAGAACTTTTCTGAAACCGAAGAAGGGTGGGCCTGTTGTTCTGCCCAAAACGATCGTACTTATCTTGCCTTTTTTAAGTATATTTACTTTTTTACAAAGGTCGTTCCATAAAAATTGAGAGTTATTTTTTCACGTAGTGGTAACACCGCGCAAATAAAAAATAAAATTGCCGATGATTTTTCTAGATGCTAACTGTACGTTTATAAATATTCTAAAGGAAGCAGACGATTTTATTTTCCTAGTTTCGAGCTTGTTTAAAGAATTGTTTTTTTCCCTTACAGAATTGCAGTCCAGTGATTCAGAGTTAAAAAACAAAATGAGTTCTGGTATAAAATTTTGCTGTCGTTCGCGATATTCCTACACCACATCCCCCTTACACTCCAGATCTTGCACCATGCAATTTCTGGTTGTTTCCGGCGTTCGAGAAGCTCCGTGACATAAAATTTAATACAGATTCTGAAATTATTTCAGCAGTGCTAGGCTCTTTGAAGCAGCTTCCAGGAAAAGGCTTATGTAATTCTTTTCAAAAGTGGGTTGGACTGTGTGACTGTTGAATATCGTCTGAGGGATGGTAGTTTGAAAAATAAGGATGCATTTTTTCTGTAAATAGATTTCTTGGATTTTTATGATTTTACGCTCAGTTTTTATGAAACGCCCTTGTATATGTGCTATATTAAAATGCTTTCAATTAATTTCAAATTTATTGAATTAACAACATTTGACTGACTCCAACTGAAATTTTTTTTCTTCTATGAATTTATAACTAATTTAGTCTATGTTATTTTAAGCGAATAATTTTGTTCAACCTACAAAATATTTTGAGTGTTTTAGATAGTCCTTTGTAATACGAATGCTATACGCATATAGGATCGAAAATAGATTAAATATAAAATATGAGTTGTACAGAAAAAACACTCAAAATACAGGTTAAACGATAAAGTAATTAAAAAACTTTGTAAAAAACACACATAAGAAGTAAAAGGAAAGAGGATACGCACGTTTCGTTCAAAAATTGTTTTGAACTTCTTCAGTCCAAGCCCTTCGTCGTAAAGAACACAGGGAACTCTGTTTTTTGTTCGACTTTTCTTTGCCCCTTGTGGCAACATCTTGCTTGTTTTTCTCTTTTCAGTTCCCTGTGTTCTTTACGACGAAGGGCTTGGACTGAAGAAGTTCAAAACAATTTTTGAACGAAACGTGCGTATCCTCTTTCCTTTTACTTCTTATGTGTGTTTTTTACAAAGTTTTTTAATTACTTTATGAGTTGTACCTTTACCTGCCATAAAAAGGGTTTCGTTACATAATTGTAATAACTATCTCATACAACAATATATTGCATGTAATTCATATTTAGACAAAATTTTCACTGATTCAACAAAAGATTTTGTTAATCTAGAAAAATCCTTATTGAATCAGCGGTAAAATGCTTAAAAACACGAAGCACATATTCTTGAATTAGCAGCAGTTAACTAACACAAATAATTTTTCTCAGCAAGTTTAAGGTTAATTTTGTTCATTCTGTTTTCAGCAAATAATTCCGCCAACAAAATTTTTCAAGTGTTTAAGATAGTGTTGTGTGATATGAATGGGATCTAAAACGGATCAAAAGCAAAACTGTCAACTTTTACGCTTTTTCAGGAAGATTAAACCACCGCAATTTTCAAAAGGTTTTATATTACATTAAAAATTTGGATGTTATTTAACATCAGATTGCTTAAAAAAATAGTCGCGGATAATCTTCCGCAAAAATCGTAAAGTTGGTAGCTATGCAAAATTAACACCCGAACGACTGTACCTTCATTGTCCTCGAAATTAGGTTTCGTTACCCATGTCAAATAATTATTTCATCAAACAACGAATTGCATGCACTTAAAAACACCTTCGAATTAAGAAATTATTTATCCCCCGCCAAGCTGAAAAATAAAATGAAAAATAAAGTAAAATAAAAGCAATTTATTTTATCTGCAACCGAGCCTCCAGCCCTTGTTACCTTGCTGAGGTAATTTGCAGCTCCCTCCCAGAAGGCAGATGGATTCAATGATAGCTTAATTAACGCGATTTATTCACGGGCTAAATAAAATTTTCATTTTTTTTTCGTTATTTTTTCGAAGTCATTTTTTATGTCCCTTTCGTGCCAACATTTCGATTCATTAACAAGGTTTGGGCGGAGGGTGCATGTAATCTTTTTTCGAGAAGATTTTTTTTTCTTTCTAATTTCTGGGGATAAAAAAAAAAAATGAAAAGTTTAATTGTGTGAATCACGTTTGGGATACATTTATGTACCATAATTTCACGCAGATATGATGCTGCTTTTATATGTTTATTATTTATTTATTTATTTATTTACATCTGTGATTTTTACACTTGAAATGGTGGCTTATATCATTGACAAAATGGATTTATATATGTCTCAACCAAAACAAATTTTTGTTGATCCATATTTTTTTTCTTAAATAACTTAAAACTTTATTTGAAATTTGATTTTCCTAGCAGCTATTTTCAATGTTTTAGAAAAGAAAACTACACTCTTATGGAACAATTTAAAAAATATGTGACTTCAAAGCTTTTAGAATATTTATTGATAGACTGTAATTGCACAGTTATAAGCAAAGCAAAGAAAAAAAAACTACATGTATCATGCAATAAAGAACTTAGGAAACGCTGTTTTGGAAGATATTGAGCATTTATTTTTTATGCCATAAATTCTGTTTATTTATCTATTTTTCCCCGCAAAAAAGCTAGTTTTTCAATAAATGCCTATTAGTGTAGAGAATAACAAATTTGCTTTAAATACATTTTTTTAATGAAAATAAAACTCAATCTAAATAAAAAAAACAACGTCTAAAGTTATTTTTTCCCTGTTTGCACAAGTTTTTTATTTGTTTTAGAAAGTATAAATTTATTTTAAGATATTTACTCGATACAAATCATATTGAAGGCTTCAGATAAAAAATAAAAGCACCAGACTCTGTCAATAGTCTTTTATTACTAACTTGTAATTTTCTCTCCTTTGAATTTACAACAAGAAAGACAAATCATGCAAAACGTTTCAGTTATAAAATACTTTCCAACACAACAGTCTTTGTGTCACATTTGGCGATGTACCGTCGCCAAACTTGGTGAGATTACGAGAATTACCTAAAAAAAAATCTGTAAATTATTATTAATGCAATTTTTCTAGACCCTGTAAAAGAACTTAAATATTTCTATTCTTTAAAATTATTGATTCTATTCTTTAAATGAATAGCAAAGTAATATAAACGTCTATATACTTACTGCATTTTGTTTGAAATAGATTCATACCTTTAAACTACCGTAGACCGAAATCTGTTAGAATTTTTGAGTGCTCCTTTCACAGAATTGTAAATGCTACATACCGTGTTTACTCGCGTAATAGTCGCACTTTCTTTGGCAATTTTTCGTTATGAAAGTCTAGGTGCTACTATTATGCGGGGAAATCGACTTCAATGCTGTAATCTCTAATGTTAAAGCATTACTGGAATAAAAAGTACATTATAATAAAATTAGTAACTTATCAAGTTTCCAGATTATGTGTTGTTTATTAAATAGTATTTTCTTCAGTTGCACACGAAATGAAATGTGGGATTACGGCCGATTATCTACTAGAGGTATCTAGACCAAGGGACGGGTTGCCCTCCGTGGGGGACTTTCTAAGGCGTCCTAACACGTATTTACTCAAATTTTAGGAGAAAACTACGAAAAACTCCGAACAGTTAGGTCAACGGATGCGACCTGGGTTTGAACCAGGCACCTTCCGTCTCCCAGTTGAGAGTGCAAATAAGCTCGGCCACTGGTGGGGTTGCACGTAATTTTTTTTTATAGACATAAAATTCACAAATACTCTTAGAGAAAATTTTAGAAAAAATCTAATAATACAATACACAATTCATTACAAATAATTTCACTCAAGTTATAGCAGTAGCACTTTAGTTCTTGGAAAAGTACAGCTGATAATTTTCTATTTTCTAGATGAAGGTCAAATACGTGACTGCGACTTTTATGTGGGGAAAATATTTTCTTCTTCAAAATGCGGGTGCGACTATTACGTGAGTAAACACAGTATATTATTTTCTATCGAGATCATTATGTTTCAATTTTTAATATCATTATAATTTTTTTTTCTCTGAAATAGCCGAATATCTCTAAAATAGGCTTTTAAAGAATGACTGCCCATATAGTGTAAAAAATTGGAAAAGTCCTGGGTGTTCTTGCAAAAGAACTATGAGTGCTACAATCATCAATTTCAATTGAATCCATAGTAAAATGCATAAGAATAACATATTGAAATTTCGCAGTAATAGACGCATACTTACGGCAGTGAGCGCGTTGACAGGCATTCAGACAAACAGAAGTGTTAATACTTTTCAGCATTGTTATTAAAAGTCATAAAAATGAATTTGTAATAAAAAGGTCTGCAACCCCCCGAATTATTTATTAAGCATCTTTAACTTTACAATGCTGATTAAACGGTCATTTTACTTTTCGTTGAAATGGCAATTATTTCTATAATTATGATGATTATGATGACTTCAAAATAGCGTTGAAAATATGAATTATTCTCTCAAAATAAGTAAATCAATAAATAAATGAAACGAAACCTATTAAATCCCGCCATCGATAATTTTGACAATTCTTTTCAGGATTTAATGGTGTTTCCTATTCATTGCCAGATACGGTTTCATTTAGAGATATTTCAAAATCATCGCAGATCCCAATTAAATTTTCTTCCCCTAATGATCCCATTTCCGCTGTAAATTGATAGAGAAGTCATTAATGTTAGCGCATGCGCTTTCCGTTATCTTTATCAAATGGAATTTAATCTCCAAATTATGACTTAAGTTGAAATGCGTAATCGAAAAGGCCAGAAATGTGAAGTTCTTTTTACTGTGTAGCAGATTCGGACAGTTGCATGCCTAAGAAAAGGAGGCGTGTGTATGTGTGTGTGTGTGTGTTATTTATATTAACACATCATTGAAACCAGACCTAACTTGTTCATTCTAAAGAAGCAACTTTGAAACAACTTCGCAATTTTTGTGAATAGTTTGCTTCTCAGCATTGGTCTTTTAAGTGCCACGACGGGATCCCCAGTCTGAAGCAAATCTGTGCAAATCTAAGTCTGAAGCAAATCTGTGCAAATCTAAGTCTGAAGCAAATCTGTGCAAATCTAAGTCTGAAGCAAATCTAAGGCAAAAGCTTACTAGCAAAAACAAAGAAACTTAACCATCTTGTATTTTTAAATATTTAGAGCTTTGTAAAACAACACAAATAAAAGTTATTTATCAAAGTGCAAACGTGTTTCGATCTTCATCAGTACCGGTAGAAGTCCATTCACGGACTGGGACTGGTGACAGAAAAAGAAAATAGAAAACAAACGAGCGAGTTGCCAATCGGAAGGAGGAAAAAGCAGGAAACTAGGGGAATAAGAGGCTTGATAAAAATAAGATATAGAGAAAAAATAAAATAAAACATAAAAAAAGAAAGGAAATGCGCAAAATAGAAACATGTAAAAGCAATAGTAAAAAAAAAACAACAAAAAAACAGTTTGTTTTATTTAAAAAAGTGGAAACAAACCTTGAAACTTAAAATGCAGGTGCTTATATACATTTATAAATTCAGCATCTTCCTTTACATAAGTAGCAGCTTCAAGATTCTGTTCTGTAAGTTCACGTAGCATTTTTTGCAAACGTTTTAGCCCAGATTTGAATATTTCATCTTTGGTTAGATTTCACCTCGGTAACCCTTCATGCTGAAAAGTAAATCATACCGACACTGTCAACACATTTTGTCAGGTTTAAAATGGAGAGAAGATATCAACATAAAAACCTGGAATTTAGGAAAACATTCTTTAAAATAAAAATAAAAAAATGGAAATTAGGGAGCAAAATTTGACGGTTCAGCCGTTTAGAGCAATGAATGATTTCGGCCTCACATGAGGATACTTGGCTCTCGAGTATCTGCTCTAATAACTGCCTACGGAAACCAAACCTTTTGCTGCACCCTTCTCGTAAATTTGATTACACAATCACACCCCTTCTACGGAACTCATAACCAACCTATCAATTTCACATCAAAATGATGATCAAAAACATAGACAATCCAAGTAACCCAGTCATTACTATTTTCATCACCAGCTTGATAGAAACATCACACTGCTCTGATTAAGGCATTAAAAACTCAGCCCCCAACCCCCCTCCAAAAAAAGCATTCCCCCGGTATCCGTACTCCAATTTCTGGGTGTTAATTTGACAAGGAGGGGGGGGGAGCCCTAGTCACGTGACCATCATCGTGCGTGAGGTCGGGGCAGATGCATATCTTTGTCAGGCAAGACAACCACGCAAAATCTTAGCACTTCTGAATACGGTTCCACGAGGGGCTTTTTTTTTTTAGCTGGATGGTGTTGGTGTTCTCGCCTTTTGGGAGTATTTTTTAATCACGGCCACAATAAAGGAAAGGGGGGCAGAACATCAACATCTGCCGGTGGCCCCATTGTTCTCCTAACTGATTACTCAATTGGATTAACCTAGCGGGGTTGTTTCCAATAGATTTGCGTTCGAAACTTCGTGAGTTGCGAGTTTTATACAGTTTCGGGGATGGATTCTTTAATTGAGCTCAGTCAAAGTCTAATAACTATGAACATGTTCTTATAATCAAGTATCTCTTGAACAGTTTCAACTTTCTAACTTTCCAACGAATTTACCTTAGAAACACAGTTTGATGACTGATGTAATGCTCCGGAACGGATTCTTTAATTGAGCTCAGTCAAAGTATAATAACTAAGAACATGTTCTTATAGTCAAGTATCTCTTGAACAGTTTCGACTTTCTAACGAATCCAATTTAAAAATACAGGTGTTGCACCAAGTTGCCATGAATTGAAACGAAATTTTGCTGGCGCCCCCGGGTGGGTAGCTTGAATTGAAACGGCATTAAGAAGCCAAGAAAGGTATGATTATTTAGAATATAAGAAGATTTTTTATTACTGATTTACTGTTATTGAAGATTTATATTTAGTAGTAGAAGAAATGGATATTTTGAAAAGAAATAAAATCGCTCAAAGAGCTTCATTTACTAAGGCATATAATAAATTAGAAAGTACACTAGATGATGATAGCGTCGATTAGGATGAAATATAGAAATGTGTTTAGGCTTATTGAAACACAAGGCAGAAACTTTAGAAATAACTCATTAACAGATATTTAGATAGTATAAAAGATGAAAAGGAATTTGAAACAGAATTTACTACGGTTGATCAGTATAGGGAAAAAGCTTTAAGAATTCAGATAAAAGCTAAACATGTGTTGGATAATGTTAAAAAGATCCCGATTGAAAATAAGACTTCCGATAATAATTCTCCGTTACAAAATTATAGAACTCCGAAAACTTTGTGTACGCAGCTCTCCGAAGTGGAACTTTATAAATTCGGTGGAGATATAAAGGACTGGTAGACATTTTGGAATCAGTTTAAAAATATACATGAAAATGTAAATTTAACGAATGCAGATAAATATCATTATTTAATTCAGTCAACTAAAATTAGATCCGAAGCTAGAGAAATAGTGGAATCGTTTCCAGTGACGGAGGAAAACTATTCTTTAGCCATAGAGAGCTTAAGAGAAAGATATGGAAGCAAAGATTTATTAATGGATTTTTATGTTAGAGAGCTGTTAAAGCTTGTTTTGAACAACGCGAATAGAAATAAAAATAATTCTTTGAGTTGTTTATATAATACGCTATCTACTCAACTGAGAGCACTAAGCTCCTTAGGAGTTGCATCTGAAATGTGTGAGGTAATATTATATCCTCTCGTTGAAAGTTCACTACCAGTGAATGTTTTACGTTCATTCGACCGACAAAGAAAAATTATAGAAAGTGAACAAAAATTGTCGAGTTTTTATGCTATAGTTTATTTTTTGAAGAATGAAGTGCAATCCGAGGAAAAAATAAAATTAAGTAGAACAGACATATTTCATCCCTCCACAGAGAAAAAGAAAGCGACGTCGCCAAAAAAATCACAAGAATTCGGCGAATTAATTAGTCATAATTCGAATGATGATACTTTGGGCATGCTTTGTTTAAAGAATCATGCGACTCGATTTTGTTAGAAAGCCTATTTTATTCCTTTGAATGAAGAACCGTCTATAGTTAAAAGAAAAGGTTTGCGCCACGTCTGTTTAACTAAAGGACATTTGGCTAAATTCTCTCCATCCAGTATAAAGTGTCATATCTGTTCTAAAAGACATTTGAAATTTATGTGCCCTAGTTTAGAATCTAATCAAATAGGTGAAGTACCAAAAGAAAATAATGAAAATAAAGAAAACAGCACAGACACTTTGTATTCACGCGCACATGCAACGAATGAAGTGTTTTTGCAAACTCTTGTAGCTATTATTAAAGGAAAAAAGACACAGCGTAAGGCTAGGATTATTTTAAATACGGGTTCTCAAAAGTCTTATATTAAAAAATTTACCGCAGAAGAGTTATGATATTCAGAGAGAAGAAGAGTTTTCACACTCATTAATTGGGGATGAGAAAACTAAGACAAAACGGCATAATTGCTATAAAATTTATCTTGATAGCCTTGACGGTGAATATAGTTGTAGTTCAGATGCATTAGATCAGGATATAATCTGTAATGATATATCATAAAACAGGTTTGAATTTTGAAGCTTGTAATTTAAGATCTGACTTCTAATTACAAATTTTTTTCTTTGTTATAATATGAAACTTGCATGAAAGTTTAACCATGAAATCAGCTTTACATTATTTTCCTATTTCGAAGACACTCAAAGGATTAAAGGCAGGTGGAAATATAGATATTTTAGCAAGTGTATTTAGCAAGCAGCTTTCACCAAATAACATTTCACAACGCTGAATTGGGGGACTTTGAATCTAAGAAGACTTTCTTATATTTAGTTACCAGGAAGTAGTAGTAGTAGTAGTAATAATAGTAATAATAATAATAATAAAATTAGAGACTTTGGTGGAAACTGAGTGATATTTCTAACTGGATTTTGCAAACTTTTCAAAAAAGCATTTAGCGAATCGATGCAAAACAAAATTAAGACGATTTTTTTCCATCCACCAACCAAAAATTAATTAAAAATTTTTTTGAGATTTTGGTAGAAATTTAGACACTTTTGGAAGTGAATTCAGCAACTTTTTGCAAAGAAATTTGACATTATTGAATTGAGTGACTTCGAAATAAAAAAAAAATATTTCTCCAATCCACCTACCAAATTTAATGAAAAAAAAAAAGAAAAATAGAGACTTTTGAGGAAATTGAGTGATATTTTTAACCCCTTGTCTCTGTGTGTGGAAGATATTTGCGTAAAACCTTTCCAAAAATGGAAAAAAAAATTCTATTTAATTTGATTAACATTAAACTCAGTTCGGGCATTCCAAAACTGGAGCATTTGCATTGCCCGAGTTGAGTTCGTGTGTCACAGGCAAGGGGTTGATTGAATTTTGCAAACTTTTCCAAAGAACAATTAGTAACACTGAATTGGTGTACACAAAACATTAAGAAAATTTGAATTTAATTTTCAATTTAATGAGTCTAATGATTAATCATAAAAGTTTGACGATTTTAATGACCAGTGGTGAAAATTTAGCGACTTTTTCAACTGAATTTCGTAAATTTTGCCGAAGAACATTCTGCAACACTGAGTCGATGCAAAAAAAAATTAAGAAGACTTTTTTTTCCGTCCACCAACCAAGAATTATTTTAAGAAATACCGTGACGGTGGTGGATATTTAATTCGTTTAATTCTTTTTAATCTGCTTTCCAATTTAATGATATTAATGATAAATGGTAGAAATGTAGCGACTTTTTAAGCTGATTTTGGATATTTTTTTACAAAAAAAAAAAAAAAAAAAAAAAAAAAACACTTGAGAACTCTGAATCGAATAACACGAAAATTAATAAGAATTTTTTTGTTCATCCACCAACTAAAAGTTAATTTAAAAAATACTGTGACGTTGGTGGAAATTTAATTGGTTTACCTTTTTTAAATCTACTTTTCAATTTAATGATTTTAATGCTTACAGGTGAAAATTGAGAGACTTGGTGAATTGAGTGAATGACTTGGTGAATTATGATTTTTTTTTTTCATCCACCAACCAAAAGTTATATTAAAAAATATTGAGACACTGGCGTAAATTTAATTAGTTTAATTTTTCTTTCCTTCACTGTCCAAAAATTAATTTAAAATATTTTAGACGCTGGTATAAATTTAATTAGTTAAATTATTTTTTTTCATCCACCAACAAAATTTAATTTAAGAAATACTGTGATGTTAGAGGAAATTTAATTGGTATAATTCTATTTAATCTATTTTTTAATTTAATAATATTAATGATTAATGGTGAAAATTATGCAACATTTTCCTACTGATTTTTGCTATTTTTTGCCAGAGAACACTGAATTGAGGTATACGAAAGTTAAGAAGACAGTTACTCCCATCCAACCGTATCCCCCAGGTCCCCCGTCCGTCCGTCAATTCCCTGGAATTATTAACCCATCACGACCCTGACGTTGCCGAGGGAGCAGGAGGGGGAATCTGCAACCACGTGACCGGCGGCACGTCAAAGGGAAAACCTGGTCTCCAAGGCGTTAAGCCCCGACTTCGCGATTTAACGCCCTGGCAGAAGTTTTGTTTTCGGGGCAAAAAGACGAAGCGTGCCACGATTCGATACGGGGCTGTCCCGTTCATCGATACGCGAGGGCTGTCACTCAGAAGGAGTGCAAAATCCCCAGTTTTCACAACATTTGGATGAATTGATGAAAACGTTAACCTGTCGTCTGATAGTCTTTTTTTTTTTTTTTTTTTTTTGATTGAGAATGCATTTTTTATCGGCGAATAAATACAACATATCTATTATATACCACTAGAATAGCCGAAAGACAAAAAAAGTTGGCTTGGCTGTTGTGTCAAGAAGAGATTTAGACGCTGCTTTTCAAGGATTTTTCCACAGGACATTTTTTTTTCCAATATCTACATTTCATGTTAAAATAATGAAACTTTGTAAAATGTTGTTATTGCTGTTGTTCTCGTATCCATAGACAGACGATCTCCCTACCCATGGAAAGAGGTGTCATTGCTTCCGAGAGGGTTGGACTTCTGCTTGTTGGTCCCTAATTTTGAACTAATTCCAGATGAGGAAACAACCATCTGAAATCGGCTACCCCAGAGGTATCGTCAACATGGAGCACATTGGGGAAATGACGGATTTTACGTGCACCAGCTCTCACTAGTGTACACGCTCCTGCAGTAGTCCAGCCTAGAGATGAGTTCACCTTCCCAAGTACGGACCAAGCTGGATGCTGCTTCACTTTCAGTGTTCTTACGGGAACGGAGTTTATTGATTACACCACTGCAAGACAAACTTTGTAAAATAACACACAAGTCCTTTTTTTACAGTCCCTAGTCCCCTTCTGTGTTTGACTTTCGCTACTGCTGAAAAAACTCGAATTTTTTCGATTGAAACACGCGTACAGATTGATAAGTGCCTTTTATATATGCGCTATTTTATAGTTTTTTAATTATTTTATCTTTTATACACTAGTTTCTTTTGAGTGTTTGTTTCATTTTGCGTTTTTTGTTTCCCCGCATTATACCGTGTTCTTAATTTTATTCTTTTTTAATGGATCATACAGATTAATAATTATCAGTAAAAGAAAGTTTATTTTAATATTTATTGGATTATTTCTTTTTTTTTAAATACTGCCAAACCCAGATAAAGCGCTTATTTGAGAAACCCCATAAGTCAGCTCATATCAGTTTGTGAAAAGTGAGAAGAACTGATTGACTGAAGTTATTGTTTCTGAGCAAAGCAATAACTTCAGTCTCTTCTGTAACGGTGTAAAAGAGGCTTGAATTGAAGGAGGATTTTTCATCTAATCATGCATCTACCCCTAAACTATGTTTGTTTCATGCAAACTCATTTTCATCAAAACAGTGACTTATGGGGTTGGGGTTTCTGAAATAAGCGGGTCAATTATTATTATCATTATTATTATTATTATTATTATTATTATTGAAATCAGCTTTAGCAGATGCTTGTATATAAAGATATTTTCACTTATTTTCTACCTATAAAATTCACATACTCTGAAATGTGTCTAACACCCATGCCAGGTTGTAATATACATTTTATCTCCCTGTTTCTCTTTTTTTATCATCTATTCATTTAATGTGTAATATTAAGACGAGATAATCTCAGGAATTTTCTTGAATTTCAGCTGGAAGGAAATATTTAGAGAAATTTTCCCATTCTGAAATATGCTATGTCAAATCACTAATTCATAAAATTTCGCATTCTTTGAATAGCTCTTAATAGCTAGACGAAAATCTTAAGTATTCTTTTTTTTCCAAGTAAAATATGGGAACTCCATTTGGAAGTGACATTCATGTATGTCACTTCAGCAACAACCATCCACTCTGCATTCTGGTCAGATTCTACCATCGTATTTCTATTTCATTATACCCAGAAAAACAGAATTGAAAACAGCAATTGAAATTATCTTTAATCACTTCAAAGTATAATAGGCCGTAGGAAAATCATAGCTAAAGATCTTTTTAGTAAATTCAATTGATTATAATCACGAAACAACCTGACCTGAATATCGTAATTCTGATGTCCCAAATCCGGTTTATCCTATTGAAAAATAATGCGAAAGGACCTTGTTTGTCACTCAAAAGGCTCCGTCGGTTGCTGGCTCGTGGAAATGATCGATATTTGACTATGCTTAGTGTCATGTAAGTGTTAATTAAAATTTATTCTTGTGAAAAACTGCTTGTCGTTTAGATTTCGAGTTTTTTCAAGAACAAAAACTTACGTCAGAGACTTCAAAAAGTTCATACCGTTTGCATTAATTTTCGAGTCATTTGAAAAATGTAAACGATAGGGAAAATGAGGTATAACTTGGCTAAGCCATATTTAAAAAGCGGCAATGCGTTTTTTGACATTTCCTTGTTTACTTATCTTTCCATACTACCCAGGTTTCGTCAAGGATACGCAGTTATTTCGTCTGCCTTTTTCAAAGTATATAAAATTTAAATAAAAAATTAATATAAAATCTCAAACCATGGAATGATCGAACGCTACTTTTCTGCGACTTAACAATTGAAAACTGGTTGCCTCAATAATATTCAATTTTTTCGAATGTTTGTCCTTGAGACTTACTTATTGTCATCGCAAATGCAGGTATAATTGGAAATTTATTTCTTTTGAGAGATAAATGAATGATAAAATAGCTTCGGAATATTTGTGCATGGGACATTCTGAATTATCCGTTTATTTGGAATCCAAGTTTTCCGACTGCATGGGGTTCCAGTTAGAACTTCACAATCAATAGCTTATGGTGTATAAACTTGATGCGCATTCTTTCTCCATTAATTAATGATTCCTTTGTACGGGAATGGGTTAGTTGCACCCGGCGAAAGGAGAAAAAGGCGAGTTGCACCTTTGATGAATTTAATCCATGGCCGCGAAATGGAAGGGAAGGGGACAACCATAGAAAAACCCTGTGGTCTCACAAAGAGCAGTAGCATTTTTTGAAGAGACCCTACAGCATCAGCCGGACCCAGTGATTTTTTTGGGATCTTGCAAAGTGCCAGCAGTAGCATATTTTCGAGGTGCCCCGTACAGCGATTGTGATCAGTAAAACTATGCAATTAACTTTCAACACTAACACATGTGGTGGCAAATTATGGTACTTTTCGATTAGCCGGCGTAAATCCCACCAACAATTTTTTGCTGGAGACATTAAAAGGAAAGGATACTTCTAAAACACCGTTGTTTCCTAAAACAAAGCCAAAAATGTTAATCAGCATACAAAAAAGTACTTATATATAAATTACAATGTATAAAAGTATCAAAAGAAATTTGTATGTTTATTGAATTAATCGATAAACATACTTTGCGCAAAATATTGCTCGCTAATTTTCTTCTCTCATTCTTTTATGGTGCATTAGCATATTGCACAAAAATTTTAATATTCGCACAAACACCTCCATACGAACTTTAACAATACCGGGTTTCACACTCCCCCGTTCATGAAATGTGCAGCAAAAGGGGCATAAAGATTTTCCTTAGCGTATTTATATATACATAGATTATTTCTTTTTGAAAGCAGTTGGAAATGAAATTTCTTCGTTTCCATAAATTTCAAACGGCAGAGGAGACCTTGGTCAAAATTGACACTGGTCAAATGTAAGATGTTATATTTAATGTATAGTACTTATAAAAAATGGGTCCATGTGAAGTGAACAAAAAGTTAATGAAAATACATATGAATACCCAAATCGTTTTCCTGAGTAACATTTCTGAATAACGTCAATAAATATCAATAATTTGCTTAAATACTGTTAAAAAACTGGTAGTAGGTACTATATGTTAAAATAGTCCAACAAGCCCGAAAAGCGAACATAAAACTTTATTTGACGAATCGCACCACTAATATGTCGCAGAAATGCAGAATTATGAATCACAGGCAACGGCAAATCATAACTAACTCAGCAATAACACTATTCAAATGGCATTGTCAGTGTTATTGCTGTCAGTGTATTGTCTGTGTATCGCTCTGCTCTCAATATCCGCAGTCTATCACTGTGAACTCGTCAGCGTGAGAGGCTCTCTATTTATAGATTTTCAATCAGGTCGTGACGTCATGTAAGACGTGACATTATATTTCTGGATTTTTCTCGTAACTTCTTTCCTAATTGAGATACACCTAAAATTCTACTACTTTCGAGAACTTCCTTTTGGTCGATGAGTCGCTAAAGGTCTCGAAGTTTGTCGCCAAGGTCAAGAGGTCACAGACTCATTTCACTCACAAGAATGCCTGTACAGTTCTCTTTCCCGCAACACACAATATCGCGGGAAAACAACATTACAGATTTGCAACACAGCTCCCCTCTTCGAAGACTGACGACTCGGAAATCTAATCACGTAACACGAAGATCATTAGACAGATATGGAGCTAGCCGATTAATGTGGACGACTTCTGCACTCTCATCATTCACTTTCTTGACAACAGTATAAGGTCCCTCCCAGTTCTGTTGCAGCTTAGAATTGAGACCTCTCTTTCGCTTCGGGTTATACAGCCAAACTTGATCACCCGCCTTAAAATTGTGATCCGTTGCTCTGGAGTTGTAACGAATCTTCATACGTGCACTAGCCGAATTAATTCGAACCTCAGCAAATGCATGCACTCTTTCCAAACTTGCTTGTAAATTATTCAAGCCGAGAAGGGCGGCGGACATTCCAAAACAATATAACTAGATAATCGAAGCGTTTGGCGAAACAACATCTCTGCTGGAGACAATACATCATGGGCCACACTTCTGTAAGCCAAGTGGAATAGTCTCTAATGCGAATCCAAGTCCGTTTGATTCTTCGAAAAAAATAATGGCATATGATTCAAAATTGTTCGATTAAACCTTTCGACCATGCCATCGGACTCAGGATGTAACGCTGTCGTTCGAGTCTTCGTAATTCCCAGTCTTTCGCTGAGTTATTTAAATAGTGCTTAATTAAAATTTGCACTCTGATTCGAATGCAATATATCATAGGCATGCTGTAGGAAGAGATCCAGCCTCGGAATTCTTCAGACACAGTTGAAGCTTCCTGATCTGGAATAGAAATTGCTTCTGGCCATTTGGCAAAGTAGTCCATCAATACTAGGACATATCGATTGCCTCTTGATGTCACAGCTAAAGGTAAGAGTCCTAAAATATGTAAAGCCACTCTTTCGAAAGGCGCGCCCACATTATAGCTCTGGAAGATACCCTTAAATTTAATTTTGGGTCCGTTCGAGGTCTGCAAGCATAGCGTTCTCTGCACCATTTTTCAACGTTGACGTGAAGTGGATCGCAATAAAATCGCTGTCCAGTTTTGCTATTTAACTTTTTCATTACTTCAAAATGCCCTCCACTTGCGCTGTCATGAATTTACTGCAGAACTTCTTCAATTCTGGCATTTGGGATAATTAATTGCCATCGGCTGGAGCTTCCAGCATCATTCTCCCACTTGCGATATAAAACGCTATCCTTAAGATGTATGGAATCCCAGAGAGTACAGTATCGTTTTGTAGCCGAACTCTCAGGAGCAATCTCTTGCTGCGACGGTCGATCTGCCGAATTTAATATCTTACCAGAATTAGTCTAATATCGGAATCGTCCATTTGTGCTTTCTGGCTTTCACTCGCTGACCACGGATCCACAGTCGCCGTTGTTAAAACTTTCACGTAAACGTCCGTTTCCATTCCGTCCGTTTTCTGAATTTGCTGTCAGATCTACTCCTTGTATCAGTAATTTGAATTAACTGCCAAAACTAATGTCCATATAGTCTTCTACTGGCAGAACACGAGTCTTTCTACTGGATGAAAAGACTAATTTTCATGCTGTAGAAGACTGGATTAACAGTAGTCTTTCTTGACTTTCAAATTTTCGTACTAACTAGTTTAGTAACGAAACATTCCTTTCCTTCCAAAATGTCTGACTTCTAACGAGGAAAATCAATGAAGGAGTTGCTGTTTGCGATAGTTTAACAACTTCCAGATTGGAACTGGGAGAATTATACGTGAATCCGAACATCTTCCTTCTGTACAAAAACTGAATAAAGACCTTTCCAATAGGCATTGCAATTTGCAAGAAAGTTCTTCTCGACGAACTGGATTTTAGAACAAAATCTTCTCACCTCCTATGAACTCGGGTCTCGAAGTCTTGCTTTGCCGGGATATTCCTCATATTCCCCGTTGTTAAGCTAACTCGCAGTAAGACAAACTGAAGCACGTTCTCAAAACCATGCTTTAATATTTATTGTTCACACTCTGTTCTGATCAGTGACAGAAACAGAAATTTTTTCAGAGAGAGGCTGATTTTTTTCTTAAAGAAAGAAGCTTATTTAACGTGTTTTCAATTCAGTAGTACTTGAAAGGTTGTTCCTAACTTATAAGTATTCTTGCAATTCAGAAGTGAGT
Source organism: Cheiracanthium punctorium (assembly GCA_038373885.1). NCBI lineage: Eukaryota > Metazoa > Arthropoda > Arachnida > Araneae > Cheiracanthiidae > Cheiracanthium > Cheiracanthium punctorium. The sequence continues at coordinate 471,241 of JAWZYV010003555.1, read as the reverse complement.
GAGGAGTGTTTCTAAATTTGTTTATATTTTTCAGTTCAGAAATTAGTGAGGATTGTTCCTTATTTTATTTTTATTCGCATAATTTAGTAAAAATGCAAGATATGTTATCTAAACTCAAAGTGTTTGAAATTTAGTATTATTTTAAAGGGATTGTTATTAGTTTATAAGTATCCTTGTAGTCCAAAAGTGAGTGAGGAGTATTCCTCTCATTTGTGTTCATGTAGTTTTAAAATATGCAGGAGATTACCCCGAACTTATCCATACCGGAAATTTACGTTGGAAAAAACTCAGACAAATGGGATTTTGTAATGAATACAATACTAAATTCATGATTGCAATGCTAAAAATAAAATTAATGTAAATATTCTGACTGAGGAATTGAATCTATTGATTCAAATTCAAAATTGCTTATCAAAAATGCGCTCATTTTTAGACCCAACATAGCAAAATAAAGGAATGACTAATTGGTTAATGTATCATAAACTTGTGTTTGAAAGAATTTCATTGTTTATGTATTTGGCATAACTTATTTTATTTGTTATCATTATAACATTTTTACTAATAGATTTATCAGTTAGTTATTCTGTAAAAGACAGCTTTGAGAAAAAACGAACCACATCTTTTTTTCCACTGTCACCTAAAGTTGCTATGAGTACAAATCGTGTAAATATTTCAACCACAGATTTGAATTTATGTCACTGATATGAATTCTAAATTACTTGTCGAATTTGAGTTGATTTTAAACATAGTGCGCCAGAAAAAAAAAATAAATAAATAAAATTGTTAAGTGATTAAATGTACGCCACATTTTAGTTGGAAGCGGCTCATCATTTATTCATTTGGCATAATTCCTTATTTTTAATCATAATTATTATTTTCACTATCATCATTATTTTTGTTATTATTAACAAATTCATTGATATAAAAACACTTTTTTTTTCTTTAGAAGCAGCTGTACAGGGGAAAAAGGCTCAAATGTACGTATCCTCAACCCCCCACCCCACTTTCAGCATCATAGAGTGAGTAACAGTGAAAAAGAGGAAGAGGGGCACCGTATCGCATATGAGAAAAATTCCACTCGACGCATATTCAAGCCCGACAATAGGAGTCCTGGATCAAACACACGAGCGAGATAAACTGAAATAGACTATACGGGGGGCTTCACAAGTGGAAGGAGAGTATAATACTTTGCTTTTTTACACCTGATCGTGATATATCGAGAGAGGGGCTGGATTAGGATGAACTCTCGAGCCCCCCCTTCGGCTCCGAATGTTCCCTTTTTTTATTATTATTTGAGAGGGAGAGAGTAAGTAGTAGTAGTAGTAGTAGTGTCTTGTCCTTTGATTTATAATGTTGGGAGGGAGGGGGGCGTTCACTTTGTATGCTAATTTGCATGGACTGCGACCGTGTCGGTGTGATGTCCTTTTGTGTATGTGCGGGTGTGTGTGGGGGTCCATGGTGAAAAAAAAAGGGGGGGAATTGGGAAGAGGATGAGATAGCGCGCAGAGGTGAGTTGTCTGTTTGCTTACATATTGTTAGCAAAGAGTGCAGGGGGTGAATGGGATGCTCTCGCAGATATCGTTAGCGATTGCAGATCGCTTTGTATTATTTTCGGGTAATTAGAATAATAAAACGATTAAGCGAAGTTCACTTTTTGTGTTTGATAAATGTTGTCAGGGAATATATTTGCGTACCGAATGTTTGTCATGTTCCCATTAAGCTTGTCTCTTCCGGACAAAAAAAAAAAAAACAAACAAACCGTGAAGCTATAGTGTGATGTACATCACATATTTGGTACTCACTCATTTGTTTTCAGTGCCTCAATTTGGTCTATTTAAAACCGAGTATTTTAACATGTACTTCTGTTCTCATATTTCCTTACTTCGGCTTTCAAAATTTGTATTTCGCTTTTTCCACATGCAATAGATTTTTATTGTGTATTTATTTCAATCTAGCCGGCACCTCCTGGGTTAAAAATCGATTTTTTTACTCCAGTTTGCAACTCGTAACGAGTTTTTCATCCCCCACTGTTGGCTCTTCTTTTGCCACACTTTATTTTGATGCCATACACCGGCTTTCACATTTATCCTTTCGCTGTATCACTGCTTCCTTGGTCTGCATTTAGTGCAACTCTGTAGTTGGCGCTTGTTTGTAGTGCAAAGTGTATTCGGTCGCCAAAGACAAGTTGTGTGTTGGCATCATTTTTATAAGATATACAGTAGAATCTCCTCATAACGAACTCGCTTGGTTCCAGTTAACAAATTCTCTGTAGAGAAAATTTCGTTGTGCAGAGATTAGAGATTTATAGCGTTATTTCAGTAAATAATAAGAACATTTTAGTTAATTCAATGTTTAAAAGGATTTAATTATGACTTTCAATTAAATAAATTAGTGTATATTATACATTTGTTAAACTTGTGTGTTCTTACTTTTCAATGAATAAATGAAGTGTTCTAAAATAAAGACAATATTCAAATTCGTCGTTCTAAAGTCCTGTTGGTGTAAAAAGTTCAAGTAAAAAGTCACCTGTCAGGATGGAACACAAACTTTATTGCTTCTAGAACTTCGTAGAACAATCAGCTGTACACGATTCACAAGCACAATCTAGCAGTAACGTGCTTTTAACAATCCGCTTGGATCACAAGCTCTCACAAATGCTGTATTTCTCACACAAAATAATAGCGACAACTGTCGAGCAATAGCGACAACTGTCTATGCAGGGTCTTCTCTCAAAAGGCGCTCCTACATTATAACGATGTAGTCTTCCACGGCTTCGTTTCTTCGGGCCTTTACGGGCGCCACAGGCGTCACAAGCTTGACACCACTTTTTGACGTCGCCTCGAGCCCTAACCCAGTAGAAGCGCTCGCGAACTTTCTGCAGGGTCTTCATTACGCCAAAATGGCCTCCAGTGTAGCCATTCTGAAGTTCTTCTAGAACCTTCGGAATCCTCGAACGAGGGAGTACTAACTGCCATCGGAGCATCTTGCCGTCGTCCGACTCCCATTTACGATACAGGACTCCATTCCTCAGGCGAAGCGAATCCCATAAAGCCCAGAACTGTTTTGTTGCCGGACTGTAAGATGATATTTCTTGCCAACTGGGCTTAGCGCTGGATTTTTCCATAAATTCCACAATAGGTTTGATGTCGCTGTCTGCTAATTGGTCCTCCCGAACATTTTCGTCACTCCAGGAATCTTGAGATGGTGCCGATGATGTAACTTGGCGGACAACGGGATGTTTCAGAGGGTAATTTTTCTCTGCCCTGGAGCAATAGCGACAACTGTCTATGCAGGGTCTTCTCGACAAAGCATCTGCATTTCCATGAGATGCCCCTTTCCGATGACGTATCTCGATGTCATTTTCTTGTAATAGCTGTATCCACCTGGCTATTTGTCCCTCTGGATTCTTGAAATTTAGAAGCCAAGTTAAAGAGGCATGGTCCGTTCGGAGCAGGAACTTTCGGCCGTACAAGTAATGATGGAAGTGCTCCACGGCTTTAATGATAGCAAGAAGTTCCTTTCTCGTAACACAATAGTTACATTCTGCCTTTGAAAGGCATTTGCTCCAGTAAGCAATGACGTGTTCTTGGCCATCTATCTCCTGGGACAAAACTGCTCCAACACTCTCCTTACTTGCGTCTGTGTCCAGGATAAATGGCTTGTCAGGGTGAGGATACGACAGGATCGGCGAAGATGTTAAAGCCGTCTTCAGTTCGTTGAATGCGTCCTCACATTCCTCAGTCCATAGAAATTTCTGTACAGTCTCGGTCAATTTGTGAAGAGGTCTTGCAATTTGAGAAAAGCCCTTCACGAATTTTCGATAGTAAGTACACAGACCGAGAAAACTTCTTAAGTCATGGATATTCTCGGGACGACTCCAGTTCTAGACTGCGGACGTCTTTCCGGATCGGTTCGGACTCCGTGGGCGGATATTATGTGCCCGAGGTAACGTACTTCCCGACGAAACAAATTGCACTTCGATGGACTTAGTTTCAAGTTTACCTCTTTTAATTTCTGCAGTACCTTTCGAATGTTCTCGAGATGCTCTTCGAAAGTTCTACTTGCGCTTTTCCGCCCACTTCGATCTTGTCACCTGTCACAGTCTGGAGGGTCAGCGAGGGCGGAGTCCAGAAAATCTTCAAGTTTAATTTCTTGGCCAGATCCGTCCTTATGATGGTTACGTTCGCTCCAGTATCAATTACCATGTGGCATGGGGAACCATTAACGTATCCAAGTACGAAGAGTCCATTACTGCCGCCATTCACTGATGAAATCTGCAAAACTTTTAGGTTGGGCTTTTGACTATCTGGCAACCTCCGCCCCGCGAGATGGCCACCTCCTAGTTTCCCTCTTTCATGTTCTTAGAATTATCTTGCTTTTCATGAGACTTTCGACCGCAATGCTTTTGTACATGGCCTTCGACGCCACACTTCCAGCATTTCACTTTCTTTGGGCCATCTCTCGTTCTATCGGATCTTAATTTTCGTTCTATGAGATCTTCAATTCTCTTCAACCTGTTCTCGACGCTCTCTGTGTCTTTGTCAGCTCCCTCTTGGACCGTGACAGCTCTAACAGCATGCCGATCTTTTCTCACGGCCCGTTGAGCTGCCTCTAGCTTCATTGCGAAGACGAGAGCAGATTTCAAATCCTGATAATCCTCCAACATAAGTGATTTTTGGGTTTCTGGATCACGGATGGCTTCAATAAAATGACGCACCGCCATTTCTTCTCGGACATTATCAAGGTGGTCCATGTAGGCTAGATGACACAGCCTATCTATGTCCGAAGCAAGCTCTTGGAGGGTCTCGCCAGATCTCTGCATCCTTGACTTAAGTTGGATTCTACTATATTCTTTCTGGCACTTCTCTCCGAATTTCATCTCCAAGGCACTTGCGAGGGCGAAAAAATCTCCTATCTTCGTCGCTCCAATAGCTTGCAAATACGTTAATTGCATCTCCGCTAAGAGAAGCGGCCATTTGGTTCGCTTTCTCGAACTGGCTCCAACCATTGGCTTTGGCGACGATTAAAAATTGGGTCTTGTAGGCTTCCCAGGGAGTCTTTCCGTCATAGGCAGTAAGTTTCATTGCTAGGCGGTGTGAAGATAACCTGATGTTTTCGGGTAACTTTCCCAGCTTTACGAGAGAGTCCAATTTTTCTTCAATTTTAGCTTCACATTCTTCATGTATTTTCGAAACTATATTTTCTTTCCAGTCTAGTTTCTCCTCAATTTTATTCTTAAATTCTTCCCGCATTCTGCAAATATCTTGCTGCAATTCTTTAACATTTTCTTCTATTTTTCCTTCAATTCTTTGTTCATATTTTGTTTGAGTTTCTTCTATGAGCAACATTCTTTTCTCCATTATCTCTTGATTTTCCTGCACACTCTTTTTGAATTTCTCTAATTTTCCCAAAGCAGTCTCCATTTTCTCCAATCCCAATTTCATTTCTTTTTGTCCGGCTTCAATTTTCTTCTCTAATTCCGCTTTCATCTGTTCTTGTCCGGTTTCAATTTTCTTTTCTAAATCGGCTTGTCCGGTTTTCATCTCTTCTAATCCGGTTTCCATTTCGTCTTGTCCGGCTTCAATTTTCTTTTGCAAATCAGCTTGTCCGGCTTCAATTTTCTTTTCCAAATCAGCTTGTCCGGATTTCATTTCCTGCATCATATTCATGAGCTTTTGAAGTTGTTCTTCCATTTTTCGTCTAGTCAAAACCATAAACTGGAAAATTAAAGTCTCTCTTTAGGATCCCGATTCTGACACTAAATGTTGCGGAATTACTCTGCTACTCCTGGGGTTCGTCGTTCTAAAGTCCTGTTGGTGTAAAAAGTTTAAGTAAAAAGTCACTTGTCAGGATGGAACACAAACTTTATTGCTTCTAGAACTTCGTAGAACAATCAGCTGTACACGATTCACAAGCACAATCTAGCAGTAACGTGCTTTTAACAATCCGCTTGGATCAGAAGCTCTCACAAATGCTGTATTTCTCACACAAAATAAGTCACTTTCACAGGCAAAAATTCCGTGGAAATATTCAAGGGATATAGTACACAATCCCTTAAGACACAGCAATGAAGAATTTGCACACAGCACTTTAAAAACAGCTTCACAAAGCAAGCTAAAACACAGCTTCCATAGCACTATCAATTCACACAAAACAAGCGTACTGAGAGCTCTTCACACATTGAGCGCTCAACTCGCACTGAACTTTCGGGGCGACGCGCGCTTCTATAAATAGCCGACGCTGGAGGTACAAGAGGTTTCCAGAAAAGTCAATTTCTCGAGGGTTCTACATAAAGCGTGAATTTTGATTACGTCATAGAAGAGAAATGTTACGTTATTATGCGTTTTAATGCAGGAAAAACAACTTCCAGGCCTCATTGGGAAAATCGCGCCAAATGACCAAAAATTCGCCAAGCTTGGCGACTTTTGGCGAAATATCGCCAAATTTGGCGCCAAAAATAAGTCCCCAAATGTGAAGAGATCTAAGCTCTAGGACTAATATTGCTCGAGTTTTCTAGAACCTCCATTGAAAAACAATGGCAAACCGAAACCTCCATATCTCCGGTTCTAATTGGCCGATTTTGATGCAACATAAAGCAAAATTTATCTATTTGAAGCGTAGAATACGAATTTTAAACCATTTTAAGCCACAGAGCAGCGGGTTGCCCCGAAAATTCGTAACAATATGTATTGCTATTTACGGTTGTTTTACTTGAAAAATTTCGTTAGTTTACATTGCTTTGCGTTCCGTGATGTTAAACTTTCATAAAAATTTTCACATTTTAAAAGTGCGCTGAAAATACTCAGGTACATTTTCTTTCATTTGTAAATCTCTTTTAATGGTTTCGAATAATTGTAGCATTTCGGTATGATGTGGTTTTGAATTTTTATTTCTGGAATGAACAGTGCCAGGTGGTTTCAACAGGTGGGCTGTGCGAATGCCCAGAAATTAGAAACTTTCTTCAAAAATGACAAATCAATCAAAAAGATAAGTCAGAAAAAATTCGTTATAGGGAGACATGCACTTCGTTATATGGAGAGTATTTTTAATGTTATTTAATCCTTAGAGTTACGTTCCGATTAAATATTTCGTTATACAGAGAAATTCGTTATAGGGAGACTTCGTTATAAGGAGATTCTACTGTAGTTTTACGGATTTGCGTATAAATCTCTCATTTCTAAACTGTAAGTTGTTAAGCTAATGCAAACATCAACTCCTTTTCATTGATTTTCCTCTTTAGATGTTCGGACACTTTGAAAGAGAAAGAAATGTTTCGCTACTAAAATAGAACGAGAATTTGAAAGTGAAAAGAGACTACCCAGCAAACACACACAGGTTCCCTGAACGTCTATTAACGTTCAGAAGACGTTTTCTGATAGTTAATAGACTTTCAGAGAACCTGTGTGTGTTTGCTGGGTAGTGTTCATCCTATACCTTGAGGGTCCATTCAAATCCCGTTAATTACGAACAAGAGTACATTTGATTGCAAATTCATGGTTCTTGCAGCAAAGTGATTAGGATATCCCAGAAATTTAGAGGGACGATTTCATTGTTTTGTTTTAAGCATGCTATTGTCATTAAAGTTTTTTTTTCATTATTTTTAAATTGCTCTGCGAATGCTATCTCCGTCTATCTCTTTCTTTTTTCTATTTAGTATATAAGTCCAACGCCAGATTACCGTGCAGGTTAAGTAATAAATAATCTAGGCTTTCCGAACTTAACAGCAGCTCCAAATACTTATTGTTCATCATAATTATAAAAACGAAGTATTGGCCACTTACTCAAACAAAATGATAGCAAGAAATAAAAAGAAAGGTAAATGGTAGCAAACGGAGCAATTATAAACATTTTTCAACGCAATATCCCTGGAACACGGACAATTTGGTTTCAATTTCAGCTATTGCACCCCTTCAGATTTAAAAGCTCTATATAAATCGTTTTTCAAACTGCAACTTTAGCTCCGACTACAAACCTAAATCAGAACTGGTTGTAACTCCAGAAGCTCTAATCTCTCCCAATCGATTGAAAGTTTAACTCCCTTATCAGTTGTTAGTTATGAAGTTACCATACCAGTCACTGAATGACAGTTGGATTATCGACTGTTTACAGCTAATTTATCCAGTAAAAAGAAGAGAATTTAAGGCCCCTCCTGCAACGTCTGGAAGGGCGAGGGTAAGGTAGCTACTGTAGGTAACAATCGACTGGAGTTGAATAGATTTCCAATCTCAATTTTTTTAATAATCCTGCTACGGGTTTAGGTCGACCTTTGTCTCAATCACAGATTATGGTTTACAATCTTGCTCCGAGTGAAGCAGTATTAAGAATTATGTCTGCGAGTTCAATTGTGATTTCACCTAGAATATGTGAAGTTTCAGTAGTTCCAGTTTTAGCTTTGATTTCAAAACTAACTGTGATTACACTTTCCCTGTTTTTCCTTCCAGGTCCAAACCCATTGATAACTATCCCTGGATCTTTAATTCTAGATCTTGGAAAATTACCAATACTGATTACTATACGGCTCAAATTTTGGCTCATGTCCGTCCCTATTACGACTTTAGCTTTGATGTGGGTCTTGCTTGAGCCATAAAATTCAGTGCGTGATAGCTGAATTGGAAGCAAAGTAAAAGCTCGAGACCATTTACGATTTTTCTCGAGGTCCAACAGTATTAAGACTGCCTTTCCAACTTTAATTATTGTTCCGTTTTTAGATCAGTACGTATTGTGACTAAGCTCCTACCAATGTCTGTAAAACTGACTGCATTTTCACCTGAAGTTCTGGCTTCAACTTTATTCTTACTCTAGATTCAGAAATTTCATAATGACTTCATGTCCAGCATTACCATCACTGTATTGCTGTCAATGCTCCTACTAAATACGTAACCATCTCTTTTATTGGTTCTAACTCTAACTGTGATTGTTGCGTACCAGGTCAGGCTACAGTTCCAACTGCAGTATAAACGCTCATCATGACTGCATCTCTTACTCAAGTTGTTTCGACTGAATGATCTGTAATTATTGCACAATCTTTTAATTCTTTTTTTAATTCACAATATTTAACTTAAAATCCACTGATCATTAAAGTTTTAGAATGATTAAATGTTGTACATATAGCTGTTGTGGATTGGATTGATATTATGATCTTTAAATCGAAAGTTTTACTTTAAATTTTAAACTTATTTATGTTGTTGTATAAAGGAGTGTACTATATAGACTTAAAGTAAATATTGAAATACTAATGCTCCTAAATTCGTTTTAGCTACTTACTTCGTCGTATCCTTAGCATCGTAATTTGCCATTGATGACTACACTCATTTTTACACACAGTTTGGAATACTTCTCAAATCCCAGTCCGTTCAACACCTTCAACTCTTAGCATCGTAACTTACCATTGATGACTACCCGCATTTTTACACCCAAATCGGAGTACTTCTCAAATTCCAGTCCGTCCAGCACCTTCAACCCTTAGCATCGTAACTTACCATTGTTGACTACCCGCATTTTTACACACAAATCGGAGTACTTCTCAAATTCCAGTGCGTTCAACACCTTCAACCTTGGTCGATGCCGATAAAAGTCACCTCCATTTAACGACGCGTTTCCCTCTCAACAGTTATCACCCCTTGTTTTACAACCTCCGACACTCCATTCAACACTCTTTAACTGCGACCTTAACCATCTCCGATCAGATTAACGACCAACAGCTGAGTGTCACTGTTCTTTTCCAGCAGCCAGGAGTGATTATTTCCCTAACTTTATTGTTTACTGTTGCCTTTACCCTCAAAAACATCAGTCGGCATTTTTTGAGTTCTTCTTCTCGAGCTGCTTGGAAGTCGGGACATCCCTTCTCGCAATCGACTATCGTGTTTCTGTCCCTGCGACAGATTTCTTTAGTAGCTGGGATCGCGTAACCGGTGTTAACAAATTGTGGCGCACATGCAGATGTAAATCATTGTGGCAGTCGGACTCGGTCGGATTTAGGAGGTATTAAGAGGAGCGTCGTCGCAGATATGCGTCTTGAAATGTACTGCGAACGGAAGTGTGTTCTTTTTTTTTCCAACATATTGTAAATGCGCTTGATATGTCGACGTCTGACTTTTCAAGTATGATTTGTTAAGCAGAGGGTTTCTGTGCGTAACGTCGCTGATATATTTTTATTTTTTTGTCTGTGGCAAAATTTCTTTAGTATGTTGAAGTCTTTATTTCTTTCTGTTTCTTTTAAACTCATTTCAAGAAAGTTGAGAGACATCACCGTGGCTGAGTGGATAAAACACTGAATTTGGTAGATGGCTAAAGTGTGAAGCTTCCGCAGCTGGAAACAAAACCGAGACAGGTTCGTCACGGTTTTAAATCATTCGGATCTATTTTAGTTTCTTCCGAGCGATTTTAGTTCTTTTTCTTTAAGCTTGTATATTTGAATTAAATAGACTAGGATTTTCAGTAGATGATTTAGCATACTCCTAATTAAAATATTAAAACTTTTACATGTATTTTGTACTTTGTCTGTATTTTGAAAATACATGTAGTTTGTATTTTGTATTTCTTCAATTCAGAAAGTATTTTGTATTTTGATTTTAATGTCTTTGTATCAATATATCTTGTATTTTGTATCGAAAATGACATTTTTGATGTATTTTGCCCAACTGTGTTTCAATCAATTATGCTATCCTAAACAACAATAAATTACTTAAATTTTGGGAGTAGATACAAATTATATTCTCTCTCGCAAACATTTCGAAGAATTGTCCCAAACAGATTTCGTAAATGATAAACTTTTGATCAAACAGAAATATAAGGTAATTTAAAACTCAAGATAATCATTCAACCTGTTACCTACCAACTTATCCGGAACTTGTAAAATGGAAACACATCTACCCTTTTTCTAAGACCGTCAGAAGATTAGTAACTCACAAAAATTAAACTGGAAACTTCTCTTGCCTTGTCCAATAGATGGGGGTAAACCTTTTCCGAATCACACACAGAACTAAGGAAGTACCCCCATTCTCCACCTCCATAAACTTCCACACAGGAGCACGTCACACTTTCAGATCAGATATTTTTCCCCCGTTGACACTATGAACTTGCAAATGAAGTTCACACATTCCGACGGATCATGCAAGATGACGCTCGCTCTGTCACAAAAAAGAACACCGAAAAACACACTTATTTTATACGCGTTAAATACCGAAATTCCACGAAGAGAGGATTACGGAATTGGGCTACATTTGTCAAGTCCCTCGCCGCAGCTGCATCAGTGACAAGATATACTGGCATTTTCTTGTTGTTTTGTTTTGCTTTTTCCCCCTGCTACTCCGGGAAACCATCAAAGAATTTTGCTGCCGGCGCGTGTCTTTTGTGGGTAAATACCAGTTAAACAATGATCGTAAATCAGTTATTCAGCCCCTCACATCCATTCCATAGTGCAACATTCTACTCAAGTCGTTTTCTCCAAGAACCTTAAAGTAATGTTGAAATAAGTCTGCGATTACCAATTTGCCGATGGCAATTATGAAGGTGAACTTGGTGACTGGGAGAAAGTTAGCTATGATGGTCAAAATAGGTCTAGTTAATCAGAAGTGAAATTCAATCAAACAATAATTAGGAGGTTGACGAAAAAGTTAAACTTGGCACATTAAAAGAACGCCTTAACGAGAGCCAACGATACATTCATTATTAAAGACCCCGAAAAAACGCAGGACATTCTCAGTAAAGAGAGAGGTGGCAAGGCATAACAAAGAGCAGGGCACCCAACTACTAAAGATAAAAACTAGCCAAATTACAGTAAACCCGTGTGATAGAAAATTAGTTCAGCAGAATTTTAACTGATGTGAGGCCATGTCCACATTTGGTAATGAAAGAAATAAGGTGATGTACGTCATGGAAAGGCGTTAAGCATAGATTCATATTAATTAAGCGTAAATGCATTGCATGAGAAACAGATGTTTCTTAACAGCTATGAAAACGAAAGAAATGTAACCGACTTGAGTTATTATTGACATAGAGAAACGGATGAAAGAAGCATTTAAGCATATAATTAGGATAGAGAAACAGTTAACCCATTTATGCCTAGCGTCCCTTTTTCGGGACGGCATTTTCGCTATCATTCGAAAACGATATTTATTTTTCCTAGCCTTTATTCGCGAGTATTGAACCTCAATTCCACAAAATATTTTAATATGGCCAAGTAGGATGTTGACATTTCAATTTTTATACATAATGATTTTAAATGAAATCATCCCTTGTTCAAAAAGTTGACATCAGAAATTTATCAATTACTGCTGGTGTTAGCAAAAATCGAAGAAAGTCGCAAAAATATCCAGGCACGAATGGGTTAACAGAAATTGAACACGTGGGAAAAATCGTAACACAGATTTTTGAAGGCCGAAGTAACTAAAAATGAGAAATTAAAGTTAAAACGCTTGATTAAAAAAAATATATATAATAAATTGAAAACAAGTGACAATTAATATAAAATATGTGATCTTCACCACAACAATTACCAAATATCGAAGGATGATTTTATACTTCGACATCGGATCTGGGATTCATTGTAAATACAGCTGTAAAAGCTACATCCAACAGTGCTCATGAAATAACAATACCAATGCAGCACCAATTTTTTCGCAAGTGTGTAGCTTGGGAAATAAACATATGTACAGTGGAAGTACCGAAAGTTTGAAACTTGCAGTTGCTCCAATAACTTATAGAGGCATATTTCAGTATTACAGTCCCATTCCGTTCTCCAGAAAGGTGTCCAAGTCATGAAGGTGCTCGATTGATGAAGGCTCCACTGTGCATTTTTTAAATTGGAAACTAATTCTAAAAACACATGCCAGACATGCTGGTAAGCATGGGTTAATTTTAAAGATTGGTAAATCTATGAAACTAAAAATCTCAAAAGGGTTCCCATTTTTTCGACTTTAGAGGTCACTGACATTGCCAGCGGACTAAAGCAAATTCGCAAGTGCGGCTCCGGGTTATCCGACATTGTTACTGAAGGTACTGGGCTTTGTGGAAATGTTGCTATACTTGCGAAGGAAATAAAATGCAAAACAGCTAGAATGGCATTAAAAATCTGCGTATTTTAAACACGAATAGGGCAATGTTCTGTTTGCTTTATAAGTTTTAATTTCATTGTATAAGAACTTTAGAAAGGACTTCAGTTTTCCCTGGCTAGTAAAATTCAACAACTTAGTGACAATAATGGATTCTGTTTGTAGAGAACTTATAATGTTATAAATAGAATATGAAAGCATTTATTTTAAGTGGACTAAAACGCAATGCACTAAGTGTAGTTTTTAAAACTACAAGTAAAAATTATTTTGGTGCCTGAAGATTGCTTTCCACATGCTCGGATCGTAGAAACAAATTCTTAGAATAGGAAACGCCTTTGATATCAGATTATTTAAAACCAATTTTTTTACGATTACGATACCTATCCTTGAATTTTATTTATCAAATTAAAAAAAATTCCCTATTAATCATAACCAAACTGTATATAACCTTCATGAATGCTTTTTTATCGTTGAGAAGCAATCTGAGTTAAATAATTTCTCTCTATTGAGCCTTTGTTTTTTCCTGAACTTTTAAGATAAATTACCGTTCACCGAAACACAAAGAGATAACGAAATATATAATTTCACTCCGACTATTACGTCATTAATTTTCTTCGTCATTTCTCCGCACCTTTCAGTCCGGAAAAAAAAAAATAAATAAATAAAAGGACAACCTTCGAACGACAATAACTTTTGATGACACCTCCGATATAATTTACGTTCGTTCTTCAAGCGCTTTTATCCCTTTTCAACAACCATAATAGGTCGCATAAATTCCGCTCAGAAAGGGGCTTCTGCCAATTATATAACCGTTTCTCAGCCCCCTCAAAACCCCTAAAAAATAACACAACAACACGCCCCCCCCTCAGTTCTATCCATAACAGGTTATTGATGAACTCCCACTTTATTGTTCCAAAAAGATCAACCTCAAGTTTCCGCCTCCTGGTGTCAAAAAGTGAAACTGAATAGATCTGATTTTTTTTTTTTTTTTTTTTTTTTTTCCAGAGGGGGGCAGATTGTCTTTTGTTTTGTTTAGTGCAGTCTATTTCCATGATAATGGTGGCCCGGGCTGTGGTTTTACATTGTTTGGGTACAATGGGATGACACCGTAGCGCCATTTGGGGGGGGGGGGAATTGGGGGATTGCAAAAGATTGAAATTTTATCCTGGTTTGCTTCTCCTTTCTACGGTGAATTCGATTTAGGGTGTGGGGTGCATCGATTTAAAAGTAATAGTTTTATTTTAAATGCTCATTTGAAAACAATAATAAAGAAAAAAATTTTTTAGAGAGGTAAAAGCAGTAAACATGATGTGCACCAGTGGCGTAACCGGGATTTTTTCAAAGGGGGGGGGGACGTTCGATTTTACGATTACTTATACATAAAACATACACATATATCTATATAATAATGTATACACATACACACACGTAAGTGAGCGCGAAGTGAGAGTAGCGTTAAATTACGTAAGTTCACGCTTTCCATAACAAATTATTTTTACTAAGCAAAACTATTTTCAATTGGTGCACTGGCGGATCCAGAGAGGGGGGGGGCAAAGGGGGCACTTGTCTTTGTGGACTCGCAAAGTGGTGAACACTTTTTCAAGTTCTGTTTGTTATACACACTTTTTTTTCCAACATGTGAAAAAAAGTGTAATGAACAGCCTAATTTTCTTCATCACACTCAGTGTCAAGTGGGGATTTACACCTCCCCCTTGGATACGCCACTGCTGTGCACTCATTTGTTTTTAATACAAATGGTCCTTCTCTATATACTGTTGAGACCAGCGGATCCAAGGGAGGGGATAAGACGTGTTAGTTTCCAAAATAAGATTGCTAAAGGGTAACATTCTGCTTTATCCCACCATGGCCGAGTGGATAATGCATTAAACACTAAATATAGTAGACAGCCGAATGTGAAGGTACCGTGTTCGGGTCTACGGCGGGTTATAGATCAATCGGTCTGGAGTTTTGGTCGGTTTTCTCCAGGCGTAAAGTGAATACGCGTCTGAGCCCCTTAAAAAGTCTACCGACTAAGGCACCTGCCCCCGTAGAAATATGCCTTTCCTGTAGACTTGCCATAACTCAAAACAAACTCTGCTTTATCGTACACTTTGGATACGATAAAGCAGAGTAGTAAGAAGTAAACTGAACTTTTTTCATAAGTTATCTCTGTCGAAAATATTTTGCATCGGCTTAAAGTAAAATTTTGCTTAATTGTACATTTTGTTTGTGTGAAATAGCTTTTATCAAAAATTAGCCCCTCCCAAAAGAAGTTCTTGGATCTGCTACTGACTGTTGAATCTTGTTTTAAAAATAATTTCCACAGTTTTAAAACGATGATATCTCTTAGAATAGAATGTGAGATGTGTCTAAAAGCTCAAACTTCTACAAGCATGGGATATTTGTCACATGGTGTAATGTTACATGGGGTACTTGGGCATTCATTCAGTTTGTCGAAGATAGACTGTTTCTCCATAAATCATGTATGTTATAATTCACACTAAGACACTGTAAAAAAGATACTGAATTTTATTCCGCAATTTAAAATTTTTATAAACGCGTAAAAAGTGTTGAATCCCACAAAAACTTGTGGTGTGGTATAGTTTAGAATCGTTCAGCAACATATTCTTTCGAAAATAACACTTAACAAAAACTGGTGTTAGAAGGTAAAAATAATTTTAAAGTTTGTTAAAAAAATTCTTATCGGCAGTTTTTAGCACCAGAGTGCTATTAAAATCCATCAGGTTTTTTTGTGTGGACATTAGAGCGTCCTATCACTTTTCAAATGTGCTTTTTTTTAATGCATTGTGTGTGGGTTTTTTTATAAATATATTTCGAGTATAGCTAGAAAACACCTGGCGAATATTGTAAAATAGTTTTAGTAGGCGATTTTAAAATAGATTTTAATTCCGAAGAAGTGTTTTATAGAACAGCGAAGACAAATACGGTTCGCTGATAGATTATGATACACTTTTCAAATGGTGTTTATAAAGGTAAAGTATAGTTTGACTATGCCTGGCGAAAATTGTTAAACAGTTTTGGTAGGCGATTTCAATATAGATTTCCATTCCGAAGAAGTGTTTTATGGAACAAGGAAGGAAAACACGGCACACTCATGGATTATGATGCCCATTCCAAACCGTATTTAAAATGTCTACGGGTATAGTTGGAATATGTCTGGTGAAGATTTTAAAACAGTTTCAGTAGGCGATTTTAAGATAGATTTCGATTCCAAAGATGTGTTTAACGCTACAAGCAAGAGTTGATTCCTATTTTAACGCCCCCGCTCCCGCCAACCTAAAAAATCCCGCACTTAGCAGAGCTATGCAGTCATGGATTTCTAGGACTTATGCACAAGTTTCAACGCTCCCAAAAGAACTATATGAAAACTAAAGTGAACAAATGAGCGATAAACGCACCAGTTAAGGAATTTGAAGACACTTAATTATTAAAACTTCATTAATTGGCAACCCAAGATAAATAAAAATGTAACGGAATGCTGTACTTACATGTTGTTCCAAATCGCCATTTTAATTCTAAATTACGATTGCCACATAAATATAAAAAATCGCCGTGGTAGCTCCATATGTTTAATGATCGCCACCTTGGCGAGAGTCGGGGCATTAAAACAGGAATCAACCCAAGAAAGACAAACACGACATACTTATAGATTATAATGCACATTCCAAACAGTACTTAAAATGGTGAAGTACAGCTGGAATGTGCTTGGCGAAGATTGTAAAACAGTTTTAGTAGTCGATTTTAAGATATATTTCCATTCCAAAGATGCGTTTCATGGAACAAGGGAGGAAAAATACGGCAAACTGATATGAATAATGATACATTTTGCAGTTTTATAATAAGGAAAGGAAATTGGACAGACGCATGGATAATGACACGCTTTTAATATGCAGCACTTTATTGGGTATTCATTACATTAAAGCGTTTTAGATTTTAATGTCCTATCTAACTGTATTTGATAATGCCGCTGGGCAAGGGAGCAGCAATTTATATATTAGTAGCATTTAAGAGATGGAGCTCGGCAAATTACAAAATACTTTTAATATATAAAAAGTAACAATTCATAATTTCCGGTAAATATTATTTTCCTGCTGCGGAATTTTTTTTTCTGAAAAATTTAATGTTACTATAATTCCTTTTCTGGTGGCTTTTTCTCCTTTTAACTTAATTACTGGAATGCGTTGTTACAAAAATTTATATACGCGAACTCATGGATTCCGATACACACACTCATACACACACTCCGATATACACAGTCATGGATTCCGATGGACATTCGAAACAATATTTAAAACGGTGAAGTATAGTTGTAATATACTTGGCAACGATTGTAAAATAGTTTTAGTAGGCGAGTTTAAGATAGATTTCGATTCAAAATATGGGTTTTATGAAACAAGAAAGAAAAATACGGCACAGTCATGAATAATGATACACAACTTAATGGAATAAGGAAGAAAAATAGGGACGACGCATAAACTATGATACGCTTTTAATATATGGCACTTTGGTGCGTATTTAAAATCTGAAAGTGTTTCAGATTTTTTTCCTTTTTTTAAATTTTATATTATATGTTGTTGTTGCTCATCCTTTTCGTTTAGGCCCATAAACCAAGTCCAAAAGATCGTTACGCATCAACAAGTCCCAAACAGTCTTTTCCTCATTCCACAATTGCACCCACAGAGGCACCAATAGATATAATAGTGGAAGAGAGAGACGCACTGTCTGATCAATGACAATAGGCATTAGTCTTCTCATTTTCATCGCATGTTAAACTCTGAATGTGTCCAGTCCTGAGTCTAGATAAAATTACAGTAAATATAATTTGACAAATAAATCATAATTTTTAATATAAAAATTAATCATTTTAATGATTTAATTAATTATTTTTTATATAAAAGTAACATTTCTTTATATTATGTACATGATAATTCTCGGAGTGTAGACGTGTAGCACGTTAGGCAAGGATGGGACTGTCTACAGAATCAACAATTCTTTATTCTTTCTTAAATAAATGCAGTCGGCGAAACCGAGGTGGACCTGAGACCGTTGGACGCGCTGCTAAAGTTTTTGGAGAAGGTTTACCACGTTGAACACTGCATCCAGTGGCGTAGCTAGAGGGGAGGCAAGGAAGGGCATTTGTTCCCGAATGCAGCACCAGAGGGGCACCAAATTGTACATAAAAAAATTCACCATCACATTTTGACAAATAGGAGGAGGCGTAAAAATTTCTTAAAACTCTGACTGCATCATTGTTACAGAAAGAAAGCTAATTTTTCCCGCGAGTTTTTGGTTAAATAGTCCAGTTTCTCCAGTTCACCGCTAGAGGTCTGTGATGAAGATCACATATCTAATTTTAATAATCATTTAATTTGGCTTTCTTCCATATAATCTATCCCAAATCATGCATTCTAAATCATTTCTGTTTTTTGCTTCCCTTGTTTGGCATCCTGCTGGCGTTATTTATTTTCTGTTGCCATGCCTCATCTTTAAAATTATTTGCTCGCGATTCCGTCATTTGATTTTTATTGGATTAAGTTTTAATGTTGCTCTGGGGTTGGCGTTATTTATATCAGCCAAGTTGTTGTTCCCGCCAATGTGTAATTCTCTGCTGGCGTAATTTTTAAACGATTCCATCTTCTTATCACAGTCCTTATAGGACGTAATTTTATTTCGCTAGCCACCATCAGCCGTTGCAATAACTTAATATTTCAATAGTTTCTTTTAAATAAAATAGTTTTAAGTATTCTAATGTCTTTTATCTTATATTGCAACTAAGTGTATCGAACCTGGATTCATTATCGCACAACGCCTTTTAATCTTAAATTTAAGTCTGCAAGTAAATTATCTTCCTCATAAGGTCCATGGACGGTACATTACTTTTAATTGGCTTAAATTTTGATTGACTGTTTCATCTGCTCATTGACTGAACAGAATCTATATGCTATCAAAAATGGGATCAAGGGGAAGTTTGTGCGTTGTTAATCGGCAGTGGAAACCCTGTAGCTATAATTTCTGAGAATTCATTTTTAAAAAAACAGAATACTTTTATAGGGGAGTTGCAACCTGAAAAGAGCTGTATTTTGACCTGTTTTCATAGCTTTGTAAACATCTTTATTTATTGAACAGTCTGCATAAAAATTTTATATGCGATTCTTTTAGTAATGATAACTGTATATATGTACTACCATATATATCAGAAAGTACGAAATTTATTTATGGCATAAACATTTATAGCTTTTTACAATATCAAGATTTGATACTGAGCTACAGCGCGTAAATTTACAGAACGAAATATTAATATACAGTTAAAATATTTATATTTTTATAAGCACAATACAGTAGGTAATAACCTTCACCTAAATAATATTTTAATTGACAGTGTTTTTTCCCAATGTTTTGTCAATGTTCAAAAAGAAAAGAAAATCAAAAATCTCTACTTTTCATAATATAAAAAGATTTTCAAAATAATAAATAAGTACAAAAACATGAAAAAACAGATGTAGGTTATAGACATTAATACCATGTACTTGTCCAACAAGTTTCAAGATAATACCTGCATAAGTTTTTCTACAATCATGCACGCAAGTTGCAAAAAATGCAGTTTTGAGGAAAACGCGTTTAAAGTTTTAAATGCCCTCTTTAAATTCCATTGCATCCACATTATCTTTTGTAATTACTCGCGTTCTAATAGGATTATTTTCATGTGGTTTGAATAGGGATGGACGCGAGACGAGACAGAGTTTTACAGCTTTTATGCGAGACGAGACAGACATTTTTAACATTACGATATGGGGATTTTGCGAGACGAGACAAAGCTTTTAGACGGTTTTGCGAGATGCGAGACGCCAATTTTCCGCCTCACGTCCATCCCTAGGTTTGAAGCATATCATTTAGAAAAATTCAAATTTTGGATAAACAGAATAATATTTTTTTAAATTTTTTGGAGGTTTAAAGATTGCAGCTCCCCTTAAAGTAAACTGAAATATTTAATGAACACTAATCAAATTACAATTGTGTTTTAACCCTCTCGTCACCGAATTATGAAAAATCAGAGAAAAAAAAATCTGTCTAGCATTTAATGCATCTGAAATACACCATGCAAAAATATTTTTTTCTAATTACGATTAATATTAGATTTTTCTAATATTAATTTCTGCATTTTCGAAGTATTTTGTTATGCTAAAACTAATTTAAAAGGATGCACATATTAGGTAAAGGTTGAGGAATAAGAAAAAAACTATACTTACCTTAAAAAGAAAAAAAAAGGTAAAATAGTAGCGTAAATATTTTCTTAATTTTTCTCCTGAAACAATGAAGCGAAAACTGTAAAAATGATCTCAATTGACTAGTACTGCAATCTAGGCACGATTTATGCATCTAGTTAAGAGCCTCATATGCTTTATACATGAATTAATGATATTGATATCACTGAAAGAAAAAAATACTAAATTCAACTGTTTTCTCTCTAAATATTGCTTTGAAGTAGGAGCCTCATATGAGGTTCAGGGTGACGAGAGGGTTAAAATTCTATAATGTATTATGAAAAGATTCACTATCCTCTATTTTGCATGTTCATTGTTTTGCATTTCTTATTTTAACATTCTAACTATTTTTATACATATCCACTGCTAACGGTTTCAAATATCGTAAATCCTCACAATATGCGAACCGCGTCATGTTCAATTGCCCCCCCCCCCCCAATCTCTCATCTGATACTCCTCCCCCCATTTCTTTTTTAATCTGACTTCAGCATAGAGTCAGGTCGGCTCGTCTAAACGAATGACAAACGATGACGACTATTCCCGTCGGTCCCTTGAGTTGCGGGGAAGTCGCTACCCCCAACCCCCTACACTACACACACACACGAAATAGACATCTGGTATCACAATTGCAGCACTTGGCCTGCCCGACTTCTCTTTACTGCCCGGGCGATAAAATGATAACACAGTAGCGTAATGCGCAATAAATTATGTACCTAAGGAGTCAATTCATTTAATCTGCTTGTACTGTGTTTTTATCCCTGACGGTTATAACGTCGTATAGTGTAAGAGCCAGCGACCGCCAGACCTTCCTCATAGTATAAAAGCTGAAACTTTCTCTGCGCATACCCCCCAACAGAGGTAGGAACCATCGGCCACTCTAAAGTTTGGAGGATCGTGACTTTGGCAGGGAACAGGTGGCAAAGGTGTATAAAATTACAGAATATTTTCGTCATTTCATAAAGCTTCATTTTTTTATATGTTCTTCTTCGCAGTACTAGAAATCACTTGATACCTTTCCAGACACTTTTCCATCGTGGAAAACCCCCGCCAGACAATCTCATAGTCTTGAAAAACGTAATTCTATTACGAGCGCGCTGCAAGAAAGTTCGCGCGTAAGAAAGTTCAGAAGTAGCAGTATAAAATGTGCTCGACACTTTGTGACAGCTTGACGTACTTCGTCGCGGGAGTTTACGAACACAACAGTTTTTCATGAGTTTGAGATTGTCTGGCGGGGGTTTCTCACGATGGAAAAGTGTCTGGCAAGGGATAAAGTGATTTCTAGTACTGCGAAGAAGAACCTATAAAAAAATTAAGCTTTATGAAATGACGAAAACTTTCTGCAATTTTATACACCTTTGCCACCTGTTACCTGCCAAAGCCACGATCCTCCAAACTTTAGAGTGGCCGATGGTTCCTACCTCTGTTGGGGGGTATGCGCAGAGAAAGTTTCAGCTTTTATACTATGACGAAGGGCTGGCGGTCGCTGGCTCTTAGACTATAAATTATGTACCTAAGGAGTCAGTTCATTTAATCTGCTTGTACTGTGTTTTTATCCCTGACGGTTATAACGTCGTAGTAGATGAATGGAAAATTGAATTCGCAAATGGGGTAAAAATGACTGTATTAACCCTTCATATCACAACAACTTAAATCTAAAAAAAAATTTAATAGAACTGTTTCACCTACGTCATTATCATCACGTCACACCTTAGCAACTGATTGTTTTGGTCAAACATTCGTCCATTTGAGAATGGTCATTGGCCGAAAACGCCTCGAAAACGTGGTATCCCTAAATATGAGTTGACCGAAAAAAAATTTCAGTGATTGTCACGTGAAAGTACTCTATGCAATGTGCAGATACAGATCACATAAACATACTGAAGCTTCACCATGGCACAGCAGTAGTTATGTCACTGAAAATGGTAGACGGCCGAAGTGTGAAGGTCCCGGATTTGGGTCCCATCGCGCGGCTGTCGACCTAAACGCTCGGAGCATTCCGTGGTTTTCTTCGAAACTAGCGTAAAAACGGGTTAGGACCACTTAGAAAGACCCCCTACGGAGGACAACCCCCTGTGTTGTACTTCTGACGAGGATTATAAGCGGCTTCGGGCCAAGCACACAATCCGAAACACATGTTCCACAAACAAACAAACATACTGAAAGTTTTATTTCCCAGTTTTGTAATTCATGTATAAAAATTATTCACCTAAATGTGTTTGTTTTTGATAAACAGTGGTCGGAAATGAAATAATAAAATCTTTAAAATAACACTCATAAAAGCTACTTAACAGCCAGTACGCGCGTTTCGCGCAAAAAACTTTCGACCTTCTTCAGCAGACGTCTACTCACAGTAAACTTTCTGCATTGCCTCAAACGTACATATTTTCCTCAAATGCACGCTACTCAGAATCATCGAAAGTACATTTGCAGCTACAAACTTTTTTTTTCGTTTGTAACATACGAATGTACGCTACGAATTTTTGAGGTGAAACCTTCTTTAGGCACGTTGGGCATTTTTGGGATGGGGTAAAAGCACTAAATTCGCGTGACCGTCACACTCAGATACATATGGGGAAAAGTGGATTGTGACGTCATAGATACACCGTCTCTTTCCTGGTGAGATTTCTTCCTCTTTTCTTTGCATTTCAGTTCTGCTATCTGTTTTCATACGTAAAAACTTCGAGTTACTTTTAAAACTGCGTCCTTCTAGCTTCCGCGACTGGTATCGAACTGTGGACCCAAGGCGTAATAGGAAAACGTTCTAACCACCAGACGGGAACGACTCGGGATGAAATGACTGAAGTTTGAAGTGATTGTTGTTTCAATTTCGGAATGGGAACTTTTATGTATCTAAATAAATAAAATTAGACTTTGCTTGTGTGCTACTGTTAGAATTAAAAAACTTTGCAATTTCTGTCTTGACTGACTAACCGAAATTTGTGGTTTAAGGGAGCACCTGCGTGTTGCGCTTATCTCCAGTATGTATTTAAAATCTACGTGAAGGGTCGAAGAAATGTAGAGTTCCCAAACATGAAGGGAATGGGATCAGTTCAGATCAGTTTGCGAGTCGAGTAATCTCCTAGTAAAGGCTAGAGCCTAATTAAGTGTCGAGGGCGAAGGCAGCAAGAACCACCTTGGGTCTTTCTCGGTTGCTGGGATGTCGGATGGATGAGGATGGCTGGGATGAGGAAGTCTTAATCGGGGAATTCCGCAATGATCTCGTTTGGGAGATCACGAAGTTTTCGGTAGAAGTTTGTGCAAGCTCTTACAAGGTGTCGACGCATAACTTCCATCCTTAAGTCCCTTCTGATGACTTTGTTCGAAAGAAAGTGTTGAACATGTCTAATTTTTCTGAGGATAGAGCTTTGTTTGGCTTCAAGTCTATGTGAGTCTTAGCAGCGTAGGCCCACTCCGGAGCAGCATAAGTGGCCGTCGGTCTCAGAAAAGTTTTATAAAGCAGAGCCTTGTTCTCGTTGTTAATTTTTTTCGTATAAATTGATGAAGATATGGCTTTAAACGCAGCAGTCATTTTATTGCAGGAGTTTTTACTATGTAATCTCCAGGACAGAGTTTTGTCAATGGTGACCCCAAGGTATGCTGCTGTAGGCGACCAGTCTATAACGTCCTCATAGATTTGGAGACGAGGAGGAGGCTGTCTGTGCATGAAGAAGACTGCTTGGCACTTATAAGTATAGAGCCTGACTTTCCACTTCGCTAGCCAGTCTTCCATGAGTGTTATGTGCTGTATACCCCAGTGCACGACCGTTAAAAAAAGTTTGTCTGTCTGTCATTCTGTCAGCGAAGCTTTCTTTATTCGTACATCACGCAAAATTGACTGAAGCGAATGCAATAAAAATTTAGTGACATGATCGGTGGTCACTCAATTTAACTAGGCGTCGAATTTTTAAAAAAATCATTAGATTTTGCGATTTACCGAAAATTGCTTCAAACTGCGTAAATTTTTTTTCGCACATCACGTAATAACGGCCAAAGCGAAAGAAATGAAATTTGGTGACATAATAGGTGATCACACAACTTAAGCTATAAGCGTCGGATTTAAAAAAATGTTGATTAGATTTTGAGATTTTTCTGAAAATCGTTTCAAACTGCGTAAATTTTTGTTTTAGTATGCATAAAAACTGCACATAATTTGCACAAAAAGTGTATACTTTCAAATTATTCAAAAATATCCACTTTATTTGTAGAAATTGTGTACAATCTACATGCTTTTGCAAAAAAGTGCAGACATTTTCTAGCTGGGTAGGTGCTACAATTTTCTATTGTTTATTTAAAAAACTGTACTTAATTTGGATAGCGATATAGTTATTGTGAAATAAAGTTAATTTGATAATATGGAGAGTGTTAATAATTATATACTGTACATTATAAGTGCTATACTACAGTGCATTTCAACTTGAATTTTAAATCCACCATTCATTGCAAATAAATAGGATTACTGTTCATTACAATGTAAGTGCATAATTATTGATAATTAATGAATTCACGTATATAATTATTAATTAAATCGAACAAAATCTAACACGCAGAGAAAAATATGTATCGCTGATATAAACCGTACGCATATGCCGGCTGTGCCAAGTTGCAGCCAGTCCTCGCACTCCCTTTTTCTTTTTAAATTTTAAATGAGCACACAAATCTAGTGCGCAATTTGAAATGTAATTAAATATAAAAATCAAAAATTTCCAATGCTAACCAAGTGAAAATTGCGTTAAAATATGTACAAACGTACAAAAATATGTGAAATTATGAAAATATCGTAAGTAAATGTGCGACACCCTTGCAGCCTTAAAAAGACATTAAAAAGTTTTTACAAAGAATTTAAAATGTATGAAAAATATGAATAAACGTTCATAAATGTTTATTTTTCGTTAATAAAAATACAATAATGTGTGAAAACCTGTTTAACTGCATAAATATAAATTTTAGAAAGCTTGACACGAAGTTTTCCCTTCTGAAGTGCAGTCCTACGACTGACTGTTTTTTTTTTTTTTTTTTTTTTTTTTTGATTGCACTTATTCATTTACCAGAAAATATTTACCTCAAAATCTCGTTGCTTCATGATCATTACGTTTACTGTTTACTCTTTAGTTCTGATTACATTATTTTTTTGATAACAGGAAAATATTTGCTGAAAGCCTATGTATTCAATCTCAGAAAATAAATAAATAAATAAGAATAAAAAAGCCAGTTTTCATTTTCAACATACGTTAAAATATTGTTTCACTAGAACTTTTAATTATTATTTGCCATAAATCTGTTTAATTTGACGAAATTTCACAAAATTCGTACACTTCTTTACTTTAGATTTTGGCTTGAAAAAATATTATAAATACCGCTCTATCAGACTTATTTTTAAAAAATGAAGCTAAAATAAAACATTTCAGCGATTATATATGCAATTAGGCAGGTAACAAATATCTTCAACGGCTTAGTTCACTTTGACAAAAAAATTTGTAAAAATGATTGAAGCTAAAATAAGTACTTCAGTGCATATACGTATGTGGCGAGTAATAAGTGTAACAAATATCTTAGTTCACTGTGTTATCAAATATAAAAAATAAATGAATATAAAATATAAATATCAGTGTTTACAAATATTATTTGGCAGGTAACAAACATCGTAAATATTCTATAACATTTAAATAAATACAATTGTTCAAACTATTAACTGCATACATACATTCTTTGGAAATGACCCTCTTCATGAACATTAGTTTCGATAGCCACACATTTTCTTTCCATTTACTCAAAGCAGATATGCAAACTAATAATAGTCTATTGTGTTACCGGATTTTATGAATGAACTACATTACTGACTACATCAACATTCATAATTGCATTTATCAAAACAGCTACGCAAAAAATCTGCATGCTGTTGAATATATCAGACATGATTTATAACATTCTTTGGAAAATGACCGTTTTCGTAATCACCAATTTCGATAGCTACGTACATTTTTTTAAAAATTTGCTCAGCACACATATGAAAACTAATAGTATTGGCTTATTGTGCTACCATATTTTATGAATGTAATACATCAGCGTTAATTAATATATCAATAACGAATGAAGAAAAAGTATGCATGCTGTTGAATATAAGAAACACACACACACATATGATATGTAACATTCTTCGGAAATGACCCTCTTCATGAACATCAATTTCGATAGCTACATATTTTCTTTCAATTTGCTCAACACAGATATGAAGATTAATAGTAGTTTATTGTGTTACCATATCTTATGAATGTAATACATCAACGTTTATTAATGTATTAATAGCGATTGAACAAAAATATGCATGCTGTTGAATATAAGAAACACACATACATAATACATAACATTCTTTGGAAATGACCCTCTTCATGAACATCAATTTTGATAGCTGCGTATTTTCTTTCAATTTGCTCAGCACACATATGAAGATTAATAGTAATTTATTGCGTTGCTATATTTTATGAATATAATACATCAACGTTTATCAATGTAAACGGTTGAACAAAAAATCTATTTGCTGTTGAAAATACGAGACGTAACACTCTTTGGAGAATGACCCTTTTCGTGAACACCAATTTCAAACAGGAGCCCATTTGCACTTGATTCGTTCAGCACAGGTATTCGAATCAATTAAACAAACACTCTCGTCCCCCGACCATCATACCATAATTACTTAAAATTCTACTTCCTGATTCACCCAACACATTTGCGACAAACAAGCTCAAAGAAGAAAGAAGTAATATATGTAAAAAGAAAAGAACATCATAATCTGCTTCAACTTCAAAAATCATCATAAATCGAGTCTAGTCTATTTCATCGGCGTGAAATCTCTCTTTAGTGAACATTTATCATCTTCTCTTTCCAGAAAGATAAAAGATCTTGAAGGATTTCGTCACTGCATATGTGATGAGACACATGCAACTCAACTCCACCTATCCCGGACTCCCCCTCTGCGTATTTCAAAAAATAAAAATATCAACGGGGGGATAGTGGGGGAGAAACATGTTTGCTCGTTGCCTCCCCCCTCTCCCCCACCCAAGTAAAGACGAGCAAGTTCTGCCACGTCGAAAATCCTCCCCTTGCTGCTGCAAAATATAAAACTTTTTCAAAAAATTCTTCCACCAAAACTTCCTACTATATCTCTCGCGCCCCCCCTGAAATTTTCTACCAGCTACAAAATGCTTGGGAGAAAAATTCAGGCAAACACGAAAACAAAACTAAAAAAAAAAAAAAACAAACATCACGGGGAAAAATACCGCTGATGAAGACAAATGCGTTCACGCCACTGAGGTGTCCACCAGACTTAAACCTTCTCCTCATTTTTCATGGGCTATTCATTCCTTCTACTTCTTTTTTTTTGCTTTTTCAGTTACTTGTTACTTATTTATCCTGAAGGAGAACGAACGAGCGAGCGAGAGATAGACGGAAAGAAAGAGGTTCTTTAATTTTTTTATTTTTTTATTTTTTAATAATGCTCTCTTTTCTTTTCTTTTTTTTTACCCATCCCCCCCCCTTTTAACTTCTTCTTTCTTTTCTTCTTCCGAGAAGCACCGCACACAGAAAGAACAACTCTAATACCCTTTAATTTATGCGCTCGGGAAAACTGGGGTATAATTTGAATAAAGTCCGCGTTTGCGATAAAATTAATTTGGCCAAAATTGCATTTACTTGGCCACTTTATGTTTCCTGTAGGGGGCTTTAACCCTCTCTCTTGAGGTTGAAGGAAAAGAAGGGGGAGAAAGAGGAAGGGGTGGGTGGGAGGGGGGGGGACAAAGACGGTTAAAAAATATAAGAAGGAAGATGCGGGGGGAGTTGGGGGAGGGGGTGGGTGGGTACGGAGAATGAAGGATGATATATAGAAGTGTGTGTGTGTGTGTGTGTGTGTGTGTGATATTTTTGGCGATTTTGTGCCGCGTTTTGCGACTTTTGTAACTTTATGCTCTGTTATCACATTAACGCCGAGATATCGAGTATTTGAACTTTAATTAATGGCATTTTATGAATTATTCATAAAAATAAAAACTTAGAAAAAAATTAATTAATTAAAATTGTTTGACGAAATGTGTATACTTTTTTGATATTTCAGCGGCGGATATTTCATTCGATTAATTATGATTTTTTTTTCTTATTTATATTTATGATTGGATAAATAATCATATATCATAACCTAATGAGTTAAAATCACGGAAATAAAACGAATGTTACTAGATAACTAAATAAATTTTTAAAAGTGTTAATGACGTTTGCTAGAAATGCTCAAAAGCTGGTTATGGTTGATGTCTTAGCAGCAATCTATAAACTTTAGAACATGATTTGTACATTTCTGATTTTTTTTTTCAGTACATCATTTTAGGGAGCTATTGAATATTAACCGGTTGAAATATTAATAGCTTTGTAAGTAATGCACAAAAAACAAAATATAGTTACAAAAGATATATTCTTCTTCAGATACTGAGTGTTCCAACTTCTACACCTGCAGAAATGCAAGAGAATAATTTCTTACTTATTTATACAACAGAAAATGATAAATTATTTTATTTATGCTTGATAAAGTTCTTTATTAATTTGAATTTTTTTTTTCAGATGCTCTTGTTATTAACTTTTTAGCAGGTTGGTTATGGATGTTCGAACGATTTGATTATTGAAGAGTTTATTCCTCATGTTGCTCTTTATGTTAATGATCGATAAGTCTTTAAAAAGGAGACAAAAACAATGTTATTTTCTATAGGTTGGTAAATAGTTTTATTAATTTAAAAGTTCAGAGTTGAAAATTTAAGGAAATAGATACTTATTTAAAAAATTGGGAGGGGCTATACAAAGCAAATAATAGCAGAAATACTATATGCAATCATTGTTTTCGTTCGTAATTTCTGTACAATCTTTGAAATGGGATCATTTGACGTTTTTTTTTTTTTTTTGCCTTCGAGAGAAATTGAAAAGTGGTTTGGACTCACTTCAGTTGTCACTAAACAGTGGGAACTGAAAAAGATGTTTTCAGTTACCACTGTTGAACCCTTTGAGGCGCAACCCTTTCCCAATGCTGAAACTGCTGTGCCGAAATGCTGTGCCGCACAGCCAGCTGTCGTCAAAAAAGGGTCTCTAGATCTGTGGCACGCGATGAACGTTTCGATCGTCCGCCATCTTGCTGGTAGTTAAGTCGAGCGATGGCAATGGCTGCCCTTTTTTCAGCATTGGGCAATCTATCCAGCTGTTCTCGCATTCTTCTATTTTTCAGGAGATGTCAGTCCTGTTAAAAAGAATCGAGACCATTTTTTTACGGGAAATGACGTGCTAAAAAGTAAAGGATTCTCGTGGAGCTATGTCACCCGCAACTACTTTTATAGAAATCAAATCTACTCTTCGTGACTGGCAACAGTCAAAACGTCAGAGTTTGGTGTTCCCAGAGCGGGAACACTGCGCGTTGAAGGGTTAATGAGGCGAAGGATTATGACTGACGAAGACTGAATAAATTTTCAGTCGAAATGATCGTATCTTGTTATAAGTATCATTTCATGTGTTTTTTACTCAAAGTTTTTATTTTTTTTATCTTTTAAATCAGAATTTTGAGGGTTTTTAACACGCTTTTATTGGTTTCACCTGTATGTTTGTTTGTTTGTTTGTAACCGACTCCTTTGAACTCGGTTTTGACCACTTTAAGCGGTCGGATTTAATTTAAACTTTGTAGACTTATCAAGGATCGATGACAATATAATAATTTGATAAGTTTTTTCCAATTATCCTGATTAGGATCGTCAGAATGAGTAATTTTCTTACATATATATTTATGATTGGATAAATATATATGTGAGATCCTTTGCGTGAGAGCGAGAGAGATGGAGCAAGCTCGCGGTCTACGCATGCGTACCATTTCAGCACTCGGTTCGGCACAATGGAGTAGAACCTCTCCGGCTTTTGGTAACTGTATTCAATGGTATGTTTGGGTAGTTACGTTTTTGAAATCCAGATGGCAAATCTAAAAATTTTACTTCAACATTGTATGGATGTTTGTGTTTGTTGTAGTCGTTATGAAACTTGTTTGTTGATTAGAGACCTATTTTTCCTTTTTAGTGAGGAAGGTAGCATTTAATGGCAGGTTAATTAATACTTTGGTGCACAGAAGGGGCGTAGCCCGAAGGGGGTATGAAGGGGCTGCTGCCTTCCCCCCGAAATGTGAGATCACGCTCTAAAGAACTAAAAAGTGAAAAATAATTCTTAATATAGAAATAAATTGATGAATGAAAAATAGTATTATTGCGAAAAAAGCGCAGTGTGCTCCATATATCAATTCTTGAGAATATTCGATCGGCACGATTAGTACAAAAATGATAACAAAAAATATAGCACAAAGCGACCCCACATTTCTTTCACAATAATGCTACGTTTCGTTCATTAATTTATTTCTATATTAAGAATAATTTTTTACTTTTTAGTTAGTTCAATTTATCACTAAAGCGTGTTTCTTAGTTTTTTTAAACTATATTTATTTTTTCTGCATTCAACATTTCTTGTGAGGAATGACAATGTAAAAAATTTAAATTAAATTATGTTTTTCAAAAAAAATCATCCCCGGATTAAGTAATGGTGTGTGTCTCTATTTCTGCTTTACCTCATAAGTTGTAACAGTCCAACATTTCAGGAAATTGTCTCCCGCAGTCTCTCCGCTTTTATATTGATCACCCTATATAATGAAATGAATTTAATGTTTTAAGAGTTGTGGCTTCAAGTTTAACAATTTTTTTTGAAGAGGTCATTTTTCAGGGATATTTAACTCATACACTATTAGCTGAAAATGAATGAATATTTATAATTGAGCTTTTTTACGCTAATTTTAAGCGAAAAGACATGGTTGTCATTGGTAGTTTTAAACGCTTGGGTTCTGTTGTACTTAAAACAGGATCCCCTAAGACAAAAATTACTACCGAAATAAAATATCAGAGTAACTTTTTTTTTTAATCAATATGAAGTGATACTTTTCTTTTGCTAGTGTGGCAGTTAGATACACCCATTTGGCTCTAATCTTTAGCACTACAATTCCATTTCGCTCACTCCGTGTTTTTTCTGTCGAAATAGTTGGTCCTCATTTCTGTGGACATATTTATATAGACCGATTTCCGTCAATGTGTTTTTCAATAGAGTTGCCAGACAGAGTGGGGGCAGGAGAATAAAATGTTGAAAGTCGCCAAAGTTAGCAATGTAGGATGATTTATCGCGAAGTTTGGCTTAAAAAAATTAGTTTCCAAAACGAAACCTAGCTTGGCAATATTTTACGAGAAAAGCTGCATCTTATTACAAAGGAGAAGTATAGTTAGAATAAACAAGGCGAAGGTTGTAATTAAACAGTTTAGTGGGCGATTACTAAACAGTTTAAGTAGACGATTTTAATTTAGACTTTATTTCCAAAGAAGACAAATATGGTGCACACATAGATCATGATACACTTTCCAAACAGTATTTACAAACGTGAAAAATAGTTAGAATATGCCTGACGAAGATTGTTCGGCCGTTTTAGTAGGCGAGTGTAACATAGATTTCGATTCCAAATAAGTGTTTTATGGAAC
This sequence comes from Cheiracanthium punctorium, assembly GCA_038373885.1. Classification (NCBI taxonomy): domain Eukaryota; kingdom Metazoa; phylum Arthropoda; class Arachnida; order Araneae; family Cheiracanthiidae; genus Cheiracanthium; species Cheiracanthium punctorium. The sequence goes on along the minus strand of JAWZYV010003555.1, from coordinate 439,330 downwards.
AAGAGAGATAAATGCGGCACACTCATAGATTATGATTGCCATTCCAGACAGCATTTATAATGGTGAAGTATAGTTAGAATATGCTTGGCGAAGAATGTAAAAAAACAGAAGAAGAAGAACGCTATTTTAATGTAGATTTTGCGATTCCGAAGTAGCGTTTTATGGAACAAGGAAGAAATATAGAGACGACGTATATATTAACGACATGCTTTTAATATACAGCATTTTATTGCGTATTTAAAGTATGAAGTGTTTGAATTTTTTTTTTTTTTTTTTTTTTTTTTTTGGTGGGCCAGTCATTCCAATCGAGTTTTCAAACTTAGTTGAGGATAACAGTTACGAATTTATACTGTAATAGTTATGGCTCTTAGCAGATCATTCTTAGAATAATACTAATGACTGTTTAGCAATAGCACATATATTTTTGAATTATATCACTAAATTTTTAAATAGAAAACCTCGCGAAAAATATATTTCTGAATTATACAAAGTTAAAAAAAACCTACAACAATAACACGTTTGGTTCAATAAACTTTTACTCAAATTACAAAATTAAATTTCACGGAGTTTATCCCATTTTGCTCATCGCAGTTGATAAAGTTTTAAAAGATTTGTTTTCAATACAGAAGATTAAAAAAGGTTTTATAACATTTCGAGCAAATTTTAGACCATCTAATTCAAAAAATTATCATTTTTTGGATATCACCTAAATCATCAATTAACGTAGAAATGGAATTGTCAGCACGTTTCCGATATTCTACGCTTACCGAGAAACAGAAATAAGTGGTAAGTCATTAGAAATGACTTAGAAGTCGCTGGAGCTGAAAAAACGAGATGAGCAGGGATATTGGAACACTTAAATTTTCCTCTCTGACTTTCGGCATACTTTAACCGCCAGATCAGGAGACGGTGCCTGGCTTTTTACGCCTGGCTGGATGTGTTCTTTCCAGTTTTTCATTAATTTTTGCGGCGTTTAAAACCATAGACACAATGGTGGTTGCTGATACGACTTTTAATGTGCGGGACTTTGCAGATAGCCTCGTCAATATATCATAGTGTGACAGGATATTACAGTGACTTTTAAATATTTTTGCCTCCTCATTATCCTACCTGTACAATATGGGAAAGTTTTGGTAATTCATGTAAATATTGTGCTTCTGAGTGTTTAAAGTTTTACAAGAACATTTCACACGACTGAAATTTTAAGATGTTAATGGGGCGCTGTAATCAACCCGCTGTTTAAAAATAAAAATCCTGACATCGGTGGCTTTTATTTTGAAAAGTCGCCTTGTATTTTACCTTGTAATGTTATTTATAAGTATTTTTAAAAAGAAAAGTATCTTGAAGAATTTTACATTTCCTATTTTATTATTTTTAGTGTAATTACTACTCATTTTGTTGTAATGGCTATTTAGTATATTATGAGGAAAAAAACTTTAACGAAATACATCTAAAATTATGATTGATTCATTAATTGTTATATGTAATGAATGCTATTAACCCTTTAACGCGCAGTGATCCCGCTCTGGGATCACCCAACTCTGACGTTTTGACTGGTGCCAGTCACGAAGAATAGATTTGATTTCTATAAAAATAGTTGCGGGTGACATAGCTCCACGAGAATCCTTTACTTTTTAGCACGTCCTTTCCCGTAAAAAAATGGTCACGATTCTTTTTAACTGCACTGACATCTCCTAGAAAATGGAAGAATGCGAGAATAGCTGGATGGATTGCCCAATGCTGAAAAAAGGGCAGCCGTTGCCATTGCTCGACTTAACTACCAGCAAGATGGCGGACGATCGAAACGTTCATCGCATGCCACAGATCTAGAGACCCTTTTTTGACGACAGCTGGCGCAGACGATCGAAACGTTCATCGCGTGCCACAGATCTAGAGACCCTTTTTTGACGACAGCTGCACAGCCAGCTGTCGTTAAAAAAGGGTCTCTAGATCTGTGGCACGCGATGAGCCAGCTGTCGTTAAAAAAGGGTCTCTAGATCTGTGGCACGCGATGAACGTTTCGATCGTCCGCCATCTTGCTGGTAGTTAAGTCGAGCGATGGCAACGGCTGCCCTTTTTTCAGCATTGGGAAAGGGTTGCGCCTCAAAGGGTTAAAATAAGAATTCTTTTAATTATCACATATAAGTGGTACAGCTTTTTATCAGTACTGCATCTGTTGTAAGCGCGCGCGATAAGGGCTTTTTTAAATACAATCTCAAAAAGGTTACCTTTATGAACAAGTATTTTCCAACAATCAGAAGTTTTTTATCAAGAGAAAAAAAATTAAGTACGAACGAGGTGGCCCATTTACCCCTTTGGTAGGATAACTGTACCACCATCGAGTATTTTTCATAAAGTTAATGGTAGAATATCTATACATCGTCAGTATTGAAACTCTTAGAACGCTTAGTATTTGAGTTCTAACAAAGACAGAATGAAATGGCCTGGATAAAAACAGTCAGCTTTAAACATGTCTAAATTAAGTTCCGACATCAACAATGTTAAGATTAAAAATGCTCACTTCAAAAATTACCTACATCTAATGAAGACATGAGCATCACAACAACGATAAAGTCGTGCTTTAATTTAAAATAATTATTTTTTAAAAATGTATAGTTTAAGTAATTTTATTCTAATAACTACGTGCAAAGTTACATTAAACTTAAAACTGTTTGTAATAAAAAGTCATTCTTTGTTAAACATTTCCGTTAAAACACTCGTATAAAATAGCGCTTGTTTTACAAATGTTCTGTCAAATAAGTAAGATTTCTTTTTAAGAAGAAGACCAACTTGAAATTACTTTGTTATAACGAAAATTTATTTCTGAACACTTTGGAAAGTCGTCACAAGTAGCTACTTTTAATTCTTTGGCGATTTGTGCAAGCGCATAAATAATAATCATTTCTCTTTAAGGTTGATTTCCATTTGTTCTCCTGCATAGTCCTTGGCATATTGGCGTATTCAGTATCATGAAATATAGATCTTACCGTGTGTCAAATATCCAAGCAGTACCATTATAATTAGTGTAAAATAGTAGAGTGTGGCAACATCTCAGCAAATATAAACGATATCTCCTACGTGAGTCTAGTTTTGAGAGCTTATTTTTTTCACGCCAAACATGGCTATAAATCACTAAAAGTAAAAAGCCTTGGCGACTTTTGATACACTACTACTAACGCTATTACTGTAAACCCTTAAGGCAATAGTTTAAAAACACGCTTTCTTCCAAATTTCGGAATTATAATAAGATAAGAACATGATCAACTTAATAAGGTGCCCTTCCTAATCTATCATCTTTACGATTAAAAAAGAATTTTGGAATTCGTTCTATGTGGAAAGATTTATTGCTGTACATATATGAAAAACCCAACACATAATATCTCCCCCTTTTTATAAATCGGTAAAAATTCAGGACTCATACATGTCTACTAAATTAATTATTTTTTTCAAATTTAAGACATTAATATGTAAAAGTGGCCTATAATGTGACTGAATGTATGAAATCAATAAGTTCAGCTTTTACAGAGTCTGTAAATACATTTCATAATACGAAGAGAAAAAGAACATTTTCTGTTATAAAGTTTAAAATAGATAAACTACACACCTACTATCAAGAAAATAATCTAATAAAAGTATTTTACACAACATCAACCATGTTTTTGATGAATTTTTGAGAAAATAATAAATAATCAAAAGTCACACATTAAATCGTTATAACGCATTTTATTGAACTTTAAAAAGAATACATTTAATGATCAAGAGCATCAGTTACTGCATTAATTTACAAATGGTCTTCTAAACAGAAATAAAATCCATAAAACACAAATTAAAAATTTATCGCACTTATAAAATATAGTCCACACATAGTAAGCAGTTTTTATGCCTGAAAAAATGCAATTTACCTCTCATTCAGAGCAATTGATAGATGCACAATATAAAAAGTATTTAGCAATTTTGTTTTAGAAGGTAACCTTTTAGCCGTTCCACATACTGTGTTGGGAACGTTTCCCAGGAAGCACCGCTTGGAGGTAGATTACCGCAGCTTCCCTGTGTTAACCGCCACTTCCATCCTTTGTAGGCTTCAGGAGGACTAGCAGACGCCATTTCCATATTCTGTTGGTTTGAGGAGGACTAGCGACCACCATTTCCATCCTCTGTAGATTTCAGGAGGACTAGCGGGGGCCTTTCGATGGTATGACCCTAGATGCTGAAGAGAGAAGTCGAAGAAGAGGCATTTTTGCAGACTTGAGGAGGACTAGCAGCCACCATTTCCATAGCTTGTAAGTTTTAGAGGGACTAGCTGCCGCCATTTCCATCCTCTGTTGATTTGAGGAGGACTAGACGTGGGCCTCTTGATGATATGGCCCCAGATGCTGAAGAGAGAAATCGAGAAAGAGGCATTTTTGCAGACTTGAGGAGGACTAGCAGCCACCATTTCCATAGTCTGTTGGTTTGAGAAGGACTAGCTGCCACCATTTCCATCCTATGTAGATTTGAGGAGGACAAGCCGAGGGCCTTTCGATGGTATAGCCCAAGATGTTTGAGGGAGAAGTCGAAGAAGGGCATTTTTGATGTCACAATATAGTTTGTCATTGAAACAAGCAGATGAGGATACATTTTTGATGTCACAGTCTTAGATGTTGGTGAGACAAGAATAAAGACATTTTCATAATGCAGCCGTGGACTATCTGAAGGCTGAAGACCTTTTGACGATGTAGCCTTCAGGACGACTAGCAGTCGCCATTTCCATCCTCTGTAGATTTCAGTAGGACTAGTGTGGGGCTTTTTGATGGCATAGTCCCAGATACTGATGAGATAAGACAAACAAGAGGGTTTTTAATGTCACAATCTCAGAGTCTAAAGTAGCAAGTGCATGAAGATACATTTTAAAAGAAGGTGAGGAGACAGTGCGATCTGACAGTCTTCGATGGTGGAAAAGGAAGATAAGGAGGCAATATGATGTTACAGTCTTGGATGGTGGAGAAGATGAAAGAATAGGAAGATTTATGATGTTACAACCATCGATGGTGTAGAAGGTAGAAGAAGAGCAGGCTTTATGGTGTAACAGCTTCGATGGTGGAGAAGGTAGAACAGAAGGTTTGTGTTGTTAATAATGGAGAAGGTAGGAGAAGAGGATATAGCGAAATGTTGCAGTATTACATGTTCGAGCAGGTAGCAGAAGAGGAGTTATTACGATGTTACATCCATCGGTGGTGGAGAAGGTGAAGGAGAGGCATTATGATGTTACATCCTTCGGTGGTGGAGAAGGTGAAGAAGAGGCACATGATGTTACAGCTTTCGATGTTGGAGAAAAAGAAAAGGCTTTATGATGAAAAAGACTTTGATGGTGGTCAAGAAGAAGAAGAGTCATTAATGATATTACAGTCTTCGGTAGGTAGAGACGGTAGCAGAAGAGGAGACTTTGGGATGTTACAGGCTCAGATGGTGGAGAAGGTAGCAGAAGAGGAGGCTTTGTGATGCTACAGTCTTAGATGATGGAGAAGAGTATGAACTTCAATCTTGTGTATTCTCAGATGAAAGTCAGAATGTGATGCAGTTTGATGTTGTAGCCTTGTTTGTTGGAGAAGCAGGTAAAAATTTCGCTATTGCAGACCCGGATGGTGGAGTAGTAGAAAGCAGCAGAATTTAATAGGAAGAAATTTAAGGTGCGAGCAAAAGAGAACTTGTTTTGAATTTCGTTTATAAGAGTCATAGCCAAAACTTTAAGCTAGTATAAGCGAACCAAGGAAGAAGTCATACGACGGATAATTTTCAATTCTGCAAAATAAAAATATAACACTATTAGTTCATCTATCGTTAAAATGACAATTAGCAAATAAATTTCCTTTTCATGCTGGATATATACTACAAAAATGCAAACTAGTATTTACATTGAAGGCGTTCCTGTAACTACTTACTATAGATATCGCGTTCTTGTTTTATACATTCTTGTTTAAGAATAATTGCTAATTTAAAGCAAAAATTCATAAAACTAACCAGCAGTAAAATTCAATTAGTTATAAAGAATTTCAATTATAATACTAAAAAAAAATATTCATACTGCATATAGTTACTCTAAATTAGAGAGAAAATTAATATTCAGTGTAATTCAACTTTGTTATAGCGCTCCAAAGATTTAGTTTTTGCAGATATGCAACAAGTTGATGTAACAGCTGAAATTTTGTGATAGGGTACCCTCACTAAGTCATCTCTCCAAAAATTGCTCATATTCCCCTTTTCAATGTAATTTAAAATCGACTTAATATTTTCGCATTATCTATACTAAATTTAGAGAGTTAAATGCATCGAAAATAAAAATAGTTATATGAATTTTGCTCGTAGATTAGTAGTATCGGTAATATCGACAACTCATCAGTTTCGAAGACACGCATTGCAATTAGATTAGCGTGACTTGAAAACAGTGGCATACACTCTCAAAATATATTTCTTAAATTCAGAGAAATTTCACTGTCAACTGTGCTGCTGGTGTATCTCCGTTATTTGTCGAATATCCGTTTAGTTTTTCTCCTGTCGATTGAAGAAACTTCTTCAGATTCAACAAAATTTTTTCATCTTCTTCAGATTTTCGGGAGGAATCTGCGGAAATAATGCGTTTCCATGGAGTACGGAAATCATTCGTTGAAAATTGAGGGATAAAATAGTGTACAAAGACAAATTTTTCTAGGAGTGTAGCTAGGTGAAGTAACGATCATGGCGTGATTAAGGGCAACAAAACTGCTCTCTTTCTCTTACAAAGAACGAAACCGATCACTTTGTTTACATGTATCACTTTGTTTACATTTCTTTACATGTTGTAATACGCAGATCTTTTAAAAGTATCATGTACGTTACGTTTCTGTCGTGAGTGAGAGTTCATTATGCAAATGAAATAGCACTCATAGATTTAGCCACTGAGGATATTAATTAAAAATAAATATTTCAGTGTCTTATTGACTTTAACCTGTTCGCTTAATTCGTCGTAAAGAGACTATGACAGCCCTCCTTTCTGTCCCATCAATAGGTGCAGAAGATGGAAGCATATTAACCCTTTAACGCGCAGTGTTCCCGCTCTGGGAACACCAAACTCTGAAGTTTTGACTGTTGCCAGTCACGAAGAATCGATTTGATTTCTATAAAAATAGTTGCGGGTGACATAGCTCCACGAGAATCCTTTACTTTTTAGCACGTGATTTCCCGTTAAAAAATGGTCACGATTATTTTTAACAGCACTGACATCTGCTGAAAAATGGAATAATGCGAGAACAGCTGGATAGATTGTCCAATGCTGAAAAAAGGGCAGCCGTTGCCATCGCTCGACGTAACTACCAGCAAGATGGCGGACGATCGAAACGTTCATCGCGTGCCACAGATCTAGAGACCCTTTCTTGACGACAGCTGGCTGTGCCGCACAGCCAGCCGCACCACAGCCAGACCCAGACGGAAAAGGGGTCTCTAGATCTGTGGCACGCGATGAACGTTTCGATCGTCCGCCATCTTGCTGGTAGTTACGTCGAGCGATGGCAACGGCTGCCCTTTTTTCAGCATTGGGAAAGGGTTGCGCCTCAAAGGGTTAATGGGTATACAAGGGATGATCGCTGTTGTCACTATGCAACAGTGGGGGCGAGCAGGTCAAATGTTTCTCTCGACGCGTCAATCTTGCAACGGAAATCTGCGCTCGCTGTCGAGTATCGACCATGTTACATACCTTTACCTCCCATACCCTACATATGCCACTGCTTAAAAAACTAAACATTTTGCTAATCCTTTACTAAGACACAAAAATCTATACTTACAAATGATTTTCTAAAAGGTAGATTTCCTTGGTAGCAATATTCGAGAGGCGAACCCAGTCACATATCATTTCGACCGACAGTTCGTCTATTTCTTTGAAGCTCGCCATTACTTCTTTGCCAGACAGATAGTTTTTGATTCCATCATGAGCGTCGAGAGGGCCACTTGTAATTATTTCCCACCGACGGCGCTGCAGTTCCTTCAGACGTGTAAATTGGAAGTTGGCAGAGAGATAGGCGAAAGGAGACGCATATGTACAACTTTTTAAACGACGCTTGATATTTGTTTCAAGACGGAAGATTTCCATTAATTGCCTAGAAATAGATAATTACTTTAGTAATAATTGAAAGTATTTGAAATAAAAGACTTTGAGAATGCTGATTTTGGAAATATCAGTAAGTGCAACAGGCTAATTTTAAATTATTTGACCATTCTATTGGTGACTCCATCAAAAAACAAGAACTTATTTGCATGAAAAATACCACATTTTCAAACAGATAAGGGTACAATATTTTAAATATTATCAATCAAACGTCAACATTGTTAATTAGCTGAAAATATTTTAATTGCATTCGTAATCCGCAATATTAAATAAATATTGCCATTGCATTTTTGAGACCACACTGAGAATTTTTTTTTTAATTTATGAAAAAAATCTACATGAATTAAAAAAAAAAATGCAAGATATATTTATTATCAAATCTCATACTAGCGATTACCGCATGTCTGGATCAATAATTTTTTATGTATGGTAATATATTTAAGATGTATAATTAATCTAACAGTGTAACAATGTTTTTCGAAGCCTATTAGCAGATTTTTTTTCTAATTGCTACCAAAACTATCGAAAGTGAGAAATATTTGAAAATACTATTGTTCTTGAGAAGTCAGAAATTACACAACTGTTTCTTTTCCGAGGTTCTTTAATGCAAAGGAAATGTTGATTATCCCGTATTGAGTTATAGATTTAAAATGTATAGTTTTAACTTTATTTATATTAAAACAATTGTCTCTTAAAGATAATTTGTTTTTTACTTTAAAAATCTTGAAGTCATTATAATACCTGTAATAGAAACGCAAACTTTGTAACTGTTTTTATCGGCAATTTAAATTACTTTATCTAATATGAAGTCGTGTAAATAATTTGGATTGGTACAGAACCCTATGCTTTAATATTATGCATAATATATTATTTATTTATAAAACATCGTCTACAAATATTAATTAATTAAATTTCTTTTTTATTTTACAATTAATTCGTGCATGTTATAAAAATAAAAAAAATGCTCAATTTTGCTATTTAAATAAAATAGACTTTCCATTCGAAACTTTTGAATATTTTGTAAAGTGTCCATTTATGCATTAAATTAAAACCAAACGGCATAACAGTTATTATCTATTAAGGCGAATAAATTAGAAAACTACCAACGAAGTTTTAACTTTAGAATCTGGGATGTTTCGCTGTGAAACTACCAGCAGTTCCGAGTATCGAAACAAGATAATCAACTTGGACTATCTGGTTCACAAGATTTTTTTTTTTTTTTTTTTTTTTTTTTGCTGATACAGTTGTCAGAAGATATTATTAATAGTTTAGAAAATAATTATCTCTAAAAATCTATATTTTACTCACCAACGAATTTTCTTAACACGTATCATCATAGGAGGAGGAGCTACTCCATATTTCTTTTGGCGAGGCCGGCAACATCTGCAAAGAGAAAGGGAAGATCTATTGTAGTATCGAAGAATTAGAGAAAAAAATGGTAAAGCAGAAATAAATTAACTGTCAGTCTTGCACTACTTTACACTACGTAGTTATTAAAAGTTTCTGAACACTTTAAAGTGATTGTGGAATCTGTAGTCGAAATGTTGTATTCATTTATTTTTTTGTAGTATACCTTACTTCTCGTGTCCAAGTAATGGTTGCCCTACCAAGCTATCATGAAAATCCCCCTGTAATAGCGAACGTCGGTATTTTATACATTTCATAGTGCGTTTCAATGTAAAGCTTAGTCATGATACAAATATTAAATACGGAGCAGTTTTCGAAATTGTTTTCCTTAAGAGAAGTAGTAATACTTTTATTCTAATTTTTAATAATTTATGTCTCTTTAATAAATTTTCTAAGGACGTTTTTATTTTCCCAAGTTCAACAAAAATTTAAAGTAAAAAAATCTTTTTCTTACTTTAACGCTTTCAAAAGAAAAATGTTTAGAAAATTTAAAAATTCGTTAATTTTACTTCGAAGTTTTATTTAAAGTGCTTTACTAGGTTATAATGTGTACATTTTTTAAATATTTTATAAATATATGTACATTATTGTAACGCACATGGCTTTTGTATATATAAATAATCTGAGAAACATCTTTAGTTAAAAATGACTTTTTAAATAAATGTACCGCTCTCTATAGTCGAGAATTATTCCTTGTACGTTATATGTATTCATTTTCTGACATTAGACCTCTTTCACATAAATATTAAAATTAAAATGGTTAAAATCTTGATAAATAACACACATGAAAGGTACAACTCAAACGTTTCTATGTTTTAACCAAAACATTTTCTACCATCTTCAGCAGAAATCTACACTGTATCCTGTCTGGACAATGCGTGTGGATTCGGCCAAAACGTACGAACTGTTTGATTTTTATTTGTAATTTTTACGTGTGCTATTTTACAAAGTTATAAAAATTTCATCTTTTTAACAAAAGTTTATTTTATTTTTATTTATTTTTTGTTATTAAAACTGAACATCAGATAAAATTATAAACAGTTCATACAACCATTTAACGAAAATTGAAACAGCTTTGGTATAATCCCTGTATGGCTTCCAAATTAATGTGCCGCTTTTTTAAATATACAATATTTCTTTAAAAAAAACAGGGATGTGTAAGTTTGTATTATGTATGTATAGATTTTGATTTGTCTTCCAGTCGAGGTTTACTTCATGATTGGCGTTCTGTCCTCCTTAAAATTCCGCTTTTACTCCATAAAATAAATACAATTATACAAGGAGAAGATTCCTAATTATATCATTAAATACAAAAATAAATTACACAGCACCAAATAGAATAATGACAAAAACATAAAAAGAAAATTGAAATTTCACGTTTAAACACAAAAGGTAAGCAAAGGCTAGACAGTGCAATATTATGTCATTTATCGCGTCAAAAAAGGACGGCATCGAAAATGTAGCAGAATATTTGAGCAGAAACTTTTCACACTTCACAAACTTATACACGACATAATTAGAGGCTAAAATTTAATATGAACAGAAATCTAACAAATGGTAAAGATTTGAATAAAATATTGGAGAAGTAACTTACAAAGCTGACGAGAACTTTTTCCACAAACCCATTGCAATTACGTTATACACTCAATGGGAAGTCAATCAAATGATCAAATAAATCGCTTTCGTAAGTAATTAAGCTTAATCACTGTCCAAGTTTGATCAGTTCAATGCTTACAGCTTGAGTTTTCAATAAGGACTGTTGAAAAACATGGCGCTTCCTTTGTTGTACTTCTTAACAATGCATGTTATGATGTGGGAGTTTATCCTTTGTTGAAAACTCGGTTGGATGAAGTTCATTGTTATCACTGTTGTTGTAATTGTTACATAAATTGAGGTACAAGAACAATGTATAAGGCATTTATTGGGTAAACAGCTTGATAGAATTTTTTTTTAATGTGTAGAGCGGTCAGGGGAATAGAGGCACTAAACAAGCATATACGATGAAATTAAGGCTGTTCTTCGAAGAAAAAAAACTCTGTTTTTAGTCTTGGTACACAAATTGAAATAAACTAATAGCGTCATGGTCTCCAAAAAATTCCAGATGGTTCTTCATAAGCTGCTTTACACACTGCAATAAGCGAAAAAGCTGTGCCTTTAGTGAAATTTTCAGAAAAAATTCTTAAACATGGATCGGAGCTGCAGGATTTTTCGAAGAGTGACACGTTTTGTGAAAATTTCCGATTTTTAAGAATTTTTTCTAAAAGTTTTGAAACTGATACAGGTTTATCGTTTATTTCAGTATGTAGTACAGCTTGTAAAGAGACAGTTTCAAAATTTTGAAGTGCTTGACATAATTAGTTTATTTGTACTTATGTACCAAAATCGCATGATTTTTTTCGAACTACACGGTTAATATAAGTTCTGTTTTACTGATAAAGAAACCGAACGAGATAAAGTGTTATAGATAAAGAGATTTCACAGATATTGGTCAAAAATAATAATTGATCCAAAAACTTTATTTTTCTCTTCACTATGTTGAAAAAACAATTGTACTCAAACGATATATCAACATAGCAGTACTCGTCTCTACTAAATATTAAGGTTGTCATTAAAGCATTTCTGTTCTCCATATATTCTTTTGCACAATCCTTGGCAGATTGGCGTATGTAATACGGCGAAAATGATATTTCACCTCACCGTTGGTGGCAAATATCCAATCTGTGTCTCCGAATTACTTCAAAGTAACGACATCCCAGTAACTATATGATTCCCCTATGGTTTTCCCAATTATTGTTTATGTGCTCATAAGATTTGACTAGTTCCACTATTTCATCATTGATCATGTATTCAGAACTTGACCAATTAAGACTATCTATAAGGTATACCCCTTCCAACAATAACAAAATCATCGGAATTGATAGCTGGGAAAAATAAAAATAAAAATTATGGCTGAAAATTAAAAAAAAAGCACAAGCACTAATTAATATTTACCATAAAAGGCTTGGAAATTTCTCTCCAAACATAGAAGATATCGCCAAGTTCAATTTGCGAGACTTTTTGTCGCCAAGCATGGCGATAAATTAGCAAAAGGGTGACTTGAGCATTTTCTATGAGCGCTGCTACTAGCAACCCTTCAAGCAATGGTTTAAAAACATGTTTTTCTCATTTTTTTAGTGATAATATCACCAGAACTTGACCATAATTTTATGGGACCACTCCTTACTCCCTTTCCGATGAAAAAAAAAATGATTAAAATCGATTACTGAGGTGAAAAGATTTCTCTGAACATAAAATAAATTAACAAATAAAACTATGTTCAATTGATAACCTCCTCCTTCTTGAAATTGTTTAATCTACCATCTTTGGAGGACTATATTCGAAATTTTCTGAAATCGATATTTAAATCGATTTTTAGGTATTCGTAAGTATTGTATTTCACAGCAAGAATTTTATGATCTCTTTTCTGCTTTGTGATCAATTAGGATAAGCGAAAAGAAAGTTTTGGCCCTTTAAGAATTTCGTAAAATGTTTTCCAATTCAGAACCTACACTAAAAAACTCACATACTTGCCAAATTTCGTGTAATTAGCTTCAGTAGTTTTGGCTAGGCAAAATACTGACGGATGAAGAAATGACATTATTTTCCTAATATTTCCACTGTACGGCCATTTCAACTACTTTACCTGTAAATGTCATTTTACCTTCATAAGCGTTTTCTGGTAAGGAAAGCTACATTTCAGATCGCTGCATTACACCGGTCAACACGATTTTTGGGTCTGACTTCTACATGTTAAATTTTAGTTTCTCCTACACCAAAACAAAGAAAAATAACTTTTTTCTTATGAAAGTTTGCTTTTGTAGAAATTAAAACAATTTTTCAATTTTTGGCAAAAATCACTGATTTATATATATATATATATATATTTAATAATTCCACTCTAAATTATGATCAGAAAAGTTTTTGCTGGATACAAAAGTCTTTTTTATTCAAGATTTGTGATAAACAATAACATATAAAGTAATTATTTTATTGAGTATTCTTGCTACATAAATCATCATTCATTTTTTCAGACGCAATCAATTACAATTTTTAGCATATTACTTTGCATCATTGTGTTGATAAAATAAAAATATTACATACTAAATATTACATACAATATTATTATAATAATACAGTTTACTTTCGGGTTGATCAAAGTGCTGCCATCTTTCGTTTATGAAATAAAGTAAAATATACGTATCGACGCAAATCAAACAAAAGCAAACTTTAAGAACTAAAAATGTAAATTTAAGTGTTTTTCAATATCTAGAATCAGAATTTAACCTCGAGAACAGAACACCCCCCCCCCTCAAAAAAAAAAAAGTGTTGATCAGTGTTATCAAAAGCTTGGTTTAGTGAAACATCTTGTCTTCTAAAATAAGCTTCAGAATTGTGGGTTATTTTTAAGATGTGCATAATTTTAGCTTGAAATAGACTAGCTACTTTAAGAAGGTTTTCTGAATTACCTTTCTTCGCAATAGCAAACATTTTAGAGACTTATGTAAACACTTGAAATATTAATCTAGTAGCTCAAAATCGCTTTTTAAAAGAACGAGTGCGATAGTATGTTTAGGCTTTAACCACTGTAAGAGATCATCGAATAATGTGCCTTTTTGAATATGTAGCAAGTCAGAAATCTACCATCTTCATTCTGCACCCAGTTTCATTGTAGCAGATATTTTACATTTTTCTTAATAAATGTCTGAAACTTTCACTAATTAAATATGTAATGCTATATATAAGTTTTCTTTTTGTATTCTTATTTCTCAAATAAGGTTTAAAATTTTTGAACTTATGTTATTTCAAAGATATTTAATAATGCGGACTTGAAGTTCGGTACAATTGTTTACATATCAATGTACATTGTGGATAAATTGAACACAGTTGAAATAAATTGACTAAAGTTTTAAGAAGTATAAAATATTCACATAAAATATTTACTTATATCATCATTATTATTAATTCAGTAAATGTACGTATTAATTCAAATGCAAGTAACATAATTTTTTCTCACTTTAATATATGAGTGGATGATGTATGGGAAAATAAAATAATTTTCCTATTATGACTCAAAATTTGCACGTGCACTTAAATCATGCTGCGCGGATTTTGAGTCTTCTACTTTAAAGATTATGATGCTTTTATTAAATACATTGCTTGCATGATAAAAAAGTATCAATAAGCAAAATATAGCGAGCCATTGTGTCTTTAGTAGAGGGTCATATTTTTTCACTGGATAACAAAATTAAAATGGACTGTAATAAAAAAAAGCATGAGAAAATGATTTGTAATGACATAATCCTTAAAGAAAGTTAAACTCTTGGGTACAGATTTATTTCAAGAAATTCTTGTGTTCGGAACGGATATAATGGCCAGATCTTGCCACAAATAGCTGAATTTGCAACTTTGATTATAAAGAACATCCTCTTACAACTTTCACAAATCTATTGCCTTGAGCAAGAATGCGTATATTTAATTTTGTTCTAATCTGAATGACGAAACGTCTACTCAAATGGTTAAGAATCAGCAAGAAATGTGTGACAATGAAAATTATAAGTTGGTGTTCAACATGTACAAATATTGGGAATTTACATGTACAAATATAACACAATATAAAAATTACTAGTTCAGGATTAGTATGTGTAAATGTATAGCATTGAATATTAGAAATTAGGGATTAAAATTAAAGGTCATACATTGATCAATGCTTATAGATGCAAATCAATGTAAATTCAAGCGGATCGTACAAACGGGGTAGATGTTAATACGCTTCTTGTGTTTAGCTTCTTAATCTTTTCGAAGTAATGACGGTAAAAGTTTTATCTTGGAGTGGTTGCCTGGGATTTTTAAAGAGTTAGTGAGTCAGGGATCAGCATAACTGTAGTAGGATTAATATGTTCAAAATGTATTACAATAAAAATTAGAAGGTATAGTTCAATACCTATAAATATACTGCAACATAAATTAGGTGTTGAGGATTATTTTGTAATTTGGAGCAATGTAAATAAGAAGTTAGTTTTCAACGTGTGTAAATATAAGGGATTGATGCATTTTCATGTGTATTGTGAAAATTAGTTGTTGCAGTAGAAATTAGAATTTATAAAGTCATAGATCAATGCGTATGAATGTATTGCTATGTACGGTAGCGATTAAGGGGTAATGAGTACACATGTGATATAATGAAAGTTAGACGTTAGAGTTGAACGTAAAAAAATGAATTTTTCATAGAGATGATTTTGAGATGAAAAAAAGGCTTGTATCGTCTCGTGAAACAGGTTGAAAGTGTTGTCTCGTCTAGCAAAATCCCTACATAATAATGATAAAATGTCCTTCTCGTCTTGAGTTCCCTTTGAGGCGCAACCCTTTCCCGCAGCTGGCTGTGCGGCACAGCCAGCTGCGGGAAAGGGTTGCGCCGCACAGCCAGCTGCATCAAAAAAGGGTCACTAGATCTGTGGCACGCGATGAACGTTTCGATCATCCGCCATCTTGCTGGTAGTTAAGTCGAGCGATGGCAACGGCTGCCCTTTTTTTCAGCATTGGGCCATCTATCCAGCTGTTCTCGCATTCTTCCATTTTTTAGCAGATGTCAGTGCTGTTAAAAATAATCGTGACAATTTTTTGACGGGAAATGACGTGCTAAAAAGTAAAGGATTCTCGTGGAGCTATGTCACCCGCAACTATTTTTTATAGAAATCAAATCTATTCTTCGTGACTGGCAACAGTCAAAACGTCAGAGTTTGGTGTTCCCAGAGCGGGAACACTGCGCGTTAAAGGGTTAAAGCTGTAAATCTCTGTCTCGTCTTGTGTTGCATCCTCTCCTAGCTGTATTGTTAGCAAGTCGAAAAATTTAAGGTAAAATTAAATAAAAGTAGACAACTTGGCGAAAGAATTTTGGCACTGTTTTTTCTTTTTTTAATTCTATCCCACCAGCAACCCTTTGGCATCACAAAGCGGCAGACCCGAGATTGACACAAGAAGAAACTGCGCCAAGGATAGAAAAGCCTCTCGCGGAAAACGCACCGGGGGAGAAGAGAGAAGGGGGTATAGGGGAAGAGACCCAGAGACAAGAGAGAGAAAAGAGGGCTTAAGATTCTTTCAAAAAGGGGGGAGAAAACTTTTCGAGGGAAAATACTAAACGCGAGAATGAAAAGATTCTTGAGTTTTAATTTTTATTGTGAGGAGGCGCGGGCTTAGGGAGTTTTGAGAAGAAAGTGACTGCCCGCAAAGACCCCCCTGTAATCATTATAAGCGAAGGCAGCGCGCGCTTTTAATTAAAATGTCCCAAAAAGTAAAAAAAAAAAAGAGGGGGAGATGAGATGTTAGGGGGAAAGAATTGTTTTTCATCTAACGAAGTGTGGAAATAAATAGAAGGACGTAATCGGAAAATTGGCTGAAGCCTTGGCGACAACAAAAAAATATATATAGCGGCTGCATTAGTGTGGTTGGGGGAGGGATGCCCGGGTTTTAACGGGGAAATCTGTGTTGCTAATGTAGTACCTAAGTGGTAAGTAATGGAAGGAATGTAAATAAACAAATTGGAAAGCAGGATAGAAAGTTAATGGTAAGAGTAAATGAGTAACATAGTTTTAAAGGCACTTAATCAAATGCAGGTTTTGCCTGGAAACAAATGCAGATTTGGGTAAGGCCGCCTCGCTTCTCTTAGGTGAAGACAGAAGCTGCTTGGGGAGATTTTATGTTATTTATTTATTTATTTTTTTTATCTTCCTCTATTTTGCGATGGGAAGTTAGTTTTCCTTCTTAATGAGAAAATAATAAAAGAAAGCAAATGTAAGGTGAAAGTTGGAATTTAATATTACGCTGCGTTGGATTTGCTTGAGTGTGCTAAGTGAGGTTTTATTTTTTAGATGTAATTTCGAACTTTAGATCATAAATTTTGCCGCCTAGTATCATAAAATTGTCATTTTATGGTACTTTTTATGTTATTATTGTAATTTTTATAGAACAACTCGATATTCAAGAGGATTTTTAAGTTCCACGAAACGATATTCTGTTTGACCGGTTTCAGGTGAAACATTTCCCTGTTTATCAATGAACGATGAGTAAATGTCCATTTTATAATCATAAAGTTGAAAATTAGAGCACTAATTAACTCCTTTTTTTGTTCATAAATTCCTTTTATGGTCTTATGTAGTGAAATAAATTTAAGAATCAATTCAGAATAATTTTTTGTTATTAAGAAAACATTTTTATTCATCAAATAGGATGCGAATCAGTCCCAGTCTATTTATACTCGAAAATTGATTTTTTTACATTTTAAATGTAAATTTGAAGTATTGATTTACATGTTTCTATCTTAAATGACATTTTTTGGTCTCACGTGTTGAAGTAAACCGAGGAGACATACTTTAACATAGTTCTATTTAGTCAGAACAATATTAATTTTTTGGCCTGTTTGCAGTTAAACCTTTCTCAACCAAATAAAGTGAAGAAAATCCATTAAAAATATGCATAAGAACAAAATAGTTTTTAATTTTATTTTTTATTTGTTAGTATCCTAACTGAAGTGGTTATTTTAAATCCATGATTGATTTCATCAATTTAAAAATATTATATTTTCAACTTTTATGAAACATACTTTTGTATTTATATAGTTTTCTAAAAATAAACAAAGAATTCAAAAAGGTTTATTCCTTAAATAAGCTTTACTGCATTGTTCAAAGTATCGCTATGCAAAATTAGTTAGAGCTTTTTTATATAGTGTATTCTTTGATTAGCTCTAAAACTCCTTTGTTAAACAAGTTTAGAATATTTCAATGCAAATATATACATTCTGAAAGTATTCATTGATTTAATTAATCAAATTTGTAAAAATGTGATAGTTTTGCAAAATAAAGATTATTTTTATATTAAAATTGGCCCACTCTTAGGAATTACCTTAACGAAATTATCAGCTATTCCAATTTGTTTGATCATAGCTCCTGTGATAATTTCACTTTCGATCACTTTATCATGCTAATCGTTAAAAGAAGCTCTTTCTTTTAGCCTGTTGACATTAGCAGTATACATTGAAATTACAAAACGTTTTCAAATTATATGCAGTTTTTTTATACATGCAAAGAATTCTTTTTGGAAATTGATTTAATTTAAAAGATGGTGAAAAATTTGATATTTTTATAAAATGAAAATACTTTTCCTATTAAAGATTGCCACACTATTATGAATTATTTTAGCGAAATTAAAAGCTGTTTCAATTTCCTTAATCATAGTTCATGCGATCACTTTAGGATGCAAATGTCAATAGAAAGAAGTTCCTTCTTTTAGCCATTAGCATCATACATTAAAATTACGTGCAATTATCTTTTTACACCGCATATTTTAGAAGTAGCTGCATATTAAAAAAGATACAATTTTTTATCGTGAGCCTGTATCAACAAAAAAAGAAAAAATTCCAATTATGATAATTTAAGTGTATTATTCACTGAGTTCTTTAAGTTCGAAGTTTTCTCCATCTTACGGAATGACTAAGTTGCAATTTCTAAGTTATAAGAATATGAGTGAAAGAAAAATGTTTTTAGGGTGCTTTGACAGCTTCTTTTCTTGTAAGAGTCTATTGAGCTCAAATATTTGCATATTATTGTATATGTCCTGGTGTGTATAAGGCGTAAGTTTCTTTACAGGGCTAAAAAAGTATTATCACACTTTGCGGCCTACATTGCGGCCTATACACTCAAATTATTTGAAGTGCACTATCGTCTGAATACTAAATCCTCTTGAGTTGAACCAAATTTATTTAAACGCTTAGTAAAGATCAAGTGTCTGGAAAGTCGAGTGGAGTCACAATTATTTTTATTTATTTATTTAAATTTGGTGAGAAACTGTGAGGGGTCCCCCTGAGAGGGCCTATGTGCTCCCTCAGCCTGAATCTTTCAGGATTAACTCTTGCGGTACTATATGAAACACGTTGTTGAACTTAGTACAGATTAATACAGATTATTACAAAATGAAAAGAAAAAAATAACTAAAAAATTAAAGTTTATTATTTTTATTTTAACATTTTTAATTCATCTTTATTTTTAGTGAATTTCTGAAAGTTATACTAGAATTTTTGACAGAATTTTGAAATATAATTTAGAAAAATGTCAAAATACGATTTAATAGATTTTCTTAGCAACAAAAAAGAAAAAAAATACAAACTTGAATAGAAAAATGAATTTAGAAGAACATTAAAAACAATAATGTTGATTCATATATTAAAATATCGGCACGTGTGTATAAAAAAAGTAACAATCAAGACGTTCCAAAAATTAAAAGTTATTCTTTACTAAACATTTTTCTTTTCTTATATTTTCTTATACATGCCTAAAAAATTGTACACAGATATACATTCACGAATAAAAAAAAAACGTGACCCTAAGTCAAACAGTAATCAACTAAATTCAGTCACAATACGCTAAACAATCCAAAAAAGCAATATAAATAAATAAAATTTGATAAGTCACCCTAAATAGTTTTTCATACGATTAAAAATAAAATCTGCACCTGAATTCAATTTTTACAATTCTGATTTGTACCTGCTCTATAAAGTTGACTTTATTTTCCGTTTATTTAGCAAAGTTGGCACCCGCTGACATATGTTTACCCCGAGACCGAATTCTTCAGAATTAAGAAACTAATGTAAAAAAATAGTGTGCTTGGTGCTGGTAGAGAAGTTCCCAAAATGAAGAGTAATTGTTACCTAAACTAAACTCCTTTTTTATTTATTTGCTTTTTTTTCCCCTTCTGCTTTTTGTTGTAGACCTCTCTGCACAATAGCCAACAATAACCAAGTTGTGAAAAATCATCTTGTTGACGTGAGGGCGGCAAGCCTTCCCCAACACGTTTTTTTTCATCAACAACCATCTATTTTAATTAAGAAAGACACAGCTTCTATTTCCTGGTTCTTCTTCTTTCTTTTCTTCTTTATTTATTTTAGAAACCCGATACAGTGCTTTTTTTTTTTTTTTTTTTTTTTTTTTTTACTGCCAGTTTGACTATGTAAAATTTCAATTGTATTGATTGGAAGTAGCTCGGTGTGTTCCCCCCCCCCCCGTAAAGATTAAAATTAAAATTAATCGTTCGGTGTAAGATTTATTGCATCGAACAAAATTTTTGGTGTTTTTGACTTGCCTTTTTTATGTTGGATTCGATATGTTTGATTTAAAGAGGTGTAAGTCAATTTTTGACAGAAAGTTAATAATAACAATGACTGCATTTTGCTGGAAGTTGTTTATCTATAAGACAGCCCCCCCCCTCCCCAAAAATAAATAAATAAATAAATAAAATCTTTAAAAATCCTTCAAAATTTTCATCATTCTGTCAATATAAATTTATGTAGTTAATGGAATTTCTGAGAATTCAAATACAAAACTTCACATAATATCAAATGAGCTTAAACCACTTTTAAAAAAATCTGATGTAGACATTACATGACTTCCTTGTAAGTTTGCTAAATCATAAATATTTTTGGTGCACTTTATCTACACTTTTTTTTTTTTTTTTTTTTTTTTTTTTTTTTTTTTTTTGCTTCAAAGAGAAAAATACTACAATAATACTAAGGTTTGGAAATTTACAGCTAAATATTTGAGCTATCACAAAGCTGAGTTCAATTTGAAAGGTTTGTTTTTGTCGCTTAATTGCCGAATTAGTGATTCATCACAGACATCTAATGAATTGAAGGTATACACAGACCTTAATGTATTGAAAGCCTAAATTACTCAGTCAAATTGAATCAAAAAAGAAAAGCACAATTGTATGTTACACTAGTTCTAAATACAAAGTCTTAACGTTCTACGGTAAACAGTTTCGAGTTATACGAAATATACTTTTTTTTTTGCTTTTCGGCAAAGCTCTCCAAGGTCGATAACAAACGGGGAAATTTTGGGCATGGACCAAATAATGACTGATTACAGACATAACATGTTAAAGATGTCCTTACACATTAATTGCATGCATTGAAATTATTTTACGTGATCCTGTAAACAAACTCTTCAGTAGATTGGAACCAAAAATCAAGGTGCACAACTAGATGTTACAGCAATCTTATCTATAAAATTTCACAATCTACGACTAACAGTTTTTGAGATATGGGAATTAAATGCATACATACATACATACATACACCAAAAGTCGCCAAACTTGGATATTTGGCGATATTTGGCGTAATTTTTGAGGGTGGCACACGACCGTCGTCGGACTATTATCGAATTATATAGTAGGATGGTACTGTGTTTGAAACTGGTGAATTTTTGTAAGACTGCCCTTGACCTTAATGTGTTGGAGTTTTTTTTGTGTTCTTTAGAAGAACTGTAAATGATAAAGACATTATTTTCGATGGAGAGATTTATTTTGTCATTCTTAACAACATATATCATTTCTGATTCGTTTGAAATAACTTAATATCTCTAAAATACGCTTAAATTAATTTCTGCACATAGAGCGTAATGTATGGAAAATCTTTTGGATCGTGCCGTAAATAAACTATCCAGTCGATTGGAGCCAAAAAGGGAAGGTAGGATTACTGCTTACGATTGCTGGACCCACTTAGGATTGTTGTAACATTAAGTTACAACAATCCTAAGTATGAATGTTCAACATTCTACGACTAATAGCTTTTGAGATACGTGAGTTACATACGTACATAGGCGCACCCACGGAGGGGGGCTATGGGGGCTCAAGCCCCCCCCTAAAGGCAGAAAGTTAGAAGTGAAAAGCGTTAAAAAAATGAAAACTGTCGCTAATGTATTAATTTTTTTTAGTTCTTTCTTTTTTTAATTGTCTTCAAATTATTTCTAACCAAAAAAGACATTTATTTAAAAAAGTTTTTAAATAAATGCTTACAGTTAGTTGAAACACTGTTACACACGGTTACAACGTCGCTCAAAAGATCAGATAATTATTTATGACTCTATAATGAGTTACATTGCTTGTGTTCTATGGGACAGTCAAGTGGTACCGAATATTTTGACGTTATAAGAGAGTTGTAACCAACCAAGGTCACTATGACCGAGTTCAGCAGTATTCGTATGTCGCCCAGCCCCCCCCCCCCCCTAAACTAAAATCCTGGGTGCGTCACTGCATACGTACAAACGTACGTGTGTACAGACGTCAGGGAAAAACGGGTCAAAATGAATTGTACATGTATTTATTTATATGAACACACATACATGCGTACGATGAGATGTCTCGCAGAAATTCTTAAAAGTACATTTAAAGGTAGTCAAAATCTGGATACAGATTTTTTTTGCTGTCACATTGCTTCCTTTTACATCCTATCAAGGAAGTAATAAACGGCTCAAATGGTGTAATTTTGTGTGGATTTCTTAACATGTATGATTTCAAGCTTAAAAATTTCTTGTTTCTTGTATTTTCTGAGTATGTATGTGATACGAAGGACGGGGGCAGGGCAGCAAGTCGGTTTGTCTGGATTATCTCTCTAAAGCCACGAGCTGGGCTCGTGGAAGTATGATCGGCCGCCTGCGTTATAGTCGAGTTTAGATCCGAAGATAGATGGAGCTGAGGCAGTCCCGATCAGACTTCATTCGATTACACAGTCATCTGTAATCTATTACAAGAAATGATATAGATTGCGATTACGATTACTGACAATTTCTAAAAAGATTATGACTACTGAATTAGTAAAATGGCAGTAATCTTGATCTTAAGGAAATCACAAATTAAAAGAGTTTGAAAATAATGCACTTTTATCATAGCAGTTCGGTAAAATTTGTAAAATATTATTTTAGTAATCAATTACAGACGATTGTAACCGGCACGAAGTCTGGTCCCGATCCTCGTGGCTATGGCTGTCGATTTTATTGAAACAAACGCTTAGTTACTTTAGACACTTATAAACCACTCTCAAACAGTTTTAAAGCATTCCCTAATTAAGTATTACCATTTCGCCCATAAAGTAATGAATAAAGCGAGGTTTAGACTGGGGACGATTTGAGTGATTCCGCCTTGAGTAATGCTACGAGCGATGAAATACTGTTCACCGATTGGCTCTCTTCTTCAGTAGGCAATCACGAAGACGAATTTTATTGAAACAAACACATAGTTACTTTAGACACTTATAAACCACTCTCAAACAGTTTTAAACCATTCCCTAATTAAATATTACCATTTCGCCCATAAAGTAATGAATAAAGCGAGGTTTCGACTGGTACGATTTGAGTGATTCCGCCTTTAGTAATGCTACGGGCGATGAAATACTGTTCACCGATTGGCTCGCTTCTTCAGTAGGCAATCACGAAGACGAATTTTATTGAAACAAACACATAGTTACTTTAGACACTTATAAACCACTCTCAAACAGTTTTAAACCATTCCCTAATTAAATATTACCATTTCGCCCATAAAGTAATGAATAAAGCGAAGTTTAGACTGGGCCGATTTGAGTGATTCCGCCTTTAGTAATGCTACGGGCGATGAAATACACCGATTGGCTCTCTTCTTCAGTAGGCAATCACGAAGACGATAGTTACCCTTCAGACTCCGTTCTTCTAGTTTTTGCACCTTTTACTGTTGTCGAAAAGCTTCGTGTGGTGGGCAAGCAGTCCATGGCTACGTTACTGGTGAAAAACTTGTGTAATATCCCATTTGCGTAAGATAGATTGCGTTTTCACGCGAGTTCACAGTGCAGCAAATATTAAAAATCTAGGAAGTTTATACAATATTTATCAGTTAAAAATTAAAAAGAAACTCTCATGTTTTGTACGAATTCCGCAAATTACTGTTGAATCCTTCAAAAATTTGGCTAACGCTATTTTAACAAGATAATTTGGTTGAATCAAGAAAACATTTAGATTGCGAGGCGAGACGGGACGAGGCGGAGATTTGCAGTTGCTGTGTGGGCCGAGACAGATCTCTGATTCTCATTACCTCAAGTAGCTTGTGAGACGAGATAATAAAGCTGCATGTAGCTGCTTTGAGACAAAGACATGCCCATTTTTCAGTGCTATACAGGGATATTGGAAGACTCGATAAAGTTTTGCAGCTCTCTTGCGAGACGAGATAACCCCATTTCTCAGTACTACATAGGGGTTTTGCAGCTGTTCTGCTAGACGAGACAAGCCCATTTCTCAATATTATACAGAGATTTTACAGAAAGAGATAAAGCTTTGCAGATATCTTGAGAGACGGGATAAAGCTTTGCTGTTGTATTGCGAGACGAGACAGGCCCATTTCTCAGTACTATACGAAGATTTTACAAGACGAGATAAATCTTTGCATATGTTTTGCGTGAGAAGACAGACCTATATTTCTCAGAACTATACAAAAATTTTGTGAGGCAAGACAAATCTTTGCAACTGTCTTGCGAGACGAGACAATCCTAATTTTCGACTCGCGTCCATTCCTGTATTACATTGAATCAATGAAAATTTTGTTGAATTCAAAATGTAATAGGTGTATCGAAAATGTACATTGTTATGTACGATGTTATTTTTTCGCATGTCAGTATTTTGCCTAGTTGAAACTACTCTAGTAATACGAAATTTGGCACGTACGTGAGTTTTTTAGCGTAGGCGCTAGATTGGATAGCATTTTCCAAAATTCGTAACTTATGGAAAATAGAGGGCCAAAACATTCTTTTCAAATATCCTGCGTGATCTCAAAGATGGAGAGGTATATCCATAAAATTCTTGTTCTAAAATGCAACATTCATGAATACCTAAAAATCGATTTCAGATCGTCTCGAATATATTCCTCCAAGGAGTGTAAATGTGAAAAAAGGAGAAAGGTGGCCATTTTTCTGGATTGAAAAATAAATATATTTTATCTATAAAATTCTCGCTTAAAAATTGAACAGATATGAGCTTAGGCACAACTTGTTTGTAATTTAATACATGTTGAAAATTTATTTGTTTTGCATTTTATTTTTTTAAAAAGGACACTAATTCCCGGTGCACCTAATGTTTTGTTAACCCTTTGAAGAGCAACCAGCTCCCAATGTTGAAAAAAGGCAGCCGTTGCCATCGCTCGGTTTAACTTCCAGCAGCATGGTGGTTGATCGAATCGCTCATCGCGTGCCACAGATCTAGAGACCATCCGCTCGCAGCCAGCTGTGTCAAAAATAGTCTGTGGCAAGCGATGAATGTTTCAGTCGACCACCATCTTGCATGTTGTTAGATCAAGCTATGGCAACGGCTGCCCCTTTTTTTTTCGGCATTTGGCAGTCTATCCAGTTGTTCTTGTATATCAATGTATTTCCATCGTATTCTTCCAGTTTTCAGCAGATGCCAGTGCTCTGTTAAAAATAATCGTGACAATTTCACAAATAATCGACCCTTTTTAAGGGAAATGATGCGATAAAAAGTAAAGGATTCTCCTGTAACTGTCACCCTCAAGTATTTTTAGACAACAGTCAAAAAGTCAGAGTTTTGTGTCTCACATCAGAATACGATTATGGCTTAAAGCCAGGGAAATCGATCTGGCAAAAGGATATCTCTCCGAGCAGGGTGAATCTAAACAGCGTGTTCTAAATGTTAGCACCCAACATCTTGAAAATGAAAAATAATTAAAATGCAGATTATAATAAAGCCGGTTAGGTTGAGCTAGGGTATTTGCTACCAGTAGAAATATTTGGAGGCGTTAACTCTGCCATTATACAAGTTATAGTACAGCTTGAATATTTGTTAGCGCAGCGAGATGATATATTTCGTGGTGCTAAATACGTCAATACGCAAAGGATTATGTATATGAATGTATGCATACCGGTTTTCCCGGTAGCCTTACATGAGCAGTGATTATCGTTTATGAGTATGTGTAAATCGCCAAATAATGAAAAATCACCATTGGTGGCACGCTATTCTAACTGTTCTGTAGTTTTCATGAAAGGAAACATATGAAGCACTGTTTTCTTAGAACTAATTATTAGCTATACATATACGTACGTCGCCAAATTATAAAAAATCGCCATGCGTGGCAAATACCCAAGGTGCTCCGTAAGTTTTACATAATTAAAAATAATGTGACGTTTAAAATTTGTGTGCCAAGGAACATGCAAGAACCAAGCAATGTGTAGCTCGGTAACATTCTATCTGATTCGAACTTTGGGTTTTTTTGTCTGTTGGAATTATATGCCTTTTTTACGAATAAACCTCATTAGAGGCCGAATGCCTCATACGAAAAGCGAGCGTAGCTAGTCTAGGGGCCTTGGCCCCTAGTTCTTAAAAAAAATATAAGTTTTTCCTTTACCGCAGTTACACTAACTGTCCGCATACACAGGAGGGTCAGCCAGCGGACTGCATGCAACATACATTCATACCCCCTCCACACCATCTGCCGCACCCAACATCCAGAATTCGCTCTGCCTCATGCTTGCGTTGACTTCTCTATCAAACTCTATATACATAATCCTCACTCTATGCCCAGAACTATGAGGTGGTAGGAAGAGCACGGGCCGAGGTCGGGGAGGGGGCGGCTACGTATTCAGTTCGGGGGGGGGGGGGCTATCAGTATCGAACCGTTTTCTGCTCCGACGGGCTCAAGTTTAGCGGAGGGTAAACCTGCAAGGAGGGTAGCCAATTATGAGGGCTGTCACATTGAGATAAATCGGCTCGTTTGCTCGTAGGAAAATGTTCATATAATGAACGGGCATGATAAACTCGCGGCGTGCTGAGGTTTCCGTGGAATGTTGTGTAATCAGTGGCGTACCTGAGTAAAGCCAGCACCTCCTACATATAGAAAGCCTAACAACTGAAACTTTGATGTCATCACTAGACTTTCAAATAAGGACGTCTTCACAGTTTTACTGTGTAAAACTATTTAAATTTTCTGGTGAATGCTACAAATATAAGAAATAATTTTAAGTTTAAGATAAAAAATAAAATACATTTGTGATACAATTAAATCATTTTAATCTATATCCTTATTACATTACATAATTAGTTACCGTTAAAAAATTGTCTTTTGTCGTAAAATTAAATTTTCTATCTCAAATCATTGAAATGTTGTTATGCGTGAGAAAACTCACCAGAAATTTTAAATATTTTTACTTTATGACAATAAAACTGTGATGACGTCATTTTTGAAGGCCTACCGATGACGTGAAAGCTGAGTGACGCAGCAGTTGTTAGGCTTTCTACATCTAGGAGGTGTTGGCAAAGCAGCGGCTATGGTAGACAACAAAGCTGCGATCTTTCTCTTAGTAAGAGTGACAATCACTTCGTGTATATAACCATATTCTTAAAATTTCTGTACGATGGGCATTCATATTGGTCTTTTTGTCTTGAGAATTCATTATGTAAATGAAAAAACTGCCGTAAATTTAGTTTCTAAAGAATACAGGATTCCGAAATACAGTGAAACCTGTACGTAACGATACTGTATATAACGATAAACTTGCTTATAACGATATTTTCTTTGGTCCCGACAAAATTCCTATTTATTGTTGTTGCTGGAACATGTATTTCATAGATTTAGGAATGCCTAGATTGCTCATCCAATGTTCCTAATCGTGTTCTTTTTGTTGCCAAAAATGCACCCCATTTTTGCCACTATCATGGCTGCCGTCGATGTAAAATAGAACATTCGTTGCAATACTTCAGAAAAATAAATAAGTTCGAGGGAAAATATTTCGATACGAATACTTTTTAAAATACAGATCGATCTAAAATGATTGAAAATACCATTATAATTTAAGCTATTGCCATTCTGCACATGCGCATGCCACTATCATGGCTACCGTTTGGAGGCAACAAGTTTTCTCCAAACGTTGCCGCCAAATGTTTATCAATCTAGTTTGATAAACGTAGATCATCAAACGTTATGCTCAATCTAGAGATTCCTATATCTATGATGTATTCGGATTTGTGTGCTTGTACACGAGGAACCGCTTATAAATCCACGTCAAAGAAAGGACAAACACAAGGGGGGGGGGCAAATGCCTTGGGGAGGACTTTCCGGGGTATCTAGCGCGTATTCACGTTACATCTGAAGAAAACCGCCCAAAACTTCAGACCGCTAGACCGACGGCCCCGCGAGAGGACAGAACCCTGTTCCTCCACTTGAGCCATCTCCCAATGTCAGTGGCTTTAACCACTATGCTACACATTGGTAATTCCTATTTACGCAATGCATTTTGAACTTGTATACAACGATATTAATTTTTTACACGCGCCTACCTATAATGATAATTTCAACTTACAATGTGCCGCCCAGGTGGGTGGTGTAGTGGCTTAAGAACCATTCTGTCACGCCTTGGGTCCGGGTTCGAATCCCGGATTGGACATGGATGTTAACTTGCCCGTTCCTTCATAGGGAGTGATGATGGCGACCCATTTGGTGCCCCCATAATAAAATGGCCACAAAATTCTTACCCCGGTGGTGGCAAAATGCTTGATGAGCAATATTACCCGCCCGTTGGAAAAAGTTTTATATTACGTATAACGCAATTTTTAAAATTTATCCATGGTTCAGAAGATACAGTAATAAAAGACTGCACAATGGGAGTGAAAAAAGTAAATTAGTAAACCTTTTAAGTCATATATTAAACCCCTGGTTCTTCCCCTTCATGAGGGGGCGGGTTCAGGGGGTCCGCCCCCTCATGAAGAACATTTTGGAGGGGGGGTTAAAAAATTTCGGCGGCGTCCAAATGTTAAAAAAGGCAGTATTTTTCTCAAAAGCACACTATATCATTATCATTTTAGCAACAAAAATCAAAATTTCGTGGGGGAGGTTCGGAAGTCTGGACCCCTCCCCCCAAATGTTCCGTCGAATCAAGAAAAATTTATCTTTGGTATAGAGCCAACCAAAATTTTGTGGGATCAACGAAATTATTTTTTTTCAGTGTGACTGCATAAGAAGATTTAAAAGTTTGACTTTCTCAGTCTTTTTTAAATTAAAATATTTTTGAAAATGCGAAATTTGTTAATGTACAATTTTTGAAAAATATAAAAATTTATGGCCCTTAAAATGAGTGAACCTTGTGTAACTTCCCCTGTTGACCTGCTAATAATCCGACCTTGGTTGCGATTCGTCAATTAACACATAAGTACGCGATATTTCAGTGTACATCCACTAAACCATAACGATTTCTTTTTTTCACGCCAAGAGGGTTTCTAATGTATATGTCGACAGCGAATTACGCTTGCAGTTTATACTTACTACTCGCCAAATATTGGCAATAAAGCACGATTATATGCTGCGCATTTCCAATCACACGGTTCATCCTTACCACACATTTCCAACGGGTTTTGAACGACGATCTGCCCGTGCATGTTGCCTGGGAAGGTGCGTTCAGACTACGTTCTTATTGTCGTTCGAGTTCTTATTGTAGCTATCGGTCTTAGTTATGACGTCAGTTAGCGACGATAAAGCCAGTTTTCTGGGATTTAAGTTCTTTCCGAATCCGTGCCTAATGTCTCTACGATTCCCCCTCTTCTTTTGTTGATAAGTTTTCAAGGTGGGGAAAGGATCATCAATCATTCTTCCCGCATGCACCGTACTCAACCCTTTTTCGACCGATGCGAATACGTCATTACAAAACTTTAAATTCCAGAGTGTGAACGGTCTGATTTTTTGTGCTTACGATTTTTGCGACATTAGCTACGAGAAGAACGGTAAAAACGCTAGTCTGAACGCACCTGGAGAGTACGGCTTTCGAAGGGGCATTCTGAATATTATAGGTGTCTGTCGTGTTTTCTTCCCCTCTTCAAAAACTATTCGCATATTTCATGCTTCTCTGAAGAAAAACAGCTTAAATATCTGCACGTATACCGTTCTTCACGCTCCTAAAAAAAAGAAAAAAAAATTTTTACTTTCTGCTTTCGCAATTCCTCTTTCTTTCTTTCTTTCTTTTTTTTTATTTCCACCCTGACAGATATCGCGTCGGAGAACATTTTTATTTCGAACACCATCGCCATCCCAAGGGAGAAGAAAAGAAAAGAAAAAA
Source organism: Cheiracanthium punctorium (assembly GCA_038373885.1). Lineage (NCBI taxonomy): Eukaryota > Metazoa > Arthropoda > Arachnida > Araneae > Cheiracanthiidae > Cheiracanthium > Cheiracanthium punctorium. The sequence continues at coordinate 408,878 of JAWZYV010003555.1, read as the reverse complement.
AAAGAGAGAACACTACACGGTGTCGAACGCACACAGCACCCCCTTCCGCCTGCATCCCACCAACCAACCATCCCGTCGTCCCATTCGAAACGTCAGCGAATCAACAGCACGGAAAACAGGGACCGACCGGCCGTGCGTCCGTCAAGGGGGGGGGGGGGGTTCCCGTTTGACTTTTCGGTGTGCTCCGCCGATAAATTCCCGAGTTAAAACTCAGAGATGTGTGAAAAGAAGGCAAGTCAGTCGGGTTGATATCGGGTGAGGGTCGGCTGTTTTATTTTTTTCTTCCTCCCCCTTGGGGCATGACAGAAGGGTGAAGTGGATTCGGAATATCGTGTGTGTGTGTGTGTGTATATATGGGTGACAAAGGTGTGCAATAAAACTCGCTCGGGCGTTGGTTTGCTGTTTAATGACCAGAGTCCGTGTGTTATATGTGAGCTATATGCAGAGCTCACATGGTTACTTACGCAAATATAATATGCTATGGGTTATTCAGAAAGAAATTAGACGAGTGGTGCAGAAATAAATTAACCTTTTGAGGCGCACAGCCAGCTGCGTCAAAAAAGGGTCTCTAGATCTGTGGCACGCGATGAACGTTTCGACCGTCCGCCATCTTGCTGGTAGTTAAGTCGAGCGATGGCAAACGGCTGCCCTTTTTTCAGCATTGGGCATATCTATCCGCCTGTTCTCGCATTCTTCCATTTCTCAGCAGATGTCAGTGCTGTTAAAAAGAATCGTGACCATGTTTTGACGGGAAATGACGTGTAAAGTGAAGGATTCTCGTGGAGCTCTGTCACCCGCAACTATTATTATAGAAATCAAATCGATTCTTCGTGACTGGCGACAGCCAAAACGTCAGAGTTTAGTGTTCCCAGAGCGGGATCACTGCGCGTTAAAGGGTTAAGGTATCCGATTGCGTTCGGTTACAGTTATCTGCTTAATATTGTTCCAGAATACTCTGCTTGTTTCCTGGATTCGTCGTTCTAAATTCCATTTGGTGTAGAAAGTTCTAGTAAAAAGTCCACTTGTCAGGATGGAACACGAACTTTATTGCTTATAGAACTTAGTCGAACAATCAGCTGCACAAAATTCACAGGCACTAACGGCCAGTAGTTCGTTCATAAACAGTCCGCTCTGTACCGAAGCTTTCACAAATGCTGTAATAAGTAAAACACTTCTACATGTAAAATTCAATGGAAATATGCGAGGGGAAACACTAACAATCCCTCAAAACTCAGCAATAAAAGATTTACGCGCATCACTTAACCCATTTATGCCTAGTGTCCCTTTTTTGGAACGGCATTTTCGCTATTAGTCGAAAACGTTATTTATTTTTCCTAGCCTTTATTCATGATTATTGAACCTCAACTCTTCAAAATATTTTAACATGACCAAGTAGGATGTTGATATTTTGATTTTTATGCATAAAGATATTAAAAGAAATTATCCCTTGTTCAAGAAGTTGACATCAGAAATTTATCTATTATTTCTGTTATCAGTAAGAATCGAAGAAAGTCGCAAAAATATCCAGGCACAAATGGGTTAAAAAAACAAAGCTTCAAAAACGCACGCGGAAATACCGCTTCTATCACTCGGTTCACAGAGAAGAGCAGAGAACTCATCCGAAGTTCGATCCCCACTGAACTGGGGCCTCTGAATGCTTGTATTTATAGGCAACGCAAAAGCTACAAGAAGCTCCTTGAAGAGTCTATTTCTCGAAGATTCCACATAAGGCGGGAATTTTGATTACGTCATAGAAGAGAAATATTCAGCTATTGTGCATGGTAATGCAGAAAAAGTATCTTTACAAGCCCCGTTGGGAAAATCGCCTTCCAAATGACCAAAATGTCGCCAAATTTGGCGCCAAAAATGAGTTCCCGAAAGTGAAGTTACCGAACGTCTACGACCAATATTTCTCGAGATATCTAGAAACCTCACACTAATGAATAGGGAAACCGAAACCTGCGTATCTCCGGTTCTAGTTGACTGATTTTGATGCAACAAAAAGTAAAATTTAACTATTTGAAGCGTAGAATACGAATTTTGAACTATTTTAAACCCCAGAACAGCGGGTTGTCCCGAAAATTCGTAACAATTTAAAATCAGTGTGCAGTAGGCGACCAAGTTAATAGGGTCAATGTTTAAATTTCGTTTATTTTCTAGTTTAAATTAATTCTTTTGGGTAAAAACATTGCGTTTTAGCCCTTTAAAGCACGCCATAGAACGCACGTTTTGTCATAGTAGCACGTTTTGTGTCCTCACTGTGAGGACACAAAACTCTGGCGTTTTGACCGTTGTAAGTCACGAAGAATAAATTTGATTTCTGTAAAAATACTCGAGGGTGATGCAGTTACATGGGAATGCTTGACATTTTAGCACATAAAATAAATAAAAACTCTGTGAAAAAAAAAAAACACATATAAAATGTTACTTATCAGATGTTACGATCGTTTCGACCAAAAAATTCTTTTGGTCTCCATCACTGCTCAGTGAGTCGAAGGGCTTGTCTGATGAAGACCGAAAGTAACATCTTATAAGTAACATTTTATGTGTGTTTTTTTCACATTTATTTATTTTATCATTTAACACCAGTATTTTGAGTGTTTTTTTTTTCGTATTTTAGCACATAATTTCCCGTAAAAATCGTCAGTTAATAGTAAAATTATCAGGATTATTTTTAACGGCATCTGCTGAAAACTGTAGAATACGATGGAAATACATTGATATAGAAGAACAACTGGATAGACTGCCCAATGCCGAAAAAAAAGGGCAGCCGTAGCCATCACTTGATTTAACTACCAGCAGCATGGCAGTCGATCGAATCGTTCCTCGCGTGCCACAGATCTAGAGACCATTTTTTGACACAGCTGGCTGAGCGTGCGTCACGATTCGATTGACCGCCATGCTGCTGGTAGCTAAATCGACGATGGCAACGGCTGCCCTTTTTCCGAGATAGGGTGATGGTTGCACTTCAAAGGATTAAAATAAAATCCGTGTGCTGTAGGCAAGCAAGTTAATAGCATCAATATTTTAATTTTGTTTATTTTCTCGTTTAAGATAATTCTTTTGAGTAAAAACATCGTTTTAAGGTTTATAGGTATTCTTTATTAATGATAGTATCAGTGGCGCACACAAGAGAGGGGTCCAGGGGGGTCGGCTCCCCACCCAAAAGAGTTATAAATTTTGCTTCGTTAAATCAAGATGATGTATTTTTTGATAGTTTAATGCGTTATAAGTAGGGATGGACGCGAGACGAAAAATAAGCGTCTCGCGTCTCGCAAAATAGCCTAAAAGCTTGTCTCGTCTCGCAAAAAAAAAGCTGTAAATCTCTGTCTCGTCTCGCAAAAAAGTCATCTCGCGTCCATCCCTAGTTATAAGACTTAATCAAATTTATATATTTGGCACATACGATAAATAAATAAAAACACGATTCAAAAACATGGAAATATATTTGCTTTATAAAAGTTGGTTACTACCAAGGAATTGGACCCCCTCCAAGAGAAAATCCTGTGTGCGCCACTGGATAGTATTAAATTCATATTATAAAAACATAATACGTGGATACATCTAATTTTTTGTGTAAAAGTAATACAGTCAAACCTCGTTAGTATGTCACACGGATAAGAAGTCACTTTCCTGAGTTGCAATATGTAAACTCTGTTCCATTTCTTTGCCAAGGTTATCTACTAAAAAGCACTTCATTTTTGTTGAGCACAACTTTCAGCATTTTTCCTTACAATGATTGTTGCATATTTACTCATAATTCCCTTAATATATCATACATTTTATTAATATAAATCCTTATTTGACTAATTTATATGAATTATAATGTAATTTAGTTACAGGCGCACTTATTATATTGACATTCAGAATTCGCTTTGCAGTTTATATAAACTCCGTTTATTAAGTCATTTTTATGTGGCCTCTAGAGTGATGTACTAACGAAGTTTAACATGAATTTTCATTCAGTGAAACTATTAGAGGGGGGGGTGGAATTTTAGCGTTTGGTGGTGCCACCCTTTGATTCAGTTACAGCCTTTATTTGGACATGCTCACTTCACATATTTTTCCATATTGCTAGGATTAGGTACTACGATGCTATTCTTTGATTTGAGTTTCAATCAACTACCGCTTGGTGGTGATCAGTTCTTCAGCAACGCTTACATCATCGCTTACTTGGTGGGCTCCCAAATGTTTTCTACGAGGGTAAGCTGCCCGGCCACTTGACACATATGGCTTCCTCAAAGTCGAAGCTGCCAACTTTTGGGCCTTTTTTTTTTTTTTTGGAACATTATCGATATATTTTTAATAACTTAATGTTAATCTACCCAAATTCTTAATGTAAAATAAAACTATTTTAAGGTTTTGGTTATTCCGAAAAAAGCTTAAAACCCAGTAGCTATGACTGACAACGAGGAAGCTACGCGTGCTGGCATTGAGAGCTTGCGTACAGCGCCATCTATCAATTTCCGCCCATGGTTTCCTGTGTAATTATGGTTCCTAACGATGTTCTGTACCTTCCTTCCAAGGCAACACAATTTGTTCTGCGACATCGGTATGTTATTTAAAAAAATTTTATACAGTTCTGCAAAATTACAATATCGGTCAACCAGAAGTAATCGATTCACATAAATTGGTATAAATTGGCCAGAACACAAAAAGAAGTAAAAATGTAGTTTAAAAAACAAAACAACACAACAGTAAAAAAATAGCACAACAACAAAATAACGTAATATTATTTTATCTGTATAAAGGTATGTTATTCATCATAAATATATAATTAAAATAAAGTATACATGTTTGATTTATATATAATTATATTAATCAAAAGCAAACGTATGAACATAAAAGAAAGTTATCCGTATAAAGATAGTAAACTCAGAAAAAAAACAGCAAACACGCACTCACGCACAAATAAAAGATGGGTATCGTAAGATGACTTACAAAAACTGTTACCAAGCAGAATGAATGAAAGGAATGGAAGTAAAGTCATTCACAAAGAGCTTCGTCTTCTGAAAAATGGAGAAGCCTCCAAAGAAGCCAAGATCCTTCTAAGAGTTCACAAAAAGATATAAGAAATTTGAAACGATGATTTGAACGATGATTTGATGAATTCCAACAACCAAAGACAATAGAGAATTTGAGAATTTCTTGCATTGGAGTGATATCACTCAAATTCCAAATAGATTCAAAATAGATTCCAAATAGATAGAATAATCCAATCCGCAGCTTTCCACACCATAATGATCCTCGAAATGCTTGTAAGAATTTTAAACTTTTGATTAAAAATAATTCAAAGTAACAGAGCTAAAAATAAAGATAAGTATTTTTAAGAATGCATACAATGTCAAAATTCTCCTTATTAGATGTATTTCCAAATTTATTTATCCTCGACTAAATCAATTTTCTATTTAGTATTGCTTAAAAATATATCAAACTGATTTGTAAAACTTATCCAACTGTGTTACTTTCCACATGTAATTCATAGCACTTATTTACGTTGATAAAACTTAAAAAGTAATCCAGTTGACATTATTAATGTGTGTAAATTCAAATTCCTTCATTAATTATTTTGTTACGTTCATATCTCCGATGTCCAGAATTTTAGCGGAATTCAGCTTATCCGTTATTTTTTCACTATAATAATAATCTAAACTGAATTAAGAAATTTAAAATAATTTATTGAAAAACAACGAAAGTTACACACTTTTCTAATAAGGATAATATAATATAACTAGCCGCCAAGGCGGCCAACTTCGCCACTCCATACCTGGATTCAAATAAATGATAATCATGTTTTTTTTTTTTAAACAGTATTTGTCAATAAATTTATTTAGGTTAGGATTGCTACACGTTTTGGGTGTCACCATAAAAGAGGAAGTTGAAACAGCAAATGGCTAAAATGCGCTCTAGCCCAATTCATGGTGACATTTTTTTAGATGGGAGATTAATGCGCCAAGAATTGTAAATTCGATATTTTAAAGCTGTTAAAAAGTGCGAAAAATCTTGCATTTTTGTATATCCATTATTGTTATTTTGTAATCTAGCTACTGCTTGGCATATACTTGCTCCATTGGACGTCATAGAACTGTTCATTTGGATTTTTGGGCATGCGTTATTGTTATTGCGCTAATGTTTACATCTAGCTGTCGCCATTCGTAGCGTGGAAATATAGTCGATATTGGAGCCGCATACGTTAGCGTATTATATAAGTAGATACTTAAAATATTCTTTGTTCAATTTCTTACAAAATTTAATTACTCACAATTAAAATTCAACTTTAATGGGCTAGAAAAGTAGTGATTTAAATGGAATTTGATTTATATGACCAAGATATAAGACAAACAAATCAAATATGTACAGTGATGGATCCCGTGGATCCAGGGGAGAGGATAAGTCTCTGCAGTTCTCTCAAAAAGCTTTGCTGTAGGGTAAAGTTTTGCTTCATTGTACATTTTATTTAGTTTAAATGAGTTTAATTTTATAAATTAGAACCCCATTCAAAATTATTTGCATCGCTATAGCATAAAATTTTGCCTAATTGCACATGTTATTTATGTGATACCATCTTATCAAAAAATAGCCCCTCTCAAAATAAATAAATGAATAAATAATTAATTAAATCAATAGCTAAAAATTTAAATTTAAAAATAAATTAAAAATATGAAATATTGCATCCATCACGGCCACTGTATATATATTGTTATCTCACAATAATTATTTAAGTCGTTGTAATGCATATTTATGTAATCGATTGGCATCCTAAATTATTTAATGACTTTAATCAATTCTACCAGATATACTTTTTATTAATTGCGTTTGTATCACATTATAGCTACTCATGTCCAAAGATTTAATAGCATTTTACTTACCCTCAGCCCTCCTGTCATAATAATTCACTAAATTCGATTAAGAATTTTAAAACTTTTGATTGAAAAGCATTCAGAGCAACAGAGGTTTCCGACAAAGACGGGAGTTTTCGATAGGAATTAATGTCAGACTTTTAAGTCCTCCTTATTGAATTTCTTCATGAATTTAATTACACTCGATTAAATCCGAATTCCACCCGGAGCAAGTTAAAAAAAAAAAGCCGACTTTAAACTCGAAATTCATTTCTAAAACCAAATCAGGCGACAAACAACTCAGATATACTGCTATCTACAAGAACTTTTATTACTTAAGACAGGGAGAATAGAAAATAAAACTGCCGCTTTCTGTTTCAAAAGAAGAAGATGAGAGTAAGAAAAAAAAACTTTTAAAAAATAAAGAAGAAAACCCTTCGGGTTTTCTAAAACTAAAGATAAGGCATTCGCCTGGAACGGTTTAGCCCACTTTATTCTTGGAAAGTCGGAAAAGACGATTTAAAAGGAAAGAAAATCCCCTACTTTCCCATCCCTTTTTAATTTGGGGGGGATTGAGAAGAGGGAATTTTGAAATGTTAAAACAGTTCTCTACGTTTTGGAATGCAGATTCGTTTTTTGGAGGGGGGGTTTCCCGTTCACTTGGTGTCGGTAAAATAAGGTGTTTTTTCTTTCCTTTTCTTCGAAAAATTTTTCGAAGGCGATATTTCAATGAAATGGGGATGCCCCATTTTGATTCTGCATTTTTAATGTTTCTCATTATTTACGGAAATATATAAGAGCTGGGAAGTTTTCTTCCCGTCCCTTCTGGCGTTTTTATTTCTTTTCGGAAAAAAAAAAACTTTTAATGGAAGAATGTAAAATAGCTAGATATATGACTCGCAATTTGTGAGTTTGGGTTTCTGTTTTGTATAAAAATAATGATAATAAATGCATAAATTTAAATGTTGGAGAAAACTTTTTAAAGAAGGGGAAGTGGTTGAATTCGGTTTGATTTTTTAAAATCTGTATGAAACGTTATGAAATTAAATGAATTATTATCATTGTATTTAATAGCCATTATCAATTTTTTATAAACAAAACTTGCAATTTTGCTGCTTAAACTTTGTTTATAACCTTTTGACTCTAGAGGACCACATATGCACTGCAAAAAAAAGTCTATTAAACTGACAGAAAAAAACTATCAGCCAGGAAGCCAGTTTATTTCCGCATATTTTACAGAAGTCTTCTGTATTTTTTCCTTATACGGAAGATTTCTGTAAAATAAACTGATAATCTGTAAAATTTATAGAAGACATCTGTAAAAAAACGGAAATAAACTGGCGTTCTGGCTCACAGTCTTTTTTCTGTAAATTTGACAGACTTTTTTTGCAGTGTGTGGACCTTTTTGTTTCCTCTTTTGAAACGATTCTTTTAGATTTTTTATAGTTCTGAACTGACGTACATCTGCGTAGATGCTTTAATTTTGAATAAAATGATCTCAACGCATATGTGAATGTGTAAACTCTACACACTGACTCTCAGATTTTATTTTTGTTTGCCGTTACAAAAAAGAATATTTGATTGTTATTGGAATTTCCTAAACTGAATTTGTGATTATTTTTTTTCAAAATTCATGTAGCTGAAAAAACTTGCAGGAACACCATTTATCTTTAAAAGTTTCACGTCAATCTTCGTTTATGGGTGATAATAACTTTTTACTACTGAAACAGAGATTGGGAATTGCGCTTTTATTCGAAAAATTATTTGAAAATATCCTTTCAACTTGCAGTTTTTAAGTGCAATAGGTTTTTAAAGCACTCATGAGATTGTTATTCAATTTCAGATTTGAGGTTTATATCGGATCTGAAAATGTTAAGCATAAAATCGTTGTATTTTCACTATAAATATCTTTATTATTTAATAAAAAAGTAATAAAATGCGTTTTAGTACGTTGAGTTTTAGAGAATTTATATCCTATTTTATTAATTTTCTGTTTTTAGTTGTTTATTAGTTCCTTAAATTTATATTAATAAGATGTTTATTGCATTAACCTGTGCTTAATAGAATCATATTCATTCCGAGCTAAATTGATTTTAATAAGCGGCTGATTTTTATATGCGACGATCATCAGTCCAAGCCAAAGAGGTTGTGTTACCTGTTGCCACCTTCCAAACTAAGAAGTTTGGTTCCGAAGTTATAAAATAAGAAGATTAATAGGATAAATAAATAAAATTAATTAACTTCTAATTGATTATTAACTAAATATTCATTTAGAATTGATAGTAAAAACTTATAAACACATACTGCGTGTACAATGAGTTTACTTGCACATTACATTACAGGTTTTCCGAAATATTGCTAGTTGTTTGGACGAAACAGTAATACATTCAATATTTTTAGCAAGGGAGTAATGAGATTAAAATTTTCCACTTAGCCATTTTGTTCGTCAGGTCTTTCAAACAAATCTGGATAGTCTGTCAGAAATTATCGAGAGAAAAAAAAGCATTCCTTAAGGTCAATGGTCAGTCTCATACGATTGACAGTAGTTCACATGCTCAGCCAATTTTTTTTTTTTTTTCAGAACCGCCCTTTTTTGTGGTTGAATGGCTATCTAGAAAATTTGCTAGGACAAATTATGGGTAAACGTGCATTTGCTACTACCGGACATGGTTTCTAGAGGTGTGCAGGTTTTATCAGAGTGAAATCTGATTTTATGAACAAGTAATTTTAATGAGCAGTGGGTACTCTATTTGATTATTTATATGAAAAAGATCTAACAGGCATGAAACTATTTTGATGTCATAAAATTTGAATAAAACATTAAAATGCAACATAAAAAGAAATAAGTTTAAGCAAATTCGTTTGGGAAAGCATTCCGTTTAGTTTGTGCAAATAAAATATGGCAAAGTTTTATTATTATTATTTTTTAATTTTGAGAGACAGAACTTTTTTGAATTAAAAAATATATTTACTTATAAATTTGTATTTAATTATAAGCAATTTTTTTCTAGCCTTTAGATTTTCTAGAAGTCTGCATTAGTTTTGTTAATAATTTTTTCTTATTCATAAAAGTATCAATATTTACAATCATTATTTTTGCTAAATTTTAATTCTCACAGTTAGATGTTCAGTTTCACTGTTGATGAAGGTGATTTTACATTATAGAATTAAAATTATATAAAAAAATAAATAGTGTAAAATACATTTCCGTACAATTATTTGTAAACAGACTTCATCAACTTTCTGAAATTCACTTTCTGTTGATTAAGATCTTTATGAATTTCTCAAATTTCTGTCATGAATTCATTAACTTTCTGTAAGATTTATTTTCATTGATTCATTAACTTTGATAGTTTTCTGTAAAACTTTATCAATTATTAAATAACTATGCTAATAATCAAGCATGGAAATAATTCTGATCTTGAAAAAATGTAAAATAAATTACAGAAAGAATTGAATTTTAACAGCTGCTAAATTTATCGCTGAGTATTGTTATAAATTTTTTTAAGAACTTTATATCAGTTTTAAGTTTTTTTCAGTACTTAGAAAAAATAGTTTTTGAGTTCCATTTAGTGGAGATTAGGAAACACCTGTTTTCATTCTAAATTTTAAAATGTTTTCATTATTTATCGAATATCTGAGCTGGAAACTTTCCCTTCCTTCAATGTTTTATTTCTTTCATTATTTTATTGAAAATGTATTAAAGTTAAATATGCTTTTATTTTTGAAAATGAATTTATATTTTATATAAAAACAATAAATATATAAACATGTATTTATGTACAAGTTTTACTTAAAATTTTAATTCTGCTTTATGATACGAATTGTTGTCTTTATATTTAAACGAAAGTGCAGTTTAGAAAATCGTTAATGTTTGTTTTCATTGATTTTCTTTATCCTTCGGTAAATTTTTACAAAATTTATTAACACCTTATTAATAAGTTAAATAAATAATTTTTAAAAACTCTTGGCTATTATGATCTTCATTTATTAACATTCTGTCAATGAAACCTTCATTAATTCATTAGCATTCTGTTAATATGATCTTTCACGTAAGTACTTTGCTGTTATTAAACTAAAAATATTATAAAGATGTATGAAAAAGGCTTTTATTGCTTTTTTCTTCATACTATATTTTTCTCTCTATTTTTTTACTTATTGCTGTTTTTATTAGTTTTAATTTTATGCTCTTCTTTTTCTATTAAATTTGTATTTTTTTTTAATCTAATTCATTTTATACCCTATTTACTTTTACTTCCACATTATTAATCTTGTTAGTTACCGCTATTTGTTTATTTATTTATTTATTTACTTTTTTCGTTCTCTTTCTTTAGAATGGCAACATTCTTTTTTCTTTTCATTTTGCTTATTTCTTATTTTTTGAATTTGCTTTTCTGTTTTCCAGGGAGGTGTAGACGGGGGTCGGAATTCTGGTTCTATTGGAATAAGAATTTTAATGTTCTACGGATCTCAAGTATAAGATGTATTTTATCCGTAAGTGTCTTTTATACAAATTCTCATAATTTAACTAATGTCCATTTTTTAAAGCATATTTGTGACTTGTGGATAAAATCCTTAATTTTTTCCCTTTTCTTCTAAGGTCGGACACTTGACCATCAGTCATTCGCCACTGCTAAGGCCTGAAGTATTGACCATTTTACTATGGAGTAGGTGGCCAACGTTAATTCTATATATTGACGGACCTCCCAAGCCCAGCCGAAACTTCAACGTGAACCCAAGGAGTTATAGAATGATGCATTAGCAGCTACTCCATTTGGGCAGCAATGTTTAAAATATGAAATTTTACTGGTGTTACTTTCTACTTAGCGTCCCGCAGTGGCCTAGTCACTGAGCTCCGTTACCATAAGAACACGGAATGCGAAGCAGCAACGGCTTGGCCAGTGATTGGGAAGGTGAATTCCTCTCTCGGCTGGACTGACGCGGCATTGTGTACGCTAATGGGTGCTGGTGCACGCATAATTTGTTCGTGTCTCCAATGTCATCCGTGTTCAAACGATACCTCTGGGGGTGACGATTTCAGGTGCTATGTCTCTCTTCTGTAATTGGTTCTAAATTAGGAGACCACTCATAGGGGACAAGGTTGGTCTGCGCAATAGGTGTCTCATAGTGAAATGATCAACATCTGCGACCCACGTTGATGTCAAGCACCAATACGCCGCTGACCCGGCCATTAAAAAAAAAAAAAACTGTGTACCTAGCGAAGCACAGGCAAATAAATTCTTTTAATAAGCAAACAATTTGACATCAGTTAAAAAAATCTTGAACAGAAAATTCTTTTTGGGGAATAATAAGTCTCCAATGTTGCTAGAAAGTGGTTAAAAGATTACTTGGAAAAGAGGGGTAAGTAAAGTCTGCAACTTTTCGTATAAAGAAGAGGCTTAAATTCAAACCTTTTAAAAATAAGCAAGAACTGTTTTAGAGATAGATGTGCAAACTTTACATTGCAGTGAGCCTTGAGTTATGAGACTGCGCGAATCGAGCTTTAGCCTTTTAACGCGCAGTGATCCCGCTCTGGGAACACCCAACTCTGACGTTTTGACTGTTGCCAGTCACGAAGAATAGATTGGATTTCTATCAAAATAGTTGCGAGTGACATAGCTCCACGTGAATCCTTTAAATTTTAGCACGTCATTTCCAGTAAAAAAAAAATGGTCACGATTATTTTTAACAGCACTGACATCTGCTGAAAAATGGAAGAATGCGAGAACAGCTGGTGAGATTGCCCAATGCTGAAAAAAGGGCAGCCGTTGCCATCGCTCGACTTAACTACCAGCAACGATCGAAACGTTCATCGCGTGCCACAGATCTAGAGACCCTTTCTGCTCGCGCACAGCCAGCTGTCGTCAAAAAAGGGTCTCTAGATCTGTGGCACTCGATGAACGTTTCGATCGTCCGCCATCTTGCTGGTAGTTAAGTCGAGCGATGACAACGGCTGCCCTTTTCTCAGCATTGGGAAAGGGTTGCGCCTCAAAGGGTTAAGTCAAATTCTCCAGGTGATAGATATTTAAAAAACACTCTAAAAATTTTCCGAATATTTAGAGTGCACATCAGATTCGGATTTTTTACAGCTGACTTGTTTTTATGTTAAGAACTGTATTGGACAATTTTTTATTTATTTAATTTTTTACTCTATGCGTAATTTCTAAAATTACCTTTCGAAAACGCATTCAAATCCTAAAATGCAGGCTGCCCTAAATAGAGGGTAGCACATTTTAATTCTTTATTTATTAGAGAAAAGTGGTAGTATAATTTGAAAAAATGCTCAAAATACGGCAGGAAAAAATACTACTATAAGCAAAATTTCCTTTCCTTAGTTTTTAAAAAGTTACACTTTTTAAATTTTTATCCCCTCGCAAAATAATTCTCAGTTAGTGAAAAATGCCTCATGCATGTGCAAAATGTAAAAGTTATGCCCTAAAAAGTGACAAAGATATGAACATAAATAATTTCTGACTTAATCCACTTTTCTATGCCTCTCAAAAGGAAAAAATTACGTTGGACGATCACGTTTCAGGGGCAGTACATTAATTACGATAAAAAGTACTGTTTTGCTGTCTAGCAATAAAACGTTTACATTCAAATTATGTATAGCCGCCGAGCTTTTCTGGTATATCTCTGAGACGTTTCGTACATCACTTAATTAGTGTATGGGGCACATTTTAGTAATTAGTAATTTTTCATACGGTCATCGTACACAAATTTAAAAAGCGTAACTTTCTGAAAATTAAGGAGATGCACTTTTTATTAACATAGCCGTTTTTTTTTTCTACCTAATTTTGAACATTTTTTCAATTTAAATCGGCCAATTATCTCTGATATGTAAAATATTAAAGCGTATTACCTCCTTTTTGGGACACTCTGTATATTTGGCTGTAGATAAATAACGTCACTGCTGGAAATAAATATTGGGTTTGATATTTACGCATAAAAATATGCGTTTAATGGACTTCTGAGAAACGTTGAGTGTTTCACAAGAGATCGCATTGTTTCTTAGGCTACTTGGTGGAAGTTCTTCGATATCTTTTCTATTGGATATGTAAATCTAGTACAGTTTCGTGTGAAAAATTTTCCTAGAAGTCATTAACTACTTATTACCTACATCCTTTTGGGGAATATACTGTTAAGAAAAGTATTTAACATTTCACCTTAAATTGGTGCAGAATTAGCTGCAACCTTTCTATGGAGAAACGTCGAACCGCGATCTGGTGCTTAATCTGATCAATGGAAACAAATCATGGTTGAACGTTTCTCCATAGAAAAGATGCAATCAATAAATTGTATGGTAAAACGTTCAACTACTTCTGTTAATGATGTAATTAGTACAAAAGGACTTTCGAACTGTGATCTCATCTTCGGACAGGATTTAAAAAAAATATTCTTTTTTTGCTTTAAACTATGTGCAAAGAAAAAGAGAACTATCAATTAAACTCCATTAGATTGGAGCTGATTAATTTTGTTTTAGAGCCGTTTTAATATTACGAAAAATTCAAGTTGTAGCTTTCTGGTTTGTGGTTTTTTGCAGAAATATAACTTTTATTTAAAATAAATAAGTTGAAAAAAATTCCGCCTACTTCTAAAGAGTTTTTGTTAAAATTGATCGTAAAAAGTGCTTTTTTATTTAGTCAAACAATAGCACACCCATAATATTTGACACAGATAAGTACTACTTTGAAGGTATGAATCCCGAAACTTGTAGCACAGTACATTTGTGGTCCGTATGTCTTCTCGCTAATTAGACGTTAAGCAGACCAGGTAACAGTATTAATATAACTGAAAAATTTATCGGTGAGGATTCCTGATGCAAAAATTGTTCCAGAAATTAATAAATGATATTTCTACTTTAACCATCCTTTCTTTCAAAGACATGCCTCAGCCTGACAACGAAATGTTCAGAAACATTCACAAACATTTGCGATTGAATGTTCTCATAGTACGTATACATTATTTCAGTACCTCGTTTGTCAGTTGAATTTGGCGATAAACCTGACATTTCAGTCAAATGGTATTTACCAAACATCTATATAATTCTTAGTTCAAGAAATTTGATTTGTTTTGTCCATGCAGATGGACAGCACTCTCCGTATAAATAATGATGCTCATGTTAATGAACATCAAGAATATGTGTTATATCAAGAATTTTTTAAAATAAAATACAATAAGTATTTTATCATTATTTCTTACTCTGCGCAGTAAAATACAATAGTATTTCATCCTATTTCTTACTCCATGCAACAAAATATAATAGTATTTTATCTGTATTTCTCACTGTGTAAATAAAATACAGTAGTATAGCGATAAAATACAGTTAAGTATTTTATCGCTACACTACTGTATTTTATAGCATAGTAGTATAGGGATAGAATGCAGTAAGTACACTGCTGGCCATCGTAAATGCAACACCCTGAAGGAAGCATGCAAATAATATGAAATTTACAACATGCATTAGCTGAGGTGAGATATGCAAATGATTAGAATTTCAGCGCAGACGCACATCAAGCGCGCCTGTGGCGCCACCTCAAAGCGCTATTTAAGGCTTGGAGATTTCGACGGTTTCAAGTACAGCAATTGTGTTTTTCTTGCTTTTTTTTCAAAAAAACGATAAATTATGCCTCGTAGGAAACAACGATCATCTTTTGATCAAGTATCCGAGTTCGACAGAGGAAGGATAGTGGCATACCGAGATTGTGGGTTATCTTTCAGGGAAATCGGTCGTCGTATTGGACGAAACCAAACAACTGTGATGCGGATATGTGATCGTTGGGTGCAGGAGGGTACGACGGACAGACGTGATCGACCGCATCGACCTCAGTGCACCACGTCACGTGATGACAGGCAGATTGTACGCATGGCAGTGACGGACCGCTCAGTCACATCACGAACCATATCACAGCAGATTCAGTCTGTAACGCATCATCCAGTGTCTGCGCGTACCATTCGACGTCGTTTACAGCAGAATGGTCTGTCCGCAAGACGTCCGTTGCTTTGTCTACCTCTGACGCGGAACCACAGACGTCTCCGCCGCCAATGGTGCGATGAAAGAAGGATGTGGACGACAGAATGGAATGAAATTCTCTTTACTGACGAGTCACGCTTCTGTATGCAACACCACGACGTTCGGATTCGAGTCTGGAGACACCGTGGAGAGAGGATGCTGAACAGCTGCATTATGCACCGTCACACTGGTCCTGCACCGAGTATTATGGTATGGGGCGGTATCGGATATCTCTCTCGCACTCCTCTAGTACGCATTGCCGGTACTTTAACCAGCCAGCGCTACATCTCCGAGGTGTTGGAGCCAGTTGTCCTTTCTTACCTTCAGGGCTTTCCAACAGCCATATTTCAGCAGGATAATGCACGGCCACACGTGGCACGCATTGTCCAAGGGTTCTTCGTCAATCACCAGATTGAATTGCTTCCCTGGCCGGCGCGCTCTCCGGATCTTTCGCCGATAGAAAACATGTGGTCCATGGTTGCTCAACGACTGACCCAGAGTTCATCCCCAGCTGTCACACCAGATCAACTTTGGCAACGTGAGGAAGCTGCTTGGTCTGCTGTACCCCAAGAACACATTCAAAGTCTCTTTGAATCAATGCCGAGGCGTGTGGCAGCTGTGATCTCCAACAACGGCGGCTACTCTGGGTACTGATTTTGGCAGGAACCACGCTTCATAGAATGCTGTAAATTTAATCATTTGTTACTTGGTCAACATGTTATCTACACAATAAATTTTGTTGTGATATCTCTTGTTTTTCTTGGTGTTGCAATTTGGGTGGCCAGCAGTGTATTTTATCCCTATGCTACTATGCGGGGTAAAAAAAGTATTATACCACTATTTCTTACTTTACTTTCGGTGAAAACTTTCTAGGCTTTGCCTATCCGACCTAAATTGTGTATTTTAAAAGTCCTTTGTCATCTTAAAAAATTACAGAAATTATTTATCAATTTTACATTCGTTCTTGAATGAATCTGCGTATTAACAAAGAGGAGTGACCCTCAAATGCAATCTTGGGTGAAAATGAAACACAAGCCCTTTAAAAATGTCTAAACGAATACTTTTATTCATTTTTATACACACATGAAATGGTAGGATGGTGCAGCACACATGCTACTGTCCTCTTCAACAATAAAACAAACAAAATTGTGTTCTTTGGTTAATTGACTAAAAATATAAGTATTTACAAGGGTCATAAATAATTTAAACACGTGATATGTCTTTTTCATGTACACATTTTTGTCGGTTGTAAACAAAGGAATATTTTTAAGTACATAAATCAATATACATAATTTTTTAAACATATGCTTATATGCAATTAAACAGCGTTATCTCAAAAATAAGTTTAAAATATGGGAATGAAATTCATTTTTAGAGCTGTTTTTGTTTTTTAAATTTAATTCATACTCTAAATAAAGTTTAAAATTTAAGATAATATTACTTTTTTTCCCACTGGTGTCATATTTAATCTATTGAAATTAAACTGAGCTAACATTTCTACGAATAAAACTATTTTAGAAAAAAAAATCAGAACCTATATGGTTATATAAATATGCCATTATCTTTTAGGAATATATAATTTCATTTAATATTTGCATTAACTCAAAAACTAAAATTGCACTTAGTGACTAGATTTCACACATTTTTAATTCTTAACAGTTTAAATATTTACTATAATTACTGCAGTGTATTTTTATTACTGGTTTGCAATTCAAACTAAAAATAGAAATCAAATTTATGAAACAGGTTTTGTCATATTTGATGAAAGAAATATTTTGATACAAAATTTTAAAGTACACTAAACGAAATTATCAATATAAAACATAGTCGTAGAGTCAAAAGAAAGAAGTAGGCTTATGTGCAATGGTATGTGAGAAACCAAGATAAACATACAATGTTCTTCTTAGTGACGTACAAATTCATATGGAGTAGGAACTAGAAATTTGATATGATCTTATATCAAACAAGAATGTGACAAATTTACTATTATCTAAAAATAATGAAAAATTGACATATTTTAAGTTTTGACGCAAGATCTTTTCTAGCAACTAATAATATGAAAATATTATTCCAAATTTCAGATTAAACAATTATGCAAACAAATTCACATAATAAATTGGCTTTAAATGTTTATTAAAGTAGGTGATTTTTGATATCAAGATTTAATGTCTAAAAAATGTTATTTAAAAAAACAGGTTTTACTAGTTTTACTTTGTAATTTAGTTCAAATGTAAACTCATTTTTCGTGCCAATAGCTTAAACCATTTCTTAATTACATTAATTATGTAAAATTATTTTCAGTTCATAACTTAGCCTGTATTAAAATTAGAATTATTTATTTCATTATTTATTTTTGTTTATTTTTTTAAATAAATTTCAACGTTTACTTCATCCATGTTACACGTTTCCTCATTCCGTTACTTTGATTTTTTTTAAATATTCATACTTTTGCTCTTTATTTGACAGCGATTGTATGATCAAGTCGATTTTCTGTATTAGTTACTATTAAGGTTTTAATGCTTGGCAATGATAATTTTGTCCCACTGAATTGAAATGTGCTTTATATTTTTCTTTTTGCTAAGCAATGCACATATTTATACAAATATTTTTTCGTGGTTGTTATTCAATGATGTATTTATGAACCGTAATTTCAAAGTAGTATAAGTCACAAAGTCTTTTGTAATCATTTACTAATTTAAAATAAACAATTTTATAATCTGTAAAAATTACCACTTACTATTTATAAACTATTTATCTGAGGAATGCTTTTTTCTCTTAAGTATTTCATTAGTTAGTTATAAGTGATTAATACAATCTATTTTAAATAAAAAGTAACCATTTATTTTAATTTTTAAAAGAAAATTTTAAAATGTTTCCAATTAATAATAATTACCACTAAAACTCTAATCTAAATTGCATAAAATGCATTAAAAATTTACACTTTTATAGAAATTATTCTCTTGTATAAATAAGTACGTCACTGTTATACACCATTCAGAACATAAATGCAGGGTGTGACACAACATTCAACTGTCCTTTGCCAAAAATAGTTGGAACATATTTACAATACATGAAACATCGTATTTACGTTCATTTAAAAAGTAGTTTATACTTTGGTAACAAAGTATACACAAATAATGCTTCGTAAATCTTTACTATAACTTTCATCCACAATCTTTGTTTATCAACAATGATACTTTACTTTAGTTATAATCTGTAAAATGACTGTAGTGATTGCAATACTTTATCCTAAATGTTGATGGAATTTATATAGTACTTCATAGTTTTAAAATTTTTGATTAGTCATCAGTGATTTCTTCCAAGATAGTCAGGTGATTGATGAATTGTTTGATTAGTTTTAAAGTAATTATAGAAGCATGTTATGTTACATTTAAAATTCAATAAATTTATAAAGTATTTGTAATTGTAAGTACTTTTAATAAAAAGAACATAATATGTATGACATTATTAGACATTTAAATCGAACTATTCATCAAACTTATAAAAATTACTCAATCGTTTTTTAATTAAAATATAAAGCAGGACATGAATGCATTCATTCCGTTTTAACCAAAATTTTCATTAAATTGATATGCTGTTTATAAGGCTAATTGAATTTTTAAGAATATAAAAGCATTCTATTATTCTATACAATACAAGATGAACTAGTCCAATTTATATATTTTTTTTCCTTACTTTTAAAAAGCATGACTCTAATCTATTTTATTTCAAGGGTTCATCAACATTATAAATTACTTTACCACTTTTCAAATGAAATATAAAGCAAAACATGAATGTATTTGTTAATTTCAAACAAAATGTTCATTACACTGATATGCTATTTGTATAGAAAAGCAAAATATATAAATTGTATCAGAAATTTCAGTTTTGTTTAATTGATATGCAGTTCTATTAATTGTCAATAAAGAAGGAAATAAAATATTTATTCATTCACTGAATTTATACCAAATATAGATATTTATTTTGATATGTGGTCATTTTTGATCATTAATATTTATCAAAATGGTTTTATTACAAATATACATCAGGAAAATTTTATTGTTTTTCAAATAAAAATCAAATCAGAACATATGATTTACCAGTAATTTCTAGTAATCTAAATACCTATCAAATTTATGTGCTGTTTAATTGCTTTTCAAGTGAGAAAGTAAGCAGGGTATATATATAGATATATATATATAGATCCAATGATTCCATCTCGAAAATTCATCACAAATTAAATTACGATTCCACTTCCTTTCAACTGAAAATTTGTGTATGATTTTAGTAGTTTTCCAAAATATTAATTAAATTAAAAAGGTAAGTCTGCTAAAATCATACATTAAGTTTTTAATTTGAAAATCAGTGAAACTGTTTTTCAATTTACAATGAATATTTGGGATGAAATCATTGAGTACATATATCTTCTTCTTTACTTTTTGTATTTTTAAAGTAATTAAATAGCTCATAAATTTGGTTTTCGGTTCTTCAAATAAAGCAAAATGCGTGTCAGTAGTTTCAGAATATCGCAGAGATTTCAGCTCTTACATATGAAAATTTAAGAAAACATTTGCATATAATTAGTCTAAATATCGACAAATGCGAATTCCAAGTTATTATTTTCGTTATTTTAATCAGAAATTTTCATACTGAAGTGCCTTATAAAATGGCCAATTTTATCGTACCAAAACTGCAAATAAATCATTCGTTTTTTGTTAAAAGAAAGAAAATAAATAAAATAGAGCCGTGTGACTCAAAACTACATATATTCTCTATAAGGAGTATATTTTGAAATCAGTAATTACTTATTTTATAGAAGCCTGTTGAATAGTTGATTGAGGCTATTATGAAAACTCAACACATGCATTCTGAAAAAACTCTTGAAACATTTCATATTTAGCAAAATAGCGTAAGCTTATTTTTTTCTCTCAATGTTTGTAACTCTTATCAATTTGCCGCTTGTAATTTTGTATAATGAAGCTTATACATTGCATGATTTTTTAAAACAACATTAACGAAAACATTACTTTTTATGAAATTCAGTGTTACATTCATCCAATTAGAAAAAAAAAAAAGAATTTGTTTTCCTTTTCAATGGATAATGAATTTATGTTTTCCTGTTTTAAATTCATTCTGAAACCAATGTATTTATGTATTTTACTCTACTTCACAATTTTAATTATTCGTTATTCAAGAGATTTTTACATTTTCCATTACCGCTAATTTTTAAAAAAACGTTTTCATAATTTTATGTACTAACTGCAGGCAAAATTTTGAACTAAGAAAATTAAATTAAGAAATGCATGAGTACGCATTTAAAAAGCAATTATTTATTGATTACATCCAAAAGAAGAATAGGTTTTGATTGTCTTATTTATTTTTTTTCCCTTGAAAATAAAATATCGGAATTGAAAATAAGAAAAAAGGAACGAGGGGAGGAAATTTTAGTACTCGCTGTAAAATATGAAACTGAACGTGCAGAAAATACATTGCGATCACTAATCAATACAAAACAAAAAATAATACAATCTAAATAAATAATTTTTAAAAATATTTAAATTCATTGCTATTAATTATTACTTAGTAATAAATAATATTGCACAGTAAATTATATACAAAAATAAAAAAGAAATTTTATAAACACGTTTGAGTGTTCGTGTATACAAATTATAAAACTTGATTTAAATACTATCCTTAATATAACTGAAGAAAAAATAATAAAATCATGGCTGCCATACATAAAATTAAATTACATATATTTAAAATTTAACAAAAGTTTTCAGGAACTTTCAAGTGATATGATAAATTAAAAAAAGTTTTCAAGTATAAAGTTACACATCAATGAAATAGCAAAAACTATGTATTGTTTTTCGGAAAAACTTTTAAAATGTTTCTAGCTATAAAAAAGAAAAAAAAATTCTATTTTAATCCTGCACAAAAAAAGCATTTTTTCAAATTTAAACGCATCTGAACTGTTAGTAGATGGTAACAGTTGAAAGTAATTACTAATTATACTCTGTGTGCTTTATGTTTAACTTCTACGATTCGTAAATATCAGTCCTTATTTCAGATAAAATAGAGAACTAATTATAAATGCTTTGTTTTTATAGAGTAATTATAATTAAGTTTCTCCTTATAAACCGTATCCTGTATTCAAAATGGGTTAATGGATTAACGCCAACTTAAGTAGATGGGGAATTAATAGTTGAAGCTAGTTATGCATTCCATAAGATCATTTTCATTGTTAAATTTGCTGATTTGCTACCCAAAATTTTTGTTCTTTTAACTTTTTTTAATTACTAAATTTTTTGAACATATTTTGTGTATAGTCTACATACCACATCTGGTGGCAATTCTTTTACTCCTTTTAACTGCATAAGGCTGTTTTTAGGGGAGTTTAATTGTAAGTACCCTGTACTTGATTATAACCCGCAAAATTTTTCAGTGTTCTCTAACGGTAAATTAATTTTTAATTTGCAAGAATTCGCATAAATAAAAATTTTGTACAATCCAAATGAATCTGAATTAAATTATGTTTACATATATACATTTTACTCCAATCCATATTGTGAGGATATGATACTCGGACTGAATTTACATACATAGTAATTTAGAGGTTTTCTCAGTTTCAATTTGTTGCGATAGTATGCCGGGATTCCTCTAGCAAAATATATAGTCATTTTGGAAATCATCAACTCTTCTGAACAATGTCTTTTGAGTCTTTAACAAAGTATCACATACATCGTGTTGTATTCCGCCTCATCAAATTTAGAATTCGATTTTGTTTTGGTACTCCAAATGACTAAAATTTGCTTTAACAAACAACGAAGATTCTTCGAAGCAGTTCTTTTCCTTTATTTTTGTTCTCCCAAATAACTGTTCCATTTTAGGGACAACCAAAGAGGAAGCGTCTGTTGTGGAAACAGTGCTTGTTCTTCAACAACTTATCTTTACAAGTAGTATAGAAACACCATGAAGATTGTCACAGATCGAAAAAACAAACATCTTGGTACAAGTGTTTGCCCGGCACATTAGATTCAGGAATCTCTAGATTGAGTACAAAGAAAGGAATCTTGATGCATCAAAACGGTAGCCATTTGAAAGCCATTTTCACATCAGCAAAGTTGCAGTTGTTTTCTTTTTCAATTGTTTTTGGAAAGTTTGCATTTAAAAAAGTACTCGTATCTAAATATTTTCCCTAGAAAGTGTTTAATTTTCTAAAATAATGCAATTAATGTTCCATTTTAACAATGATGGCAGAAATGGGGTGCGTTTCTTTGCCATTGAAAAGTATTCTATTAGGAGCACTGAACACTCCGTCTAGGCATTCCTCAATCTATGGCCAGGCAGGAAAACAGTCTTTCAAACACAGCTACACAGTCGGCCTGTCCACAGTGGCGTACTGGCAAGGCGACAGGGTCGGCGTCTGCCTAGGTGACATAGGGGCGTAGGATCCGAACCCCGCTGCCGTGTGTTGCTTCGCCTTCAGCCGAAGCGTTGCGATGCTCGACGTCATGGTGGAACACTGTTCGCGGTAAACATAGGGCGGCGTAGGAGTCGCGTAGGGGCAAGGGGGCGTCGCGTTGCTGAGGCTGTTGCTGACGCTGGGCACTATACTAGAGCTGGTGATGCCTTGGGGCGAGGGCGTGTTGAAGCAGCCCATCCCCTGGGTTGGTGTGACCAGCGGATTGACGTTCACTGACCAGGGGAAGCTCTTTGCGCCAAGGGGGCTTGGAACTTTGGCCGCCCAGTTGTTGTATGTCGGGTAGCCGGAGTAGAGGGTGTCGTCGAAAGGCTGCATCAAGCCGTTGAACTGGGTGCTGAAGCCGTTTTTCAGCTCTGCAGCGGCGTTCCGCTCACGCTTCCGCCATTTTGCTCTCCTATTCTTGAACCATACCTGAAAAGACAGAATTGGCTGTTATTAGAATGGAATACAAGGTAAAAGTCATGTAAATTTAAATGATTAATCATAAAGGGAATAAATAGCATTGGTTTAATTATAACTAAAATGATGACAACAAATTCAAATTTATCCTGAAAGTTGGCCATTGTTAGTACATTTTTTGAAGTAACGAATGAAAATTTTGTACATTGTCGTTCGAGCGATGAGGCTATTAAAATATAAGACAGCAAAAGATTTTTCTTTAATCAGTTTTAGAAAATGCGCTAATACAATCTAAGTACACAATGTACCTCAGTTTTAGATGATAATTGGTACTAAAACAGAATATGCACCTAAAATCGGAATTGAACCAAGGCCCGATTGTGTTAAAAGGTATCCAGTTATCCATCTTTCAAGTTTCTTGGTATAGCTTAATAGAGCATTTTGACTATGACGTTTCATGTTTGTCACTTATATGATAACCGGATAACGTTCGGAAATACTGCTGTTGTATCTCTACAGTGTCCAACTCAGAAAAACTGAGCTAAAATGTTATTTGAAATTACCTTTAGAATATAACATGTTCCTGGAAAAAAAAGGGGGGGGGTTCTGTAAAACATTCTTTCCATTATAATCGACCAAAGAGATAAACTGAATACCATTTTTTTTTATGTTAAAACTCGGGTTTCTCCCATTCAAATAGAGGTTTGTTTGTTACTCATACAGTTGCACTTGTTGTTCGTCAACATATTCTATTGTGTACAGGATTGAGTGTCTATCGCACTGCGCTCCACCTTGGAAAGTAAACTAGAGGATGATGAGGGACGTACCGCAGCTTACAGTTTCTTAATGCGCATGTCGCGTCGGCAGCTTTCATAGAACGTATATCCCTAACATTTTGGTGCGACGGCTGAATTACCACTGGCGCCATCTGTCATCACAACTGTTTGCCCGAGACACCAATGAATAAAGCTTGCCGCGAGAGATGCAATCAAACTAATCCTATTGGACAAAAGGTGTTCATCTGCCTGTCTTTCAAATATCGAAGTTAAGCTTCAGGTGGCGATTCGGCATGCAAATGTTCGCTAGGGATGACAAAAACGTATGTTCTATGTGAGACTAATTGAAAAGAAGTTGACGGCATAGATTTTCTCTCTTTGGTGAAATAATTTAATTGATTTTGCATAGCAGTTTAATTTATATTAATACAAGAAATTTTTAGCCATTTTCAATATTTTATTTTTAAGACAACTTGTTTCAGTTACGTTAATGACCAATGGCTTCAACTTTGATAATAGTTTAGAGTAAATGCGAAATTTAAAAAAAAAAAAAAAACAGGCAATATTACAATACATTAAAAGTTTTTTAGAAACTTGTTTTCCCGTTTCAGATAGCCATTTGGCCATTTATTGATTCCTCCAGCCGAAAGTAATTTTCCAGGAAGTCGATAAAGACTGTCTGAGGAGGAATTGCAACACCACTATCATCGAAGTAGAATATCAAACAGTCGTAACTAATCTTTTGGATATCAAATAATTTTCTTGCAGATTCTACAAATGCAATTATTATGGTGATTTGCAGACGTTTTATAATATCCATTCTATTTACTGCAACTAACTATAACATGAAATATTTTTTTAATGTCTTGAGGAATCATGTTGCCAGTAAGAGGAATATTTCTTTGAAACTCACCTGTATTTCAACAGCATTCTGCATTAAAGAATGTGGACTAACATTAAACTTGTCAATAAGCTTGCCACACATTTTATTCATGCAGAACACAATTTCAATGGACTTAATACCCACAGAGAAGCAAATATCCTATATGTGATGTAATGCATTTGGACGTTAATTGGATATTATCCTGGAATTGCTTTGGAATTGCCTGGTTATTGCTTTTCATTGTCAAGAAGAATGAGCGATCTTCAGAATGACGTCTGTGAGAATAGCAGAGTCAGACGACTTCTCACTCGATTACAGATTGGTCGAGAATCGTTGCATAGCCAATCTGTAAACGGGTGGAACCCGTTTGACCTCCACCTGACTCTACAAGGACCGCCACCTGACCTATTGACCTATTGACCGCCACCTGACTCTACAAGGCGTCATTAGGGGACCAGGCACTTATGAAGATTGGCCGCGGTCAAGAAGTATACTTACCGCAGAAAAGATTTATTAAATTTTTATATGGGACTTTTTTTTAATTCGGGTTCCATCAATTTCTAAAGTTTGTGTATATTAGTTGCAACGTTGCATATAGAAGAAAAGGGCAGTTTTGCTGTCAGTCTCAATTTTCCAATGAGGAATGAAACTTTTACTTGAAATAATGCTGTGATTGCTGTAGAACTCAGGCTCATTCGCTATCAGAAAATGTGCCGTAAACTTTAATCAAGGGGTACATAAATTGTCAAACTAATCACCGATGTCAGGTTACTGTACTGTCTAAAAGAAAATAAATAGGCCCTTTCTACAAACAGTGTGCCCTTAGTTAAAAAAAAAAAAATCCGTATTTATCAGAAGACGCTGCCACCCGTGGCGTTTAGCTCGTCCATCACAGCCAAAATGTCGGCAGCTCTTTCCAGAATTATCTCTTTTTTAATATTTATTCATCCCTCCACCCCAAAAAAGAGCGATCTCAGTTTTTTTTTTTTTTCATTTATTTATTTCACGTCCTGTCCCCCAAAATACTTTTAAATCCCGCCGTTCGTTGGAAGGCATCGAACACAATTGATAGACAGAAAGAACGCGACTTAAATTCTCATTAGAACGCCGGAGCGGGTGTGACGTCATTACGGCAGAGCAGTTGCCAGATCCCCCGACTTGAGATTTGCGAGAGAGGGAGAAGGTTTGGGGGAGGAAATAAGAAGAAACAACTTAAGGCTCGCTCGGTAGTGGAATATATAATGGTCTCTTTTCGTTTTGGGCGGAGGCTTAAGGAACCAATAGTTTCGAATAATGGCTAAAAGGGGGAAATAGAAAGGAGATATAATGGCGCATCTCACCAGCCATCTGTCATTGATTCGAAAAGGGGGAACGCTCTTTTCTCGAATAATCTTTCCGGAATGTTCCACGCATTATTTTGGATTATTATTATTATACGCGATGTTTCGATCGACTATTGGAATAATCTTGTGTTCGGGGCCCGTTCGTTTTCTTGCCGATCTGCATTTCCTGATGATTTACGCGAGACGATATCGTTCTGTGAAGGCGGGAAATCTGTTACGATTCGGGAAGTGATGAGCTATCGTCTGCTTGTTTTCGAGGGGGGGGGGAATGAGGATGGATCATTATGCAGACGAATTCGGGGTTCTTCTCTTTTCCATGTTGATTTTTAATGCCTTCTTGATGCTCGGGAGGCCCTTTTCGGGAAACTATTATCGATGACATGATGGCCGCAATCGATAGTAAAAACTTTTCACATTATAGGCTACAAGGCAATTTAACGGTGCTTTTCTGTGTGTTTACAGAATTATTGCCGCCATTTAACGTGCATTCGTAAGCATTAATTCAGGAAAGAAGGAAAATGTTTACGCTTTATGTAGTAGCTTAAGCGAAAGCTGTATGATAGTTAGAAGAAATATGTAGTATAATGCGAGCATGAGACTGATTTTATGGCAAGTAATTACGCAAAAGAATCTATTTCCTGTTGCTTTTATAGGTTATTATGTTTGTTGATGAATACGATGAGACAGAAGTAGAAAGACTTGAAACAGTATAGCACAAACGTTTTCCCCAAATTCGACGGAAACATTGGAATAACAGACACAAATAAGACGTAAGTCGTATGATCCAAGTGTCATGAGGTTTTTAAGCAGGCATAGGTGAATTTGAAGTTTAGTAGCATGTACAATATCGCATTATTATTATGACTTTCCTCCACTAGTTTGATGGGTAGCTTTAAATAAAAGATACAGATGCTTTTTATAAGCTAACTACTCAAAGGCCATCAAGAGGAACTTAAGACTAAGAGAATAGATACATTTTAGAGTTTCTATTTGTTTTATATAGTCTGCAAATATCTATAAATTTTACAGTATTATTTCCTTATTTAAGAGAAGAATTTTTGGATCTTTTCTCAAGTTTCAGTTAGAGCACGTCGAGATGAAGTTACACGTTCGTTATTTGACTGTCAAACGACTGGACTAAGTACTTCCATTTTAATAAAAGCTTCTTTCTTCACTGCTAAAATAGATTTTAAATATGTAAGTTGCAATTATTTTAATTGAACCTTAAATAAAAAAAAATTATATAGCTCTGGAAAATTGAAGACAAAGATGTGCTTAGCAAAATCATTCAGTACAACTTAAAGTGAATACCGTTTCTTTTACGTTAAAAATAAGATTTCTCCCACAGAAACATACAAGAAGTTTGTTAATGTCATTTACACGTTGTTACTAAGGCTGTTATATCTACAGCTTAAACACGGTTTTTGAATTTCGGCTGACTTATTGAAGAAGTATCCCATTTCCAGCTTTTATACAGAAAGTGTTACATTTGGAAATGCACGATATTCCTGTTGTAGATAGCACATAATATTGAAAGGTGTGCTTAGCAAAATCGTTCATTGCAACAACTCAACAACTTAGAATGAATACCTCTTCTTTTAAGTTCATTTTAGGATTTCTGTCAAACACATTATAAGAAGTTCATGTCACTCAAACGTTGTTACTGTGGCAGTTGTTGGTTTTATTTACGTTCTCTGTATATTATATCAACAGCTTATATTACGGGTTTATATTTTGGTAGAGCTATTAAAGAAATAACCCATTCTCGGCTTATATACAGAAAGTGTTACATTCGGAAATATATGATATTTCTGTTGTAGATAGCACATAATATCACTTTTTCATCACCTGAAGTTTAAAACATAGATCAGCCATCACTTGCACAGACAATTAACTCGCATGTAATGAATTGTAAAATGCTTAAATCCTTGTTAAAATTTTTTTGGGACGGAAACAAACTCTGAGAGCCATGGCGAGATAAGATCAACATCAACATGCTTTGTATCTTTGAAAGCTTAATTCAAAGAAAAGATAAAACCGATTTTGACTACCTCTAAATTTAATTATAATATTCAGCCTTCAGCTGAAATTAGTTTCCCCTCCGCTAAAGAGGTTCTTTGACAGAACCTTTTAATTTGTATTGGCAGCCATGTACAGGATGTATTTGCATGTAAATCAAACGGGGAGAAACCAACCGTTCTTCCAGTGGTGTCAAGTATTTTAAACAATCCGGTATTTCGGAGAATTCGAAGCCATTGCTTATAGCTAATTCTGGTATTGTCAATTTAATCAAACAATCGTAACATGTTTTGCAAAATTTGCCAATATCATCGATATCTTTGTAAAAGACTAGTTTTATAAAGTCCGTTGTCGCTCCTTTGGACAGTAAAGTTGTTTTGGAATGGGTTCTTATTGACTTTTTGAACCACAGTCGATCACAACAATAGCATTGGTGGATTGGACCATCAGCAACAGCTTCGAAAAATTTCTCAGCTAATTTACGAAATTCTAGTTCTTCACACCTTACATTTAGATCAGTATCTGTTCTTGGTCTTTTCGATGGTATATCTAGACAGAGTCGTAAACGTTTTCTGTCTTGTCTTCTGGATTTGGATTCCGCTTCTTGAGCACGAAAATCTGGATCTTCCCTTTTTCTTTGCATAAATAGACGGTTAGTTTCACGATGACTTTCTTCCGGATTAGACAACTGGCGAGGACGGCCAGCGCGGCCTTGAACAACAGTCCCGGGTATTTTCTTCTGATATTTATCGATGTAATACTGAAAGTAGAGCGTGAAATACCAAGCCTACGAGCTATTTCACACTGATCCCGCAAAAATGAAAATTTTAGAAATGCCACGACAGAACACCACCACTTGCTCCGAGGAGGGACAAAAGTTTGAACGCGACTCTGGAAACAAATCCAAGTTCTGAAAAATGAAATCGGAACCTCGGGAACTTGACAGCCAGTCGCAGACGCTCTGACAAAATCTTACAGTTTCCCCTTTTGTTTCATCTGACGTTACTTTGAAATTTTTCAAGTATCCATTATTCCAATCATGTGTCGGATCTTGGTGTGTTTCAAATTTCCGTGAGATCTGTAAGATTTTATTTACTATCAATTATCATCCACGACTTTTTTCGTCTGCCGAAAACTATTACCCTCTTTAGCGGAGGGTAAAAATGATAGTTAATCTTACTTTCAGAATTGCTTTTCAGTGTTTTTCTAAAGTACTCATAAAATAGATGTTGAACAAATACCATTTGTTCAGTGTGTACTAAAATTTTATAAAATACCTTACAGTTTTTTTTTTTTGTTTGTTTGTTTGAATACATCCGTATATTATAAACATGGGGTTTGTAAGAGTCCTGTATTTGCTAAAATTCCGAACTTTTGAAATTATCTTAAAATTATCTGATATTTTAAAAGAATACCTGTTTTTTTTATATAAAACTAGGGGCCAAGGCCCCTAGACTTGATACGCTCGCTTTTCGTATGAGGCATTTGGCCCCTAGTAAGGCTTATTCGTAAAAAAGGCATGATTTCAACAAACAAAAACCCAAAGGTTGGATCAGATAGAATGTTACCAAGCTACTCATTGCTTGGTTCTTGCATGTTCCTTGGAACATAAAAATTTAAACTAGAGAACAGTAAAGAAACTTAAGACAGAAGACAGTACAGAAAAGAAACAGTAAAGAAAACAGTACTTAATATGTTTTCTTTGATAAAAACTACGGAACAGCTAGGATAGCTTGCCACCAATGGCGACATCGTACTTACGTATTATCCCGGCGGTCATTCCCGTCAAACTATTTTTTCGCCAAATGAGCTGTCAAACTGTTGCCAGTCGTATTCAAAACAATTATTAATTTCATGTGCCCGGCATTTATCTTGGCAAAAAATCACTCGTCTTGGCGAACTGCCAGGATAATACACAAGTACCGGCGACTTTTCATTATTTGGCGATTTACACATACTCATAAACGATAATTACTGCTCATGTAAGGTTACCGAGAAAACCGTTATCCTTATATTCATATACATAATCCTTTGCAGATTGGCGTATTTAGCATCACGAAATATATCATCTCGGCGCACTCCCAAATATCCAAGTTGTACTATAACTGGTATAATGGCATAGTTAATGCCGCCAAATATTTCTACTGGTAGCAAATATCCAAGTTGAACCAAACCGGGGTACGCATTTTATATACTTTTTCATTTGAGGTAAAATGGGTGTGATTCTACTTCATGTTTGTCAATTTCACGCGATTATACATACTAGGAATTGCTTTGTTGCAAAGGAATGAATGATTTTATGCCAAATCTGGCAACCACTATGTTTATTTTTTCATTTTTTTATTACTGTCTTCTAAAATAATTCGATTTTCGAAATTTAAGTTAGCTTATCAGGTTCCCCGGAATTTTCTGAATCCGTGGACACCTTAGTCGAAACTCAAATCCCCACGGTTTAGGAGGACATAGCCAAACAAGCTCTTGACAGCCGTGGCTGCAGCGGCCGTTACTTTTTTTTAGAATAGAGAGACACGGAAAAACGCTTCCTCTATTATCTCAAATAGTAGGAAATTTTATCACATTATTTTAAAGTTCGCAATATTAGCAATATAAAGACTCGTACAAACCTTGTATAAAACACTGGAGGATACAGGGGGGCAGAGGGGAAAGTGCTCTCCCCGCAGAACTAATTTTACGATTTACACTATAGAAGACTCACTTATGTAAATTCAAATGAATTTGTGAAACAAAGGAGACAAGATAACTTGTACCTCTCCATATTTTTTTTTCTCGAGCCGCTACTGTCATAGAATAAGTTTTAAAAGCTCAGCTTTTATCATTTACCATGGTTATAAGATACGATAAAATAATTAGATGAAGAAAAAATTCAGTAGCAAATGTAATATTTAACTCGCTGTCTTTGAAATATTACTTAGTATTTTTTCCACTTAAAATTTGTGTGTAGTGTTCTTAATTCCAAAAGAAACAATTTTTTTTTTTACACAACTACACATGCATTTCAATATTAATTACTAAAACGGACAGATCAACCTTTGTTTAAAACTGCCAGGAAAATAAAAAAGCACAGCAAACATATTTCTCGGAAACAACACAACTCTGCCTCTAAAACGAGCCCCATATTACCCTAACTTCTCCCTCTCCAAACCCCTTCACACCTCGCCACCCCTTTCCCCACTTCACTTTAATAAACCATTAATTCGAATATTAAATTCAACAAACACTCCCCCCCCCCCTCTTACGGAGTGGCTCCTCAAATATTCATACCTCTGCACGGAGCGGGTATATTCGTTTTACAACCCGCGAACTAATTAAAATATATCGTCTGGCGGTCGCATGAAAAATTTATTCCGGGCGCTCACTCCCGATTACTCTTGTTTTAAAGTGAGTTTATACCCCGCGCTTTTGTGTTCCGAGGCGGGTACCCGGTCGGTAATTCGGGTAATAAATTGCATTTATTACTTTCGAGTTAACATTCGATTACTTGCGCTGAGTCGTTACAGTGTGTTCGTAACGAATTACTTTCCTGCTAAGATGGCCCAGACGTTCTTGAATTATGTATCGAGAAAGGGTGCATTCACGTTGCAGACTGAATTTTTTTTTTCATTTATTATTATTAATATTTGTGAGCCGAAGGTAAGTATGCACTCACTTATGCATTTTTTATTTGAAAGGGTGAAATTATATAGAGTGGTTATACATTGAAATGGCATCCGTGAAAATGGCATTGTCAATATTTAATGACAAATAAGGATACCATGTAGATTTATCGTGTCTGCTTCAGTAGCTAAATAAGTACACAGAAAAATACGGAATTACTTTAACTGAATATTTTTTTGTAGAATCGTCAAAATTTTTGTTTGATTCAACAAAATCTTTTGTGAATTCAAGAAAATTTTGGGATCTGGTGAAAGTTGGCTGTAAGTGGCAAAAGAAATCAGAAAGAATTGGAAAAGTATGTTTCCCATGTCACAAGAGTGTTAATTTTTTGCAAAAAAATTCATTGTCTTTTTTAGCAACCACTGCCCTTTATGCTACTTTAATGAATGCAACTAATCCTAAAATTCATAAACATATGAGTAGTTCTTTATTGAAAAGGTGAAATTACTGAGTAGATTTATATATTTGTGGGGAAAGATAAATACATTGACAAAGAGAACTTGCTTTGTTGAATATGACACTGTCAGTATTTTATGAAAAATAATGAAATCAACTGTGCAGCATGTGCTTGATCAGCAATACTGTGACTGACTGATGGATGTTCTTGTAGGAGAACCCTGAGAACTAGGCCTCAAACTCCAGTATGGGTCAGTAGCGTATATAGGTTTTCTTTTAGGCGGGATGGGGCCATCCGGAATTTTAAACCTTATGGTTATTAGAGTTAGTATAAATGTTTTAAAATAATTGTTTTTTAATATTCGCTTGATATTTTCGGATAGGCCCCCGACCCCCTTAAATACGTCCTGGTATGGGTATATCTTCATAGTGAATTTTCAATCTTGTCTTGAGTCCGCTAACTTGCCGAGTGAAGTAGTGCATTCTTGTGTCAGTCGAAAAGTGATCTGTTTGAACAGTTTGGTCGATTAGATTATGAATGTTAAAACAGGGGAAAGGGTATTTTTGGGGGTCCTTGCTTTCAAAATACTTCAATGAATTACCCACCAGGGATCTACCTGCAATGTTAGGAGGATTGCGTGGTTAAAGTATGCAAATAATACTCTTAACTGTAGTACATGCTACGGTTTGGTGTACGAGAAAGATGTGTATTTGGTAATCTTGAAAAAGCAAGACTGTTAGCAAAAAGATGCACAGAAAAACGAATTTTCTAAGTTTTTCTGATGGTACTTTTATCCAATAATTTTGAAGAATCAACAAAATTTCAGCTTGATTTCGAAAATTCTTTTTTGAATCCATGAAAATTTCGCTGGCACAAGTTCCACATAATAATATTGTTGATCAACAAAATTTTCATTTGATTCAACTAAAAATTTTGTGAAGATTTGGTGTTTTCCGCGATTAAAATCTGCAAAGCGGCTGAATACATAGGAGGAGTCTCATAATGGTCTTGAATATCTCCAGGAAGGAGTCTCATAATGGTTGTGCAGTCACATTATACAGTTCCATTGTTGTTGTTGATCTCGTGCCCATGGATAGACGATTGTACGATCCATGGAAAGGGTGTCATTGCCCCAAGGTGGTTGAACTTCTACTTGTTGGTCCCCAATTTCAAACCAATTCCATATGAGGGACCAACCATCTGAAATCGGCATCTCTAGAAGAGTAGCTTGAACATGGAGGACATTGGCTAGTTTATTTTGTCGATTAAGGCCAATTGACTGTACTAGGGTCCTAGGCCCACGTGGGGGAATGTCCACCTTATGGGACTTTCTAAGGGATCCTAGCCCGTATTTACGCGAGATTTCGGAGAAGACCACATAGAGGACATTGGAGCCACGACGGATTTTACGTGCACATACTCACAGACTCCATTACATAGGAATTATATACTTTTAAAAGAAAAGTCCTGTGTAGCACTTTGCATGTGCAGTACTTGTTCACCCTAGTTTCTAGAACTGGCGAAACACATTTTCTTGAGCAATGTCTATAAAAAGCATGCCTCTTAACTGGAAGAACATTAAACATCTAGACATGTGCTGTGCAAGAGAGAGATGTTAAACGCTGTCATTTGACTCTTTGAGCTGGCACAAACGAGAGAAGAAAAATAAATAAATGATAAAAGAAAAAATATATATATAAAAGAAAAAGGCGAAAAAATAAAACCATATCTCGTACTTTCCGGAGTGTTACCGCATCAAAAATATTATGTTTAATGATCCGAAAAATAAACAGTTGGTTCTTCGTGCTCAAAGAAGCTTCCCGGACTTGTTATCTCCCTATCTCTCTCCGCATATACATATCTCTATCTCTATAAAGCGGTTAGCAAAGTAGCAAGAAAAGTAGAAGAGGTTCCAGGCAGGAAAGGGGGGGGGGAGTGAATGCTATCGTAAATTATTCCGATAAGCCCAGTCACGCCGGCCGATGGTTTCTATGGTAACAAGGATTCGATAGAACATCGATTTTGGGGGGGGGGGGAACTAACCAACCAACCATCCTCCTCCACCTACTGTCGGTCTTTTGATTGAGATGCTCCCGATATACACGGAAGAAAATTCGATAAAAGGAATTTTCCGAGTGCTTCGGGTTTTTGCTTGGTCGCTTCTTCGCTAAAAAGGGCGTGTGTGTGTGTGTTGTTCCTGGCGATAAACTTTTCGTCTGCGGCGGATCCTCCGTGAGCGAAGTTAGGATGGTTCCGTCCGCGCAGTCTAGTCGCATCGACTGTTTTGGAGGACAGTGGCGGAATTGCAGGAGTCAATGAAAGCTATTTAGATGGACGCTTTTTCTATTAATTTTAGTCGCAACCGATCTGTGGATTTTCAGATTGTAATGCTCATCTTTCGCAATTTAACGGCAAAGCTTCCTGCAGTAAAATACACAATAGAATGATTTCTGAAAAATCCACATGAATTCACTGTAGGCCAGCCAACCCTCTTAATCCAACAAAACACACTATGCAAGAACCCAATGGTTCTACATATTCTATCAATATTTAATCAAATTAAGAAAGACAATCTATATTAATGTTAAAGGCCATATTGGCAAACCTCGGTCGCGCCTGTCGACCTAGCGTTCGGAATTTTCCGTGGTTTTCTCCGAAATCTCGCGTTATTACGGGCTGGGATTCCTTAGAAATTCCCCCACGGAGGGCATTCTCCCTATAGGCCTTCGACTCTAGTGCAGTCAATCGGCCTTAATCCCCAAACGCAAAGCCCATATTGGAGTTTTAGGCAGTGAAATTGGGGATGCTCTTGCTAAACCTTGCAGCTCTCAAAAGTAACTAAACTAACATACAGTCTTTAAATATCCCAATACCTCCTTCATGCATGAAACAATTTCTAAATACTACCGTATTTCAACATGGCAAAGCAGATGGAACGCTGGTATCTATACGAAAAAATTATTTCCTATAGTATCTTCAGAGCTATGCCTTTCGAGTAGTTACCTATTTGTATTCTTCACAGGAAATCGTCCTTTCATGCAATATCTTCAAAGGATAAATATAGCTCCCTCCCCTTATTACATATGTAATAAAATATCCAAACAAGCACCAGATAAAATCTCTCCATCATGGACAAATTCTTGAGCATGCAGTCGAACCTGTCTATCTCGCATCTCATGGGAAAGGAAAAAATTCGAGATAATGAGTATTCGAGTTATAGAGGTTTTAAAGGCTGTAAGTTACAAAAATTTTATTTGCTTTTGCTTTCGAAAAATATGGGTTCGTATGGTTGGAGATTTGTTTTACATACATACATAAAACTCTTAAAAATATAAATATCTACCTTTTAACAAAAAATATCGTCTTTCAATGACTTTTGACGTCTAACTTCCTGGTTTCTGCTAGCTTTCTAATGTTGCCAAGAGCTGTGAATCCCTTGTAGCAAAATTTACCTACTTAAGTTCAGAGTTATACAGCCTTCTCTGCTTCTTTTGTTGTCTCTTTAGACGCATCGGTATGCAACTTTTGTTGAAGAAAATTACTCTTTAAGCACTGATTTTTGTAATTTACACTGACTAAAATTCGAGATATAGAGATTTTCAACGAAATTTTCGAGATAAACATGGAAAATACAATGAATTTTGATAGTAAGTGTACGGAAGTTTGAAAATTTCGAGATATAGAGGTTTCGAGATATACAGGTTTGACTTATTCTTGAACGTCGGAATTCGCTCTCAAGAATCTGGCGATTTTTTAAAGTCTATTCCAACTTTCATCCTCTGCCCTTCCTCTAACAGACTGTTATTCGTAGTTGGGTTAGCCAAGTCTGGATGTTCGCAAGCCTATTAAATTTTAAGAGAAACACAAACACGTAATAATAATTACGATACAAAATATTTAAAATAATAAGAAAAACAACATATAACGAACTTTCCTAACCGTATTCTACAAGCCCATTTGAATTTTAAATCAAAAGCACAATAATCGCAGTCAAAAAGACAGTAATATTACACTCTGAAACATTTAGTGCAGCGTTGCACCAATATATTGTACTGGAAAAATTGGCTCCATAAGATGGTGAAACCTTGCACCAACATTTAGTGCTTCACCAAAGTATGGTTAAGCCTGAGCACCAAATGGTGGAACAAGATTTCCCCATCTTACAGAGCCAACTTTTCTAGGACCATGTTTTGGTGAAATGTTGCACAAAGTTTTTAAGAGTGTAAACAAACAAATAAATAAATAAATAAGAAATAAGGGCAATTTCATTTTTAAAAAATAGATTAGCATTAACATTTTATACAGTAAACAAAGCTGAAATAAAAACGAACAAAAAAATTAAGAAAAAATATTTTTTTTTTAAATTTAGGCTATTTATTAAAAAAAATGTACAGACTATTAGACGTTGGACCTGTTTTGATTGCTCGCAGAAGATGGACAAGATAGAAGACACTGATGCATACATGTATAAAAAAATCAAGAAATTTTGTAAGTGAATTATTCATATTCTGCATATATCTTTCGTATTCTGCAGGAAAATTTGTAGAATATGAAATGTAACAAACTTAGCTACCTCCCTCTCATGCAACCTAGTATGTTAAAACTTTGAGATTTTTGGAAAGTTGGGTTTCAGCACTTCCTAATATGATTGTAGATTGGGTTCAGCAACATCACAGACCGCAAAACGAAAAGGACAGGTGACTACTCCTGTGAAATCTACTCAGAAAATTCATAGATGCGGACATTAAATAAAATAATAAAAACGTAAACCACCTAAGTCGATTGTTCGTACCGAAGAAATCTGTAGAAATTTGTAGAATGCGCCCGACAAAAATTGCGTAAACAGATTTAGTAGCCGATTTTGATTTAAAGTTTAATTCCAAAGAAAAGTTTGATGGAACAAAAATATAAACACGGAATACTTTGGATTATGATTTATTTTCCAAGGTAATGGAACAAGGAAAACAAATAAGACCGACATATGATTTAAGATAGGCCTTTAAAATGTAGAATTTTAGTGCGAATTTAAAATAAGAACGTTCTTTAACATTCCAGTTTCTTTAATAATAAAAATGAAAATATATACCGGGTGTTCCAAAAATGACCGGTATATTTGAAAAATCGATAAAAACTAAACGGGCAGCGATAGAAATAAACCGTTTGTTGCAATATGGTTGGAACAACAGTAAATTTTCAGGCAGACAACCTCAAAATTAGTTACAATTTTCAACAACAGATGGCGCTGCAGGCGATTTGAAAGATATAGAAGAAAACGCAGTCTGAGTTCGCTATTCTGTAAGTCGTCTTTCTGCTGTAAGCGTGTGCTGTTCGCAGATTGGAAGCTTGCTGTGAAATGACGAACTCACGGAATGGCGAACTCACACACTACGTTTTCTTCTACTCTTTCAAATCACCTGCAGCGCCATCTGTTGTTTAAAATTGTAACTAATTTTGTGTATGTCTGCCTGACATTTTACTGTTGTTCCAACCATATTGCAACAAACCGTTTATTTCTATCGCTGCCCTTTTAGTTTTTATCGATTTTTCAAATATACCGGTCATTTTTGGAACACCCGGTATATTATCAATTCTTTATTAAAAATAGCTTTTAAGTTTGCACTTCTGATGGAATTATTCTGTCTAAAATATATAATTCTAGATACATTTTCAAACTGTCATATTAAACATGTAAAACATGTTATTCTGACAGCCTTAAAATATTTATAATTTTATTTTCTATCATTTCTGAGAAAAGGTACATTCTTTCTAAAAAATAACTTTTTTATAAAGAAAATAACATTCTTTATTAAAAATAACTTTGAAGTTTGCACTTCTGATGGAATTCTTCTGTCTAAAATATATAATTCTAGACACATCCTCAAACTGTCGTGTTAAAACATGGAAAACATGTTATTCTAACAACCGTAAAATATTTATAATTTTATTTTTTATCATTTCTGAGAAAAGGTACATAAAATTGATGAATTTAACATGACGGAGTAGACTTACTGGTTCCCTTAGCGTGGTTGCGTACGGTATGCTACGCTACCTACGCAAGTATGGTTATGCTACCTAATATAGCCAGCCTAGCATAAAAACAAACGCAAAAAAAATCATGCCAAGTGTATCCACTGTAAAGCACTTTCCAACAGTCTTTTTTGCAACAAATTTGGTCACCTATTGTCTCCAAATTTGTCAAGATTTTACTAATAACGTTGAAAGAGCTGTATATCACTATCAGCATATGTTAGTGAATCCGTAAAACAACTTTAAATGCTATGCCCATCCTTTAAATAGAAAGTAAGCTGTTGTAAACGTTAATTTACCTGATTGATGTATTGTGCTTGAAAATAATTATATCTAAACCGTCTAGACTGGAACGTATTGGAGTTCTTTTGAGTGCTTCTGTAGGAGTGTACACTATATTTGATGGAGAATATTATTTTCCAATTCTTCATAACATCGATCAATTTTGTTTTGTTTGTTTGATTACGGCAGCGCTACACTAGGGCGATCTGCCAAAGTAAGGGGTGCCTTGGTAGGAGGATTTTCCAAGGGATTCTAACGCGTGTCCAGTTACATCTGAAGAAAACCTACCAAAACTACAGATCGTTAGATCGACAGCCATGCGATGGGACCCAAACCCGGGGCCTTCACATATGGCACGTCTACCAATTTCAGTGACATAACCACTGTGTCATGGTGAGGCTAATTTTGTTTTGTTTCAAACAGATGAATATCTCTAAAATGCGCTTATAAACAACGACTGTCCACAGAACGTAATACATTGAAATTACTTTGAGTGCTCTAGCAAAAGGACTACAAATGCTATATACACCGTTATCAATACAGATCTTATGATCTGTACTGCATGGTACAGATCATAAGATTACTGTACATACAAGAACGCTCGTGTGGTTGTTTGTAGGGGGAGGTCAGCAATCAAGGGTTCTTCCCCACATATATAATATACTGGCCGCCTCCGGTAACCAGTTGGCTCGTCATCTTAATAAATCTTGATCGGAGAAAATCCTGTTTCTCACCGGCTTCCATGACGCTGAAATCTCTCAGATTCTGAAGGGAATTTAAAATTAAGATGGTTACAAACAGGGGCTGCCCTAGGGTAAGTGGCGCCTCGGCTAACGTAAAAAAGACGCCCCCGTTTATGCTCTACTTAGTTTTTGAGTTCGACTTGACGGCCTTTCGAATCCGGCGCCCAGATGCAATGCTAACCTTGCTTACCGTGTCGGGCCGCCCCTGGAAACAAAAATAAGATGGTTTAGTGATAAAAGCCTACAAAAAAGGTACAAACCATTTTCGTCCTATATTAATTCTGAAGAGCTTCTAGATATATTGGCCGTTATCAAAAAACATAAAGGAAAAAAGAAGTAAGAAAATCTTAAACATTTTCGGATTTTAAACACGCATTAAAGTGCTATATATTAAAAGCGTATCATAATCCATGCGTCTTCCCTAGTTTCTTTCATTATTCCATTAAGTTGGAAAGTGTACCATTATTCATGAGTGTGATTAAACAAAATTTAAATTGATAGCTGTAACATCCTTTTTCTGGATGTAATACAATAGAAATAAAATGGAGAGAAAAAACGCGCAGAAAAATGCACAATTCGAACTGAATGAAAGTTTCAATATCTTATTTTTTGTTTGTTTGTTTGTGTAACATGTATTTCAGATTTGCGTACTTGGCCCCGAAATCCGCTTATAAATCCACGTCAGAAGGAAAAACGTATTCAGGTGTATTCTTTATCCAGACGATAAAATTAATTTATTTATTAAAAACTGCGTATTCTATAAGTTTACACCATCTGTCGACTGCTCTGTAAAAACTAAAAACTGTAAAAAATAAAAAGATAGTCTTTTTGTATATTAAAGGAACAGTGTTTTTTTCGCACGATAAAAAGTAGCTATATGTTAATCCAGGACTTTAACTGTCATCCGTCAAACTGTTTCAGCGTGAAAGAGTAATAAACATACGTACAAACATTGGCATTTATAATATTAGTAGGATTTTCTTGTTGAACCATTTCTAGGTTAAACGAGTGCGCTCATCATAATATGGGAGCTAGGAAGAGGTTTGACCCTGGTGAGACCTTGAGTGTGTACATTTTCTAGCAATCTGTATATATTTACGGTAGATAGAATACTAACGGGGTAGGCAGACCAATCGAAATCACAAGTATACTTCAACTTCGTTGATGAGTGTTGAAAATTATGAAAATTAATCTCCATTGCAAAATAAAAGACATCCAACAGAAACACATGCAAAATGGTACCAACCCACTTTTTCTTTTTTCATTACCATATTAAATATCCAAAACTTCTCCTC
Source organism: Cheiracanthium punctorium (assembly GCA_038373885.1). Classification (NCBI taxonomy): domain Eukaryota; kingdom Metazoa; phylum Arthropoda; class Arachnida; order Araneae; family Cheiracanthiidae; genus Cheiracanthium; species Cheiracanthium punctorium. The sequence goes on along the minus strand of JAWZYV010003555.1, from coordinate 367,701 downwards.
CTCTCACAGTTGCAAGAGATGATTTACGGCCCACCGAGTTTTTTTTTTTTTTTAATCTCCTTGTTCGCGCTTTGATATACTGCCCTGCGCGGTTATGTCACAAGGTTATGACAACTATAGTGGCAGTTTCTCATCGTCACGGAGGTAAACAGTTTTGCAGAGCGCTGTATAGTATGTTTTATGACAGGAAAGCTGATAGTGTCTCCCAAGAAGCAATAGGTGCGCTTGCTATCTCTCAGGTAGCAAGGAGATAATTCTGGCGATCAAAGTATGTGGAGCGACACCGTTGGATTCTGGTCGCACTATTTTTTTTTCTTTTCTTTTAAATTGAAAATTTCAGCGGAATGATGCAGTAAATTTAAAAGCTGCGTAAACTTTCAGCGCGATGAGAGAGATAATTAGCTGCCATATTGAAAGAGTTGAGTGGAGGGCATGCCCGCTTTTTTTTGCAGAGATAATGGAGTTTTGGAGGATTTTTAAAGTTATTCTTTCAGTCATGTCTAAGCAGAGAAAAAATCCCTCTTTAAATAGTATAAAATATGATTGACCACTCATTGAAAATTTGGACCAGGGTGGCTACAGAAATTGAGAAAAAAAGTTCCCTGATTTTTCCCTGATTTCCCTGACTATCTTTATCAAATTTCCAGAACTAATTATATTTATTTACATGCCATAATCTTTCATGTAAATCACCATTGTGTATCATGCACCAACAGATGAATGCTTCATATTGGGAAATGAATAAGAGAAAACCACAAAAATACTTAATATTAATAAAATTGTAGTTCAATTTCATAAATCCAAACATGAAATTTAGTTGAACACTAAAAGACCGAGCCCGAGCAATATTATTTAATTCGGAGCCCGAGCCCGAAATTGCAGCTAAAGATAAAAAAAAAATTCAATTACTTCATTGATAGAATACAATAAATTTTGCCGTTTGTGCAAATTAAAGACAAATATAGTTGCAAACTCCCAATGCACTTTCTAATTCTTTGTATCCATCCTGTATCAAAAAATGTCGGATCTCATGACTAACTAAGGAATATAAACCGCCGTTCTAAAATAGCCCAAAGAGCTTCACGCACCTTCTAGACGCCCGTGCCGCTATTTTTATTTGTTTATTTATTTATTTATCTTTTATAAGTACTTTTATTTTCCTCACGAATCACTTTTTAAAATCTGTTTCAAGCAGTTTGTTCAATAAAGGAGAAATTTTTCATGAGCCCGAACACAATTGTGAATTACAGAGCCCGAGCCCTTTTCGGGCTTGGGATGAGCCCGTCTCATGTCTAATTCACATGCGAAATTGATTCACATGCCGATATGATTAGCAGATCCGGTTTCTAGTATGATCCGCATTTCAGAACGAGTCCGAATGCATGCGCTTTTTCGGATTCGTATAGTGATAGTACCTACATCACTTGAGTCTCGTATTCATATTTCTATGTTCTCGTATGATCTGTATTCTGGTTTTTGGATTCCTAAAATGTCTGCATCAGTTGAGTATCGTATGATCCTGAACGGAGCCGCGAGTCAGACGCTGATTGACAACTAAAAACGATCTAGTTTACTAGGCAAAAACGAAAGTTCCCTGATTTTTAAATATTTTTACAAAATTCCCTGATTTTTCCATGATTTTTCCAGATCGACAAAGTACCCTGATTTTTCCATGATTTCCCTGATTTCCCTGATCTGTCGACACCCTGTGGACGTATTTGCTTTGTAAATATGTTCCAATAATGTTAATATATTTTGAGTTGCTTTGATAGGAAAGGACAGCTTTAGCCACTGAATGTGTCGTCTAGGGCAGGGTTCCCAAACTGACGCAAAGTCTAGGCACCGAAAAAATTCCTCTTTAAATAGTATAAAATAGGATTGACCACTCATTGAAAATTTGGACGTATTTGCTTTGGAAATATGTTCCAATAATGTTAATATTTTTTGAGTTTGTTTGCTAGGAGAGGACAGCTTTAGCCACTGAATGTGTCGTCTAGGGCAGGGTTCCCAAACTAACCCAAGATGCGGCACCCTTTAGATAATTAAATTTTTCTCACCGCATCCTCATCATACAATATTTTTGGAATACTGTAATTTTATGTATATATACTATGTTTTAATAAGTGATGTTTAGGCGCAGTTAGATTATATCTATTTAATTATTAAATGCCTCTTATATTATTCCATAAATATTAAATTTATTCATATTAATATTTTTTTCTCGTATAATTTTCGAATTCTGGCAACTGGTATTTATTCATCTTTTGTTGGCAACAATTTGAATATTTTTCACTTCGTCTTCAAGCTTTTGCCCATTTTGCCTTCAATTTTGATATTCATAATAAGATATCCCCGCAGTTACATATTTAGCTTTCTTGTGTTAAGTAACTGCATCGAAATCCTGTTATTTTGTTTTTATTTTGGTAATCAGCATTCGGTTTTTGTGGCCCGATGAGCATAGCCGATGCTTACTATCCTTGTTTATTTATTTCATTTAATCTTCATTGTTCTATTGTCCCTATTGATCTGCTAGAATTTGCTCTGCTACATTCTGCTTAGTTGTTATATGGTATTTTATTGGGTGTATATCTGTTATTGCCCTATTTACGATACGATTTATACATTCCTTAGTTATTTTTGAATATCTTAATTGAAGAGTGCACCCCTTGCCTCTGTGTATGGCACCCTGGAGTGCCACGGCACACACTTTGGGAACCCCTCGTCTAGAGCTATATAAGTCCTTCCTGCAGTTTCCCTTCATAATTTTGATCTTCATCAAAAGGTGGTAGACTTCTGAATATTGGCACCCCTCGAAAACTGCTAGCGACCACCGAGAAGAATTTAAGAACCACGGACTTCAAATGCACATATGTACACGGTTGTCTTTAGTCGAACGTTAGAACTGAACCCGCAACCTTCCGGTTAGGTGTCCGACGCCTTAACTACCGGGGCTACGACGGATCAGTATTTTGAGAGTGTAAAATTATTAAAAACTTTGTAAAATAACACACATTAATGGTACTTATCAACAAAATGATCATTTCGTGTGGTACAAAAGGTCCGCCCTTCGTCAGTTTCAAAAAAATTCAAGCATGCACAATACCAGAAAGCACAGAACCGGTTCCATTAATTATGGGTTTTATTCTGTAAGTTTTCATTAATTTGAGTTTTTCTAACATTAGATTTGTTGATTGTACTCGTTACATTGTGGGTGTTCCAGTAACGTTTCTACTCTGCAAATACGCTTCAATAACGGTTTTATTTTGTGACTATGTTTCAATAATCTTTCTTCTTGGTAAAATTGTTCTAATAAAGTTTGTACTTAGGGTAAACGTTCCTATTATTGACATTGTTAAAATATCAACCTCAGAATGTGTCTGAAAAGTTTTAGACTGCAGTAATAATGATGTAGTAAATTTAAACAATAAACATTGAATACATTGAACTGTTCTGCATATTGAGAAGTACAGAGGTTATGCCCACTTCCTTTAAGACAACGGTGTTCAGGAAGATAAATATAGCACTTTTTTCTCTTAATTTTAAACAAAGAAAAACCAATTTTTAAGCAGTGATAAAAGATCCATTATAACTCTTAACTGTAGAATGCATTAGCTTTGTAAACAAGTCCGATCAATTTGTACTTTGTGAATATTTCAGTAACGTTTCTACTTTGAGAATACGTTCCAATCTCAATAACGCTTTTACCTTGTTAATATTTTCCAAAACCGTTTCTACTTTATGAATACGTTCCAGTAACGTTTCAGGCATGCGAATACATTCCAATAACATTTTTACTTTGCAAATACGTTCAAAAAACGTTTTAATTTTGTTAATACCTTCCTGTAACGTTTCTACTTTGTGCACACTCCAAAAACGTTTCTTTTTAACGAATATCTTAAAGTTACGTTTCTACTTTGGGAATAAAATCCAAATATTTATGTCAACATTGTTAAGACATTAACACTTTAAATATATCTCACGAAATTTAGGTTTTATTTTGGCGTTTTTTAATCACTTCATTCTTCTAAAACGTTTTGACGCCCATCCCGCATAAGTTACGAATTTTGGTAAATGGTCCACAATCTAGCATCCTACCCTAAAAAACCTACACACGTGTCAAATTTCGTACTATTAACTTCAGTAGTTTTGTCTACGCAAAATATTGATACACGCAAAAATGAAATAACTTCCACGTAGACTTAATATTTTGTATTATTGCTTAACCCATTTATGCCTTTTGTCCCTTTTTTGGGACGGCATTTTCGCTATTAATCGAAAACGTTATTTATTTTTCCTGGGCTTTATTCATGAGTATTGAGCCTCAACTCTACAAAATATTTTAACATGACCCAGTAGGATGTTGATATTTCGATTTTTATGCATAATGATTTTAAAAGAAATCATCCCTTGTTCAAGAAGTTGACATCAGAAATTTATCTATTATTTCTGTTATCAGTAAAAATCGAAGAAAGTCGCAAAAATATCCAGGCACAAATGGGTTAAGAAAACCAATTTTCATATAAGAGAGCAATGACACCCTTCACTGAACATATAAAAAAATTAACATTTTCATCTATGAAATCATAATTCAAGGAAATGGGTGTGAGACCAATATATAAGCACCAATCCAACATTTTCAACAATCAGATTTTCTTTTCGCTCATGTATCTTATATAAGTTTTCATTGCAATTGAGCATCATACATATGCAAACTAAGCAGATTCCGAGACATAATCCTGAATTTTTAATTCGATTTTGCAACCGGAAAATCATTTTAATTGCATTTTTAATCACACGCCATATATTTATGCATGCGAAAAATGAATACAGAACGGAAAAATATTCACTAACATCTATTTCAAGTTTTAATTAAATTCCGCTTCCTCTCCTATCCTATTAATTAGCACTTAACATCACTCCCCCCCCCGCCTTCCATCCGTACAAATGATCCGTAGCACAGCCCCCCCCACCTCCCTTTCATTTCGCCTTGCACTACTCTTCCCGGAAACTCACTAAAATTTAACAGATCACTAAAAATCAAAGCGATTGCTTAAAACTTGCCAGGCGGCGGGCTTTAATCACTAGAAAAGCAATTAAGAAGGCAAGGGCAATTTAAATCAGGGTTTCCTCTCCTGCTCCTCCTCTCAACTCGACTTCAATCGGAGTCGTGCATGTCAATTAACACTCCAACTAAAATTAAAGACAATTCCGCTTCTCTCTGTGAAATATTTCTCGCCGCCCCCCCCTCCCACGAGCGCCCTGCAAACGTAATTAGCAACTTAAGACTTCCCTAGGAGGGCAAATTCACTGATTAAAACTCCTTTCTGCCAGGCTTAATCCCCTATTGAAGCCTATGGATTAACAATCTGTACGATTTCAAAAAGACCTCTTCCACACACCGAAGGAAGAGACAATCTTCACAAGTCTGTATCTCTGTGTGTGTGTACGACGACTAATACATATTCAAGTTCGCAACACTACTATCCCCCCCCCACCCCCATTTCGTCGAAGTTGATTTAAATAATTAAAGAAAGGAAGAAAAGGTGGCAACAAGCTTCCTGCTGAAAGGTCCAAGGAATCGGGGAAAACTCGTTCCGGAGTGTCTCCTCCTTGCATTAATTCTTTGAAGAGTGATTAGGATTTCGTTTTCTCGAGGCCTAAGGTCGGGAAAGACTCTCTTCTGAAGACTGTAGGCATAAATATGAGATTATCTTTCAGCGAATCTATAAAATTTATGCTGGGAATTTTGACTGGAAAGTTGTGATTAAAATTTCTGCAATTGTCGCTGCAGAGAAGTACAAATGCGCCGGGCTTAAGGCCGACGGGATTGAAAATTCCTGAACTCAGGTAAACAATAAATATTCAGATTGAAAAGTCTTCGAGGATTTTTGATTCCTAATGCTTTATTTATAATTTTGATGAAACGTGTTGTAAAGGGCATAGGCACAGCAAGGAATATTTATAATTATAATAAAATTATTACCAGTTTCCTATTATTCGGTGTAATCGAAGCATATTATTATACAGTGCTAACATAAAATTGCAGTTACATTGAGGTTTAATGTTTTTTATTACAGTGTTGTACAAATATAATATTTTCAAAAGTAACGTAATCTCAACTGTCTACTATTTCAATTTCTGTATAGGAAACGTGATACTTGCGTATTACGTTCTGTCGACTTAAAGCAAACTGACCTTTTGCGATCATAACACTTGGTTAGATTAAAAATAATGATCTGTTTATATACTATTACACTAATTTACCTAGGGAAGTCAGGGGTAAAAGTCCGCACACGGCGAAAATCCGAATGCGTTTTTTTATTATTTAGAAATCTAAATTTGCCACACTGATTTTTTTCACCAGTTCCTTAGATGACACTGTTTTTGTAAACGAAGAATCACGGATGTGCAATTGTCAATTTTCATACTATGAGGTAAATTACTTTTATGCGTATTTTTATGTATTTTTTTAAATGTTTGAACATATGTTTGAAGAGTTTTTTGTATGTGAAGCTAACTTAATAATGATCTCATTACTTTATGTTTCAAGTGATACGACTTTAGACCAAAACCGCAGGAAAGCAATTTTCATATCTTCATGAAATAGGCCAAGAATCCCCAATGTACGATTGGGTAAAGATTCGAATGTATCTTGCTTCTAAAGCTTTGGGGTGGTCATAGTTTCATTTATTTCATATTCGCATGTTGTGTCAAATCCCGAACCTTTCAATGACCATCATATTGTGCTAAGTTCTGGACCTTATAGCGATGATGTCCATCAGGGCGGGGAAAATTCTTCCCCGACATGCTTAGGGCATGAAAGAGTTTCAGCCAGGAATATATTTTATTTTATTGTTATTTTATTTCATTTTTTTTTGCCACTGATTCGTTTTGTGATCGCAACATTTACGTTCACATCAGTACCTTTTAGCAATATGATAAGTTTTTCTACGGCCCTTAGAGATTTGAATTCCATTTAGTTCCGTAACAGCCAACTGTCTTCCCCCTATTTTGTAAGTTTCGCTAATTAAATTTAACTGACAGTGATTTTTCTTTTTTACTTTTTTTCTACCTGTTTTTGTTAAACTAAGTTTACAATACATACTTTAGAGACTGTTATCATATTAAATCAAATTTTTTTATGCAGTTCATAGCAAAAAAAAAAAAAAAAGAAAAAAGAAACAGTAAGAGAGAAAAAAAGAAAATTTAATTATACCCCACTAGTATTAAAGGTGCTGATAGCAGTCAACCTCACAACCTGACAAATAATAATTCTGAAGCAAAGACAACTTTGTAAGGGGGTTTCATTTTGAGTCTTGTGTCATGCGTGTGTGGTGTGCCCATTAGATGGGGCAAAGATCCGAAAATATCAAACTTTGTAAAAGTCACTCCCAGTTTTTAGGTATTATATTTTAGATAAAAGTAATCATTTAAGATGACAGGTAAAGGTCTAAGCTATGTCCTAATAAAAAGTTTAGATTCATAACTTCTTGCAATATTTCAGAAATGAGTTATAATTCAAAACTGCGGACCTTTGCCCCACCTACCCTATTACACTAACGTGTGCGCTACCAAAATCGGTGATATTTCTACTCTGCGGATGGCAATAACTAGATGTAAATGTTAGCGGCTACTTTTCCATTTTGATAACACCACTTATTGCCAACTCCACAAAGTTAAATTATTTGCACCTGTTATCATTTAAATAAAAGAATAATTAAGTAAATATAAAAGCAGATACGAGATTGCTATCCTTAGCACATTAGCATATTTCATTAACTATAACGATATATTATATAAGCTGGGAAATACGTGAAATACAAATCTAGACAAGGGGAATAAAATATATATCAATCAACGTTTTTTAAAACAATTTATGTCGGTTATATTGCTTGTATATAATATAAGTAGATCGTTTTTTAACACAATGAAGTAAAGTTAACAATAGTGAAATGAGAGTTGTACAATTGTGTAACGTTATTGGTGTTTTAATAGCACAGACCGGGAGTAAAAAAATACTGACTGAAATGGTCATGGTATAATACGTCAGTACCGGAAAGGTTACACAGGAATAGAAAAGTAATCCCGTTTCAGCGTAAGTCAATACTTCACCTAGCCAAAATCGCTAATAATACGAAATATGGTATGCATATGAGGCTTGCAACGTAGGTACTCGATAAAAGGGGATTTTTCAAAACTCGTAACCTATTAAGAATAGCGAGGACAAAACCTTATTTTAACGTATACTTCCTATTTCAAAAAAGGAAAGAAGATATCCATAAAATTCTTGCTCTAAAATTTAACACAGAGGAATATCTAAAAAAAATTTCGGAACATTTTGAAATTATTCTTCCAGAAAGGATGAGTAGCTATCCTGACCTCTTTTCACATAACTTAAAAAAAATAGTGAAATTCTTACTTTAAAATGTAACAAATATGAATTTATTGTTCAGGCATAGCTGATTTGTCCTTAAAAAACTTGTTAAAGATTATTTGTTTGGATTTAATTTTAAAAAAAGACTGCATTCCAATACATCAAATATTTAGAAAAAGAAGGAGGGACTTACATGAAAAGATTTTGTACCCAGATTTTTTTTACACGTTAAACAGAGGAGAGTAAAGTAGGTGCCAAAAATTAAAAAAGAAACTATTCAGTTTACTGAAAAACAAAGCATGTACTTTAAAGGAGTGAATATACAATACTTCAAATGTTATCTAAAACAGTGCTTGTTTTTACTTTTTCGGAGCTTGTATTAAATCGCTATTTTAAACGTTGCATGCTGTTTCACTCGTTAGGAGGCATTTTTTATTTTGCTCAATTTCGAGAGTAAGGAGTTCTTTTTGTTTTACTGACAAAGAATCTACATTTTATAGACTTTGGTGCTTTTTGAGCTCAAGACCATGACGGAAGACTCATTTGGGAAAAAAAAATGGTCAGGAGATTTAATTATTTTATCTATTCCTTATTCCTGTTGTATTCCTTGTTTATTTAATAATTTTAATTCAATTATTACTTTTTTGTGCGAAGTAAATGAAGTATTGTGATCGGGAAAACTTTTGGTAGTAACATTCTGAAGGATAAATCGATTTTGAACGTTCCTAAATCTACTTCGGCGAGTTCCTGCTTGATGTCCTATTATACGAAATGTATTTATGTATGTAATTATGAATTACAGTCGGCTGTGAATCCAGTTTCAGTAGTTTTATGCTGCCATGTATATGCATGTACTAGATACGTATGTACCTCGTATAACTCAAAAACCATACATTGTTGAAATTTTGTATTTGGAACTACCGTAACATCTAGTTTGCATCTTTTTTTTTTGGGGGGGGGGCGTAGTATTATATTTACGGGGTCAGCCAAAAGATTTTCGATACATTAAGGTATCGATATCTTCAATACATTAAAAGTCTATGCTCAATCATTTTTTGGGTCATGGCCAAAATGTCTCTAACTGTCGCCGAGCTTGGAGACTTTTGGCGAAATATCTCCAAAACTGGGGCCAAAAATAAGTTCCGAAGACTGAACTGAGCTTGGCGATATCTCCTACATTTGGTAAGAAATCGACAAACCTCAATATTATTAAAGTATCTTATCTCAGTTTCAAATGGAATACGCTTGAACGAATTGCATCAAAAATGTATAAAATATGATAGCCGTGTTAGGAAGTTATGTGATCAGTCACTTTTTTTCCCCCGAAAAAAATAGTCAGGGTTGAGGAATGAACATTTTGAAATTTCACCAACACTTCAATATTTTATGTGAAGAGTTATTAACAGTTGCATGAAAACGGCAATTTTGATCCTACAATGCTGTATTATTCTGAACCATCTTGCTTCCATCTGCAGATATTTTGCCTGGTATTTTTGAAGCTCCTTTTATGTTTCGATCGAGCTAAAATAGTTTACGGCAGCGGCGTAGTCGCTAAGCTCCTCTCCCATTACAACACAAGTGAAACGAGTGGTCAGCGCTTCAGAGGAGAGCCTCTCTCGGCTGCTTGGCTGTGGGACCGTGTACGCTAATGGGAGCTGGTGCACGTAAAATCTGTTCGCGGCTTCAAGGTCCTCCGTGTCCAAACGATACACCTCTAGGGGTGCCGAACCAGATGCCAGGTCTCTCATCTGTAATGGGCTCCAAATTAGGAGACCCCCGAGCTGAATCGGTCTTTCTCCCAATGGGGATCATTAAAATGGAAGCCGCTCTCTTTCGCCTATCCCTGTAAGATGTGGAGGATCTCGCTCCGCTGTGCGATTGCCAGAGGGCATTAACAGCAAAAACAACACAAGATAAATAAAATGAAATGCTTTAACCCCTTATTATTTTCAAGAAAACGGTCATAAAAGTACCTGTTTTTTATTTTAAAAATGTTGTATAAAAATAAGTGTGTATGTACAATATATGTATTCATTTTAAGGCTTTGGATATTTTGACATTAACAAAAGGTTAGTGCATAAGCATTGTAAAGCTCGAATTTTTTTTTGACGCAAACTTTTGAACTCTCCAGCCCAGAAATATCAATGGGAACTAGACAAAAGGGGTTAAACTACTCGTATGCCTCCTGTCCCTTTTTTGGGGCGGTATTTTCGCAATCCGTCGAAAACGTTATTTATTTTTCCTAACCTTTATTCAGGTGTGTTGAACCTCAACTCCATTAAATATTTTAAAATGTCCACGTAGGATGTTCACATTTCAACTTTTATACATAATGATTTTTTAAAAGAAATCATCCTTTGTTCAACAAGTTGGTATCAGAAATTTATCTATTATTTTCTGGTATAAGCAAAAATCGAAGAAAGTCGCAAAAATATCTGGGCACAAATGGGCTAAGGGAAAATAAATTGTAACTTACGAAGCCAATAGTAAAAAAAAAAAAATGTAAAAAAAAAAACAACAACCTGGAAAAATTATTTTGCTGAACAGGGCAAAACGTTTGACCGAAAGAAAATAATAATGATATTTTATGGAAAGAGACAAAAAAAATAAATGTCCGGAGACGAAAAAATAAATAAATACTCCTCCGATTCTTAAAACAAAAGAAGGGCGGCGGAATCAGACGTCATCCTGCTTAAGCAAGCCCGTGATCCGCCGGGGATTTGACGCCTGAGATCCATGTAATCCACGTCAATGATACCTTGGCTGCAGTAATTAGGCAGCCAGCGCTTCCTTTTTCGTATAAGGAGCTGCACTAATGCCTGGCTGGCTTAAGCACATTACTACGCCTAATTAAGCGCGGCGTGTTTTTCATGATCAATGGGAAACGCTGATTTTTGAAGGAGTGTCGCGCGCAATTGGTTTTGCGTTGCTCGTGTCTGGCCATTTTCGATGGGGGTAAATGGCTTTGTAATGAGCCATCGCAACACCTGGCTCATTTTGAGGAGTTTCGCTTGGTTTTTTTTTTTCCCTTACTTACACCCACTTTTCCTTCTAATCTTTATGTTCATTAAACGATGAAATGTAATTTAACGGGTTATTGTTGTGATGTGAGGATTTAGGACGACGCTGTCTTGAGGAATTGATGGGGCGTTGGAATTTCGTCTTGGATGGCGTGCTGTTTCCACGTGGCGTCGCATGCTTGTTTGTTGTTGATTGTGAGGTGACGTCGAGGCACGTTTTAGACTTCAGGTAGAATTGCATGATCTTTCGAGCATTGATGAAGCAATCGCTGGATTGAACACAGCTCGAGAAGACTAGATCCAACCGGTAGCCAACGGACTTGGATATAGGATGATCGTCGACATATTCTAAAAGAACTGAAAGGAAATTTGCCTGTAAGGTGGCGCTGTGAGTCGTGATCATGAAGTTTATGCTGTGTGCATGCGTGTTAGTAGTAAACTGCTACTGTTGCGTCGGTAGAGGGCGCTGATGTACCTAATCATTAAAAGGGGGGTCAATCATTTTTCTTTTAGAGGCTAACGTTCGCTCGTTTGCCGATAAGTCCTCCTATATCCAAGAACCTGGTAATGAGCCACCGCACACCTGGCTCATTTTGACGAGTTTTTTGCTTGCCTTTTTTTACTTACACCCACTTTTCCTTTTAATCTTTATGTTCATTAAACGATGAAATGTAATTTAACGGGTTATTGTTGTGATGTGAGGCTTAGGACGACGCTGTCTTTAGGTATTAATGGGACGTTGGAATTCGCCTTGGCTGGCGTGTTCTTTCTGCTTGACGTCGCGTCGCATGCTTATATGTTGTTGATTGGGATGACTTCGACAGGCGTTTTCGACTTCAGGTAGAATTGCATGACCTTTCAAACATTGATGAAGCAATCGCTGGATTGAACATAGCTCGAGAAAGCTAGAATGCCTCCAAACGGTAGCCAACGGACTTGTATATAGGATGATCATCAACGTATTCTGAAAGAACTAAAAGAAAATTTGCCTTAAGGTGACGCTGTCAGTCGCAATCATTAAGAATATGGTGTAGCACTCTTTTGTTAGCAGTAAAATGCTCATGATGTACGCTCAAGAGCAATCATCATTAAACGATGAAATGTAATTTAACGGGTTATTGTTGCGATGTGAGGAATTAGGATAACGCTGTCTTCAGGAATCGATGGGACTTCGGAATTCGACTTGGATGACGTGTTTTTGGTTTTGGTTTCGCGTGGCTTACTTGTTCGTTTGTTAATTGAAGTGACGCCGAGAGACGTTTTAGATGTAAGGAAGGAATGCATGGAGTAAAGATGAGACGGTTTTCAGTCCGAACCGGGCTCGGGCTCTGTAATTCATGATTGTGTTAGGGATTGGGATCGGAATAAATTTCTCCTTTATTGAACATACTCCTTCTAAACAGATTTTAAAAAGTGATTCAAGGGAGAAATAAACTAAGTATTATTATTTGATAAACTTGAATATAAAGATATTTGATAAACTTGATATTTGATATTTGATAAAGATATTTGATATTTGATAAAGATATTTGATAAAGATATTTGATAAACTTGAATATATAATTCAAGGGAGAAATAAACTAAGTATTATTATTTGATAAACTTGAATATATAGGATGATCATCAACGTATTCTGAAAGAACTAAAAGAAAATTTGCCTTAAGGGACGCTGTCAGTCGCAATTATTAAGAATATGGTGTAGCACACTTTTTGCTAATATTAGCTAATATTACATATAAGCTAAAATGTCTGGCTCAGGCTTGGACTCCAACTTAATATTACTCGGGTTCGGGGGGGCTGGGTCTGTAAAAAATAAGCCTGAACTCATTTAGAGTAGAGATCTTCCGACCATGGATATAGCAATATCTGGATTGAGCCACGGACTTGGATATAGGACGATCATCGACAATCAACGGAACACGAAATTGCGTGAGCTTCTCAAAAGAAAATACTCGACCTTCTGCCAATCAGTAGAGACATAAGCGCCCTCTAGGAGCGCATAGCGAAGAATCCTGATGCAATCTGCCACTAACTCACGCATGCGCACAACATAAACTTAATGATTACAGCTCACAGCGTTTTTAAAACAGGCAAATTTTGTTTATATCTTTTAAAATACGTCAATGATTGTCCTATATCTGTATTAGATACGTTTTGCGGTAAATATACGGTAGAACACAATTTTCAGTAAATGATGTAACGTATGGGAAACATGGACACAATGCGCTTTTTCGTTATATCGAGGTTTAAATATAAATCGTAACGATGATAAAAGGCTGAAAGTAGTTTAGAACATGGATCATCAATAAAAAACAACATCATTTTTTAAAATGTAAAACTACATTTTTTATTTTTATAAACAAAAAAATGATCTCATCAGACTTAAAGAATGGAATACAAATTTCTATAATGTCCTTAAAATGTAGTCCAAATAATATTCGATAAATTATAATTTATCTGCATCATGTAACTAGTACCACTTTGCCTGTAAAAGTTGCTTTTCCTTTAATAGAGTATACCAGAAGGTAAACGATCATGGCAGGGAACTAGAACAAAATTAATTATTTTATTTTATTTATTGTATGACTCGGCGTTTGGTAATCGCCTGTTTTATCATTCAATTAAATGTTATAATTTAATTTTTACGATAAAAATACGATGCTTTTAAGTTTTGGAAAAGGATGGGGGAAGAAAGGTTTGGAATGCTGATTTTTACAAATGCTTAAATATATTTAAAAAATTTTCTACATCTAGAATCTCCTCTTTTAATTTACGTGTAGTAATGTGTAATTCCATGTTGCTGCACTTAAATGTTTGTAAATGTTGCTTTAGGCACAGACATGCATATAAGATGATCATCGATGCATTCTAAAAGAGCTAAACGAAATTTGCCTGTATGATGGCACTGCGATTCGTAATCATTAAGCTTATGTTGCACGCATGCTTGCGTTGGTAATAGATTGCATCAGTATTCGTCTTAAAGTCTAGAGGGCGCTTATGTGGCTAATCATTAAAAGGAAGTCGAATATTTTCCTTTGAGAAACTGACACTATTTTGCGATGTGCCATTAGTCGATGATCGTCCTACACCCAAGCCTGCGTTTTGGTTTAGATGGAGTATATCGAAGTGTAAACTATCGCTAAAACTTTATTTTATTAATTTAAAATCTCATTGCTTGTTAATATAGTGGATTATCAAATATGAAACAACTTTCTAGATATTGCTTAGAAATAAGACACTCATTTATATAAGTTTTCTTAACTTTTTTAAACCTTAATTTTACACTAAATTTAGTATTTATTTTTTCTAATTTTTAAAATATATTCATGCATCATGCTTGCCACATTTCAAGATTTTCTTCATCGTTAGAATCTAAAAGCAACAGACAAGTATGCAAATCATGGAAAAAAGAAGTCATAAAATTTCTTTCTTTGGTTTAATTAATATATCGTTAGCATATGAAAAGAAAGCTATGACTAATTGCTTTAAATAAATATTTAAGAAACCCTTCAAATTCAAGCATTCTGTTTTAATTTTCAAAAAATATATGTATATTTCTCCCTTTCAAACACATTGTCATAATGTATGTTAATCATATAACCAAGTTCATCAAAGAACCTGTAAATGCTATTTTATTTTCTCAGTAGCACAGTTTTTAATAAGGTTCGTCGATTGTATCCTTAGCAGGAGGATATCATTATTTGTATTGCAAATAAGTGTTTAATCATTGAATAAAATGCATTTAACTGTCCTAAACTCTTGGAAAAATAAACGCAAATTTATATAATTTGTTTTAATTTCCTATAAATTTATTTAGTTGTTCTAATTTTTCGAAAAAATTAACAAAAATTTATATAATTTGTTTTATTTTTCTATAAATATTGATCTGAAATATGTTTTATTTCACTTATTCGATATCTCGCTTTTCATTATGTATTATCGACCTCGTTGTTTTAGAGGGATGAAAATAATTATTTGCAAGATAAGCAGGTATTTAGGGATGTAATAAAATGCATACAATAGTTCTAATTTCTTGGGAAAATGTATAAATATGCCTGTAAATGCTGCTTTACCTTACAGGAAATACATAAAAGGAGAAACAAATATTTTGGGAAGAAATAGCAAAAAAGAAATAATATTTATTTTATTCATTCAGTTAATCGATTTTCGAAATATATATCGAATTATTTCAGTTTTGTATGCGGTACACTGGGCCTTAGCTATACTTTTGTGGTATTTAATTTTGAAATTTTAGTATTCTTGATAGGACGAACTCTGACACACAGTAATTTTTTCCGTATCAAAACTCTTTGGTAACTATTTTTTGTTAATTTTCTAAAATAAACAAAACCACATTCCGAAGATGAATGTTTAAATTTCAATCCGTTTTGTCAATAATATGAACAGTAAGTACATCTACACGCAACAGACTGAATTATATATCGTTGCTATATCTATGTATCAGGTTGTAACGAAAGTTCTCCGCCATATCTGCCTGACATACTAACTTATAACTCCTTAGATAACTGTTTTTGAACTTTCGGTACCAAACCTGCACAGTGTCACATGATACAACAATAGTACTTAAAGCTGTACTCATAATTCGTTGATATTCTGTAGCTGACTTTTTGCAACACAACTGGAAGTAAATGATGGTTCTAATCCTCTAGAGTGATAGTTCTATTTGAGACACCTTATACTTAATGAAAAACTATATTTTTTACAGATTTCACAACACAGTGTTATAAAGTAAACCTCTTTCTTTCAAATGCCAAAAATCGTTTGACAAAATATGAGCAAATACGCCAACGAGAACTGTGTGCTGACGAAGTTTGCGGTGGCTGGAAACTTTCGTTACAACCTAATATAAATACTCTTAAAACCCGACAGTTGTCTATACCAGTATTTTAAAGATGTAAAGGAATAATTAAAGTGATGAAAATAAATAAAAACTTTGTGAAAAAAACACACATAAAAGGTTACTTCAAGGCGTAACGATCGTTTCAACCGAAAATTCGTTCGGTCTTCTTCAGACAAACCCTTCCGACAAACAGAGCAGACTGCTCTGTTTGTCAGAAGGGTTTGTCTGAAGAAGACCGAACGAATTTTCGGTTGAAACGATCGTTACGCCTTGAAGTAACCTTTTATGTGTGTTGTTTCACAAAGTTTTTATTTATTTTATCTTATAACACCAGTTTTTTGAGTTTTTATTTTCATAATTAAAGTGATTGTTGCACATATGGTACGAGGTGACTTGTAGGGTTAAATCAGTGTAAGTGCATCATGCAACTAATGTGCGAATAAATGCTGATTTTTTGTAAGTTTAGTATAATAAAGAGCAAGAATCAATAATGAACAGGAATCTGTTTTATTTTTATTTATTCTATATCTTATCATTCGTATCGTCCATCTATCATTTAACTGAAAGATACAATTCCATATAAGAATAATTATTTAGAGACTAATTGGGAAAAATCATATAGTTACTTTAATAGATTATATGTAACCGCATAGCTTTTAAATGTTGAATTTTTAACAAAGATTTCTTAGCGTAAATATGGGTTAGCACCTCTTAGAAAGACTTCCTCGAGGGCACCCCCACCCAGGCCTAGGTCCCTCGAGTAGATAAATGGCTTTAATCCCACAACAACATTAACAAAGATTTCTTGTGATTAATAGTTACATGAAAGGACTATAATGTACTAATTTATGCTTCTAATTGATGTATTTAACGCACTGATTTTATTAATAAAAATATTATGCATGAGGTGGTGAAATATTTTAATATACAAGACTAAACACTGCACAGTAACCGGAATAAGAAATAACCAGAAAGCTGTAGAGTATCTGTATCACAATACGGTCATAAAGGGTTAAAATGGCATTTGCGGTCATGGTTTCCTATGCAATTCTTAATCCTTGTGATGCGTACTATCTCCCCTAAAATTTTGTACAGACCTTTTAGAAACACTCTGTATATATTAGTTTTCAGTACATGGTATGACTGACTTAGGACGAATATAATTAACCTTTATAACTTCATTCACAGCACCAAACGCAAAAAATTGTTTAGGGATGACACATAAATTTACATAAAGTTGTATTCTACAAGTCAGCAAAGAAAAGAAGTGAAAATCGTCGATTCTGGTCGACAGATTCCATGTTTTATTCGATCTATGTTACACATCAGTTTCCGGTACATGACATAACTTATCACTTAAATTAAGAGTTACAACTCCACTCTACCCGCAAAGACAAACGCAACAAATTGTTTAGGGATGGCACACAAATTCATATAATTGCCTTAATGAGTCGTCAGAATCATTCTCGGCATTTTCCTTTCCGTCCTCCCCCCCCCCTTTTCCCAAGGCAAAGCATTGGAAAAGGCACTCACTGCCTCTCCCATAATGAAGGAGAGTACACACACACATTCCGGTTTATATAAAACAGCCCACTTCAGAAAACTTTCGTGTGTGCGGGGAAACGAAGTGAAGTGACAAACGCTGCTCGCTCCGCTCCAGCCAATTACAAAAGCGGTGAAGTCAGTCGGGCCCTTGATGTCAGCCGCGTTTAAAGCATTAGTCCGCTCTTGTAATATATGGCCCACAGTGCACTGCGAAAGAGGGGTGCGGGGGGCAGGGAGTGCCTAATGATTTCGGAATCACCATAGTGCGGCAGCGTGATTTAGCAAGCCAGTGTTCATTATTTATCCAGCGCTCTCTTTCCCGGTGGCAACGGAGAGGTATCCCAATTTATCTTGCTTTATTCTGCAGATAGATCCTTTACAGGGGTCAGCGCTGAGGGAGGGGGGGGGCGTCAAACCCCTTTGGGTCCATCTCCCCCCCCCCCTTTTGTCTCTCGCGGCGTTTCATAAATATTTAGACTCTCCTTCATCGCAATAGGAGAAGAAAGGGTGTAATCCTCCTGGATGACCGGACCCTCTTTTAAGTGGAGTGGAGTTGTTTATTTGCCACGCGATATTTCGTTGGGGGATGTCTTGTCGCAGAGAATTAGCAATTGTGTGGTTGTTGTGTCTTGTGGGACCCGCAGCAAACCAAAAGACGGCGAGGTGTGAAGAGCTATTTGTTTAGCGGATTTCCACGGGAGAGTTTCAAGGGGCGTAATAAATGCAAACAGTTCCACGAAAATTCCTGCGAGTGTCGAGAAATATCAAAATAATTCTCTGAAAAGAACGCTGAGCTGCTTCTCGCAAGTCCGGTCACGGAAAGGGTGTTTAAGAGATGGGAAATTTTCGAGTATATTTTCTGCGAATATTCCAACTTAAAGTATTACGGAACTTGGAGGCACATGACTTAAGCGGAGTTGAGAATTTTATGCCTGGGTACTACCAAATAAAATCCCCGCTTGCTCATACAGGTTATTCTGACGAAATTTGTGCTTTCGTATTGATGACGTCAGGAAACGGAATGAATTTAAATGTCCCTTGGTTTAAATAATCAAACCTGTTTGCCAATATCGAACGAAAAAGTAATTAAAACTGTTTTAAGTTCTGGTACAGTCTAGAAATTTAATCCCATTTCGAGTTATTTGAAATCTTTATCATATATTTGTGCTTATGAGTATGTAATAAGTACTTTATGCGTGGTAAATTGCAGGCAAAAATCACATAAATTCTCCCAAATTGCTTAAAAGTGGAATATGATATTGTTGTTGCATGTTGCTAAAAGGAACCCCATCTATAAAAATCTGGTCACTTGCATAAACATCAAAAGTACAAATACACTTAAAAATAGACATTCAAAAGAAATCATCATTAAAAAAGGACAATATTCAGATACCAGGACATCTATAAAATTACAAGTAAAGCCTCTATGCATCAGTTTTAAAGTATAGAGGATGAGCATTCGATTGTTCAGCACATGCGATCGAATAAAGCAGGCAAATATCACCTCGAGTTGTAATGTCTGGTCAAGTCCCGGGCATGCGAGTAGGTGTTCTCTATTCATATTGTCTGTTTGATAGTACTATTGGTGCATGTTCGGCTAGGCAGTCATGTCCAGTTCTCAATCTAAAATCGGCCACACCCTCTTTACGTGGTCTGTGGCCGAAATCTTTCCAGTAATTTTTAATATTTTTTCACTGGTTTATCTCTGGATTTATTGGATAGATTCTACGTCCACATGAGATGGTACGGATTGGCATTCTACAGTTTTGCAGTTCATATTTAGTTAACGTACAATTCGTTTTATTTTACTCACGAGTGAATATTTTGAGGAGTTGGTGTGCAATTGCCTCTATGGCTAACCTTGAGTCGACAAGAATAATAGTGTCTTCAAATGATGCCATTCTCTAGATCGCAGATTTAGAAATGGAATATAAATTTATATGAATGGCTGACATATTTGTCAAAAATATTTATATTTCTTCCCCACATTATTATAATCGAACGACGTATGTGCTCTGCTGACCCTGTAAATGTTGTTTTTCCTTCATCTAAGTATATCAAAGGGCAAACACCGTATTAAGTGGTATTAAGATAATTGCATTTTATTTTATTTTTCCAATATCTCATTTATAAAAATCCAATGGTTTTTTTAGTAAAAATGACTAGTTATAATTGTTTAGAGAGGGAATAAAAATCCAAGTAATCTGCTTTATTTACTGTTAAATTCATTTTCCGTTTTATCGACCTTTTTATCTCTTTGAATAAAAAACGTTTTCATTGTATTCCCCAATGAAAAATGTATTTTTATTAAAAACTGATGAATTACTAATAAATGTCCGTCAAAGATGCTAAAAGATTCAATTATTTATTTTCCATGCTTCAACACTTTAAAAATAACAAATACGTTATTCCTGAAACTAAAATAAGAAAACTGTCTAATGTGTTTTTGTGACCGATAGTGACGTTGCTAAATTTAGGTGCGATGATATATATACTGCTGCTTGTTAAGCAGCTAAAATCTGTTATTCATAAAATCAATACACATTATAGCGCCTGTAAATGTTGTTTTTCGTTCAGTAAAGACACCAGACAGCAAACAACCATAGCATGGATATAGTGAATAAGATTCTATTTCATTTTATACATACTATTTCTAAGAACTTCACGCTTAAACCAAACGAGCGAAAAGTGAGCCAGTTTTCAAAAGTGAGCTTCTCCTTTAGGAGCGTTTTTCGATCCCAAGAGCGGAGCGGAATATAACAATGAGCGAGGACGGAAATTCTCGGAAAAAACAGAAAAGGAAGAAATGCGTTCTCAGAAAGAAGACTACTTAAAGAGCCCTTTCGCGGAAAAACCGGTAAGTTTCCATGGAAACGGATCGCTCCGCAATGTATCGTTTTTTCCGCTCTTTGGGTTTAAGCGTGTGTATTTCATATAACTTATGATATAACAGTTACAATATCGTTATTAGCGGCAACAATTTTCAAAAGGAATGGACACACATTTATGTAATATCCTCGTATGTTATCAAAACCCTTTCTCCTTTTCACAAACTTAGCAGTTTATGTATACTGTGTGATCACTGAAATTCTTTATAACCCCAATAATTTCTAAACGGCAAGAGCTATAGTTATAGAAGTAGGGTCTAGGTATAGTAAAGTTTCCATGTGCTACATAATGGAACAGCTTAAAGCGCCATCTGGCTTTTATATTCGGGGTTACAGTTTTATCTCAAAAATTATCGGAGATACGGGAAAAAAGTCAATCGCAAATTTTTTCAGCTTCATAGTTTTAGTAAGAAAAGACACCTTAATTTGCACATGTTGCTTATAAATTCGCACAATAATTCTAAGGATGAAGGCACAAAACGCACATTCGTTTGGTCGAATTTTCTAAAACTGCACTTATCTGACATTAAGCTCATTTATCCTTCATGCTAAAAGTGTTTTCCGTCAACAATAATACACATCTGGACCCTGGTCTGCAATTCCCGCTGAAAATAGTACAATATGGCTGGTGGCACGCTGGCAAAAGCATTAGTAATACGCTTTTACGCTTTGCATTGTACGCGTACAATTTTTAACATTAATGTGCACATGAAGTCTTTTCTTAACGAACTGGTGATGTTGAACAACTTTATAATTGACTTTTTTACCCCCATTTCTCGTACTGTTTCTGAGATAAGAACGCTATTACCAAATTTAGCCACGAGGTGGCGCAATAAGCGGTTGCCTTGCGTAGGGCGTAACAACTGTACTATACCTAGAACCCACTTTTATGAATATAGGTTTTCCTGTGCATAAATTATTGGGGTGACAACGGACTTAAGCGGTTACACTGTGTCACTATAATCAACGTGCACGATAATGCCTGTAAATGTTGCTTTTCCTTTAGTGTAGTATACTTAAAGGTAAACAACAATAGCAAAACATTGTCAAATCATATGGATTATGTTTTATTTTATTTATTCGATGTCTCAGTATAACTTAATATTAAATTTAAAGCTAAAAAGTTATTATTTATAACAACTTAATAATTTTTTAAATATTAGTTACTCAATATTAAAATTGTTTAATATGTTGTTAAAATCATTTTCTCAGTGTAACATAACTGCGCTGTCGTAATGTGTTTTCGTTGCACAACCTATGCATAATGCAGTGCATACAAATGTTTCCAAATATGAATTGAAGTGCACTAAGAGGTGAACAACTGTATAGCAGAAACTACCGAAGATAATTCTGTTTAATTTTATTTATTTGATTTCCTAAATGTTTTTATATAGTATACTTAATATTATAATATACAGGATATTAAAAAAAAAACAACAAACATTTATTAGAGGTAGGACACATAAAAAAGATTAAGAATGGCATAGGAATGTAGCGTCGTTTTATTAAATCTCGCTTAAAAAACACAAAACTACATAAAGGAGGAAAGCATATATATCTTAAAAATGCATGTATTTAAGTAAAATAGAAGAGTTTAATGCATCAATGATTGATCCTCACCATGGCACAGTGGTTATATAACTGAAAACGGTAGACGGCCGGAGTGTGATGGTCCCGGGTTCGGGTCCCATCGCACGGCTGTCGATCTAACGGTCTGGAGGTTTGGATGGTTTTGTACAGGTGTAGCGTGAATACGCGTTAGAAATTCCTCTTACCAAGGCACCCCCCCCATCCTTAGCAGATCGCCCGAGCGTATTGTTACCATAATCCCACAAACAACAGCATCAATGATTGACATCATGTAACAATTTTTTTTGGTGGATTATGCCCTAACACCTAATGTACCCGGGCAACGCAGCAATCTTATAAATAAAAATGAAATTCTGTTTGTTTGTTTGTTTGTTTGTTTGTGGATTTGAGTTGTATACAAATCCACAAAAATTTACATATCAGCCTGAAATTTTGCACAGATATGTAAAATAATATAGAATAAATCATAGTCCACTTTAAAACTTTGAAAGTCCACCCGTTCCCGGAATTTAAGAGATTTTTTATGTTCTCCACGCAAAAAGCTTTCCGTAATTATAACCCCTGTAGTGAAAAAAGTGTGAAATAAGGATCGTGGTTGCCATGTCTGGCGATTTTGCCGAATAAGATGTTTTAAATTCTCAAAGTAAAAATAAAAGAATAATAATGATTTTTTTTTTTTTGTTAGTTTATATTCGTAAGGTTATTTTTTTTTTAAATTATAATATCGTGTGCATGGGAAATCGGAGCTGAACTGAAATGTTTTATACGCAAAACAATAAGAATTGAAGATTTCCGAGGCTAATAGGTAATTTTTTTTAGTTTGGCGAAAAAATAAAATGGCTCAAATGCCGATTTTGAGAAAGTGAGTTCTAGCGGTTTGCACAGTTTTCGGCTTATCGCAATTTATTGAGAGCTTAAGGAAATAGATTTTTGAAAACAAGTGTAAAGGTTTTATTAGAATACAGCTTTTAAATTTTAATGATCCGTGAAGAAATAATGCAGTTGTTAAGGGATTTCAAGCGATCTATCTTCAGAATTCTCGCCAATTCAGTACATTGATTTAAGTGGGGGGAATTCCGCCAAATTTCAGAAAATTGAAATCTTCTCATTTACTACATCGGAGTAACGATGAATAAAACACGTTACAGTTGATAATTTTAAAAATTTCGGCTGTATTAAGGGATTCCACTTTTGAAATAAAGGCTTGCTTTACTTTTTCGCGGTCGAACCATTTTCCATATTGATTGCTGCTAAGTCAATGCTTAGAATGATTTCCTGAAAAAAACGCTTGCACAATGGCGTATGTTGGCACTTTGGCGAGGCTTAGATTTGAAACTGGATTTTATTTGAGACTGGGATATATAATGACACTGGTTATACATAAAAATGAATGTTGGTATGTGTGTATGAGGTTGAAAAACTCTAGCACCGTTGCACCATGAAATTTGGTTCACCTAAGTCTTTTATCATTGAGAAGCTTTTTATGCTATCCGTTTTCCTCTAACTTGCCACTAGGTGGCGCAGCAGAACGTCGAATTCTATTTCGTTTAGCCGTTTACTATGCGAATATCGTCCAACCGATTTCGATGAAATTTGGTACTCGCGGATATTAGAACACGGAGAATATTTTTCACTATCCATTTTGCTGCAACTTGCCGCTAAATGGCGCTGCAACGCATCAACTTCTATACCGTTCGACCGACCGGCATAAAATTTTTTATACTTACACATTTCAGCACGAAGAATATATTCTAACTGTGTTCCTTTTGATGTTACTCACCACTAGATGGCACTGCAATGCATTATTATTTTAACTCGCCACTAGATGATGCTGCAGCAGGCCAAATTCTTGACCATTCAAACGGTCGCTATGAAAATCAGTATGCATAGCTATTTGAACAATGAGAATATTTTGGCGTTATCCATTTTGCTATAACTCGCCACTTGACGGCACTGTAGCAAATCATTACTTTAATTAACCACTAGATCGCGCTGCAGTGCATCACTTCTTGACTGTGCAACTGATCGCTATGAAAATAGGTATACATAGATATTTGAACACGGGGAAGAGTTTGGCTCTATCCATTTTCCTATATAATTTGCCACTAGATTTCGCGTCGTCAGGGCTGTCCAGCCGATCGTCCTGAAATTTCGTATTCATCGATATCTGAATGCGAAGAATATTTCCGCCGTATCCGTTTTGCTAAAACTCTCCACTAGATTGCGCTACGCCGCATGGCCTTCTGCACCGTACAAACGATTGCCTTGAAATTCGGTATGCATGGTTATTGAACACAATATAAAGCGATATCCATTTTGCTATATCTCTTTATTACAATAAAGAGTAATCCCCACAAATCGTAATATCAAAAAGTCCATTCATTCCCGTGCGAAGAACGGGTACTTCAGCTAGTAGTCTATAAAATTAAATACTGAAACTCAAATATTTATGGTAAAATAAATAAATAAATAAATCAGTTTTCACATAATAATTACAAAGCAAAAAACAACGCTACAAATGCGAAACAAAATGCCTTACTCAATTTATTTTCAAACCAAAGAAACTTCAAGTTATTCGAAACAACATGTGTATCCTGGAAAGAAATATAAAAAATCCCAAATCCCCCCTTCAAAAGAAGAAATAAATAAAAGCGTACAACCGGAAATTTCTTCGACTCTCCCAAAGCCCATCAGCTCGGTGACCAGCGTCCAGTTCCCAGTGTCCAGGGCGCAAGAAAAATGAGACTTTTTCTGCAGAATCTAGTCCACGACGTCCCAGAAGGGACAAAAACAAGAACACCATCCCCCGGATTAAAGATCAACAAAGCAAAACCAGATTCGATGAGACAGCTAAGAGACCGAGGGACCTCTGTTCGCTATTGGACAATTTTTGTAGAAGTATTTATATATATATATCTATAAAGAATACCCCCTCACTGTAACTGTGTGTGTATATATATCGATACACTAAACGTTTTGTAGTTGCAGAAAGATGTCGCTGTTTGTACCTTTTGTGTTGTTCTTCTAACGCGGTATTGTGTCCGAGTTTATCAGCGTCAGACAAGTTTGATTTAAAGAGAGGGAACACGATGAGAGAAAAAAAAAAAGTAGAAATATAAAGAAACAATTTAGATTGATTTCTGGACGAGAGGTACAGAGACGTGTCCTGTAGATCTCCCCAGGGCAATGTCTGTAATATAGGACTGCCATTCATTTTTGGATCTGATATTGTACGGGGTCACCCCCACCGCGTTTGGCGGGGTGTTATGAACAAAGGGTTGCTGGATTCGCCGAGAGTTTTGTCAGTCAGTGATTTTCTACTGTTGGGTTGACCAGATTCCAACATTTTAACGTAAAAGCAAATTTATTGTTGCAACCATTTATAATATAACAGTGTACCGGAAATTAAGTCCTTTTTTTGCATAAAATTAAAAAAAAATTTTTTTAACAAGTATTGAATTACAAAACAAGCTGTGTCTAAGCATAGGACACGTATTTGTTAAATTATAAAGCGGGGATTCTATAAATCATATTTTTTTGTCCTTTGGATGGAAAAAAAATGACCCCCAATCAAAATTTTCTTTTAGGGGAAATAATGGTCTGAGATAGATTTTTAGGTATTAGTTTGTGTTGTGTTTCACAGCAAGAATTTTATGGATATCTCTTTTCTTCTTTGAAGCGGAAATGGAGGTTACGGCCAATTATCTAAGCGAGGGATCTAGGCCGGGGGTGGAATTGTCCTCCGTGAGGGACTTTCTAAGGGGTCCTAGACCGTATTTACGAGATGTTTCGGAGAAAACCATGGAAAACTCCGAACGATTAGGTCTGCGGAAGCACCCTGGTTTTGAATCCGGCACTTTCCGTCTCCGAGTTCAAAGCGCTAGCACTATGCCACTGGTGGGGCCTTTTCATCTTTGAAATCATGCAGGATATGTGAAAAGAACGTTTCTGTCCCCTATCCCCCCATAAGTTACGAATTTTGGAAACTGCTCTCCAATATAGTACCTACACTAAAAAACTCACATATGTTAATAATTTCGTATTATTAGCTACGGTATTTTTATCTAGGTAAAATATTAGCGTATGAAAAACGGGCAGAACTTTCCTATATTAAATATAGGAAAGCAGCTATATCTAAAAGCAACTTTCTACTTTGCACCTATAATTAGAGCCACCGTCATTTTACCGTGATTGAATAATTTTTTTAAACTAGAAAAAAAAATATTACCGAGAATTATAATGTTTTAAATCTGTTTTGAAGAAAAGTAATGTCTTGCCACTCAATTAGAACTAAAGAGTCATGAAATGCTCCAAATTTTGAAATTTTACTTTACGGTGATTTTGAGATTCAAGTACAACTACGCTATATTATAATTAAAACGAGGACATAACTATAGTATAGTTAAAATCGAAGTCTGTTTGATGTTAATTTAGATAAGAAAATAATGAATTAAATCTATTTAACAAAACACATATATTCACAGAATTAAATCAAAATAAAATTAGTTCAATATAATGACACGCCACTAAAAGTTTTCTAAATAATAATTACTTGATAATTACTTTAAAGTAATGTATTTCTAAACAGAGGGAAGTTAATTATGCAGATTTTTGTCATTTGCGTCCGAGCCCAGTAGAAGCGTTCAAAGACCTAGAATAAAAGCAGCGGTGAATACAGAAAAGGAATTGCTCCTTTTTTGACTTAGCAATGATTGAAGCGAATAGGTTAACAACGCTTTAAGCTCAAATGGAATTGAGAACTTTGTAGAATAACACACATAACTTAGAAATGCCACAAAATGATCTATTCAGTGGTACAAAAAGTCCGTTCTCTTTGAACAGCAAAAATTCCACCATCCACACAGACATTTAGAGCTCATGCCTGTGTGGATGAAGATGGCTTGACCTTTATATGATCCGATCTTTAAACGATCATTGCGTGTGTGTGTTTTTAAATTTTGTGTGTATTATTTTACAAGCATTTTAACTGCTTCGGTCGTTTGATTTGCACATGGTTGTCGCACTGGTTGAATTAATTTTATGAGTGTAGCCTCTCTGCGACAGGTCCTTCCTCTGCTTGACAGCAGGCAGCTTTCCTAATATATTTCAGAAGACCTGGAAAATTCAAGTGGAAGAATTACTTAACCAACTCAGTCTATTAAAATCAACCAAAAACTTGCTGTTATGCAATAGGGGAACCTGTTGCAGAGAGACTAACCTCGTCGAAATGATCTGTGATGGCAAAGAACAGACATACGACTGGTACTGTAAAACAGCTTCGCGGCTGAGAGTAGACATGGAGCCTCAAAGTGTTAATTATTTTAATCTTTAAGAGCCAGTATTTGAGTGGTCTTTTTAAGGGGACAGGGACGTTAGTATTCAAAATTTTGAATTTTGAATTTTTATTTGTAAGCATATGTAAAGTTGTTTTAACAGAAAATCCTTATTTAATATAATAGTTTGCATCTATACTAAAACTAATAAATAAAAAATAAATAATTTTTTAAATGAAAAATTGATATTTTTTTGAAAAAATACGCCTTCTATTTTTTTTTATTTGAAATATCACGTGCACATTCCAAATTAATAAAAAGCTATAATTTTTTAAACATGCACTTGCAATGTATGTATGAACATGTCTGTGCATTCATTTCAAAGTATGACAAGGGTAAGTTTTATTAAAAAAAATAAATTAATGGGAGATGTAGATTTAAAAAAAAAATTCCCTCCTATTGTTACATTTAAATTCCTATAGCTCTATTGAATAACTTTTGTTTGGCATTTAAATGTACAATTATGTTCATATATGTATTAGAAGTGCACTCTTAAAAAATTACATACAATTTTTTTTTTTTTTTTTTTTTTTTTTTTTGGAATGCGCATGGGATAGTTTGAATAAAATATTCAGAGATATCAATATGCCTCAGACATATCAATATATTAAAAAAATAATTTTTATTTTCAGTATTAATCTAAATATAAACCTTTGTGTTGAGTAACTTAACCTATGATTTTGAGACTAAAATTTAAGAAATGACAGTTTTCAATTTTAAAGTCCCTCGTCCCCATAAGCATTAAGCTTTAGTGTAAGACCGTGTTCGGACTTGTTTTTCAATTGGTAACTTGAGCACGATTTATCCTATTTTTTATTGCGGTCATCGACCAGGGTAAATAAATAAATTCAGCATCAAACACTCCGAGCTTCTCCCGGATAAATCAAAGAGAGCTGTCTCGCCAAAAACAGAGACCCATCCCGCAATGCGTCAGCCGTCCGCTCTCTTTACTGTGGCCACCAGAAGAACCAAAAATATATATATATATATATTAACTTTTGATTAGAAGTGACGCCAGTGATAAATGGCGTCCGCGTTATTGGAAAAGGCCGATGATTTGGGCGGGAGAAACGCACGTGCAGGGGCGGCGGAGGAGGTATACCGCCCGCGGCGTCAGTTATTGGCGGGAAAAACGTCCGGCCGTAAAAAAATCGGATATCGGAACGGTTATGGCGAGAGATGATATCAGATGGACCTTCGCAGTGTGTGGTGGGACAGCGGCAGCAAATTCAATATGGCCGACGTCGTGTATACCCAACACCTCCCGCCGGTTAATCTGCCGGATTATATTATATTTTGCGAGAATGAGTGATCAACGGTTACGTACGGTCATAGTTGGAAAAATAGCGGCAGGAATATGCTTTGTGGGTGCAGGGGGTTCTGAAATTTCATTTTCCCTTTGTGTACTTTTGAACAAACGCACCAGGGCCGTAACCGGGGGGGGGGGCTACGGGGGCTGAGCCCAACCTATCGGTCTCCCAGCTGCCCCCCTCTCCAACTGAGAATGTCGAAGATTTGTGTAAATTTACTGATAATACGAAACTTTAATGGAATTACAAAGTGGGGCAAAAGCATAAAACTGTCGCTCTTCCTTTAAATTCCATACAGTTTAATTTTCTACTCGGGGAAGGAATTCCGAGGTGTCAGGTAAAATCTTAAAACCGCTGTCACGCTTATACCCCCCTTTCTTACACTCCAATTTGATAATGAATCTCAATGAAAAATTATTAATGGAATGAATGGTAAATATTTTTTTAAAGTGTGGCATTTAGTGAAAAAAATACTCTAATAGAGGAACAATATGAAAAAAAACTTTTCCTTTCATCCAACTTAAGACACCCCCCAAATTTGAGTCAAAGCCCTACCTATCATTTCATCTTAGACTTGGCCATGGAACGCACTGTACTAAGAATTTTAAACAATGTTCGAAAATTGAGAGTACCTCCTTCTTTTCAAGTTGATTTAGTACGTTAAGATGACTAATGCTTTAAAAAAACTTGTTTTCTTAAAGAAAAAAGAAAAAAGAAAAAAAATGAAAATTTATACAACTCCGAGAAACTGGAACGTGAATAAGCTCAAGGTATGCCGATGTCTTTAAAAAGACTTGTAATGAACTGAATCTACACTTAAAAAAAAAACTCTACGGAATCGAAGACTAAATGGAATTTGTTAGTATATACCAGTCAGTGGAGAATTTAAATATAAATTAACCTTATTAAAGTATTGAAACGCAACAATTTATGAAAATATAGGACAATTTTCACTTTCTGAACAGCCCATGTACGTGAAGAAAAGCATTCTCGCATATCCTCTCCAAGGTATGTAGAAGAAAGAAGTGTTATTTTGATCCGCGTATTTTCCATAAGTTTTTAACAACTGGTCTTCCATCATATTCATCCTGGTGCCCCGAGTATTTTTCGAAAGAGTAGAATGTACCATGTCAAATAACGAAAGACACATTTTTTTAGATATTTCAACCAGCAAGCTGAAAACTATCAACTATGACGCTTATTAATAAGGGGACCATGAATCATGATTATCACCGATTGTGATGATAGTGTAATGTATTGTAGTGTTTGTACCTCTTATTAAGATGGTTCAGTGTTTCAACCCAATGTGACCTAGTTTTTAGAAATAGAAAGATTAAATTTTGAAAATTAAGCTTTTTCCGATTTTAAATACGAAATATTTCACTTCTCTTACCATGAGCGATAGCGTATATTTGGTTTAAATTAAGTCAAACTCGGTCAATGGAAAAGCCAATTTGCCAGGAAAATGTATTTTAATAAGTGGGATATTCCATTATCCGGGATCAGATTGGCTAATTATTGCGATTTGGTACATTGAAAATTTGTTACAATAAGGGGGATATTGCTTTACCCGATTTTCGACTGTATTCGACGAGGATTCGACTGTATTTCGTATTTAAAATCAATGCTGAATTTTTAAAATGTAATCTTTATATTTCTAGAAAACTAGGTCGCATTAGAATAAAATATTCTCCTATCATAATTAGAAGGGTTAAACTCTACAATATATTACAATATGTTTGATGACACCCTTGTAAGAGCCTGGTAACAGAGGGGTTAAGCTCAAACAAACAATTCAGGAATTAGAAAAACTACATTTAACTTGAACTCAACAATCATTGAAAACGCCCAAATTGAACTGGACGATCAGTTGAAATGCCCAATCAAAATTTGACAATTAGAAGAAATATTTAATTAATTTAATCTACTGAAATATTTGATCGAAATTTCCTTAAACTAAATTCAGTGGTATATCAGGTCATGGAAGAGCAAAGAACTATCATGCCCAGGCACTCTTTCTTGACCGTGGACCTTGGGGTCCGGCTAGATTGTCAGCCTGACGTGAGGTCCTAAATGTTTTGTTTCCCAAGTAAGCTTGGCACTCATTTTATCGAACCACTGTTCACTGCCGTACTCGGACATACCCCTACACCACTAGGCTATGCAGAAAAGAGGGCAGATGTTGCCATCGCTTGACTTAACTACCAGCAAGATGGCGGACGATCGAAACGTTTATCGCGTGCCACAGATCTAGAGACCCTTTTTTGACGCAGCTGGCTGTGCGCACAGCCAGCTGCGTCATCTTTCTGGTAGTTAAGTCGAGCGATGGCAACGGCTGCCCCTTTTTCAGCATTTGGCAATCTATCCAGCTGTTCTCGCATTCTTCCATTTTTCAGCAGATGTCAGTGCTGTTAAAAAGAATCGTGACAATTCTTTTACGGGAAATGACGTGCTAAAAAGTAAAGGATTCTTGTGGAGCTATGTCACCCGCAGCCATTTTTATAGAAATCGAATCTATTCTTCGTGACTGGCAACAGTCATAACGTCAGAGTTTGGTGTTCCCAGAGCGGGAACACTGCGCGTTAAAGGGTTAACAAAGGCTAAAATGTAGTCGTACCGTCTTAGTAAAATATCCGATAAAAGAATATCCGGCTTATTGTAATAACTTTTCAATTTACCAAATAGTAGTAAATTGTCAGATTGGACTAGGATAACGGGATATCCCGTTTATTAGAATAAATTTCATTCGCAAATTGGCTATTCCAAGTGGGCTCGATTGTACCAAACAGTAGCAAACTGTCATTTTGGACCCGGATAATGCAATATCCCGTTTATTAGAATAACTTTTCGTTGCAAATTGGCTATTCCGTTAAGCGGTCTCGACTGTATGATTGATTTATCAGCAACATATCTAAAGCATCATGTCAGAAACGTCGCAAAGCTTAAACATCATATTTACCACCACATACCACGGAACCGAAAATCCAGTTAACCACAAAATTCGATGTCAAAACAGAGAAAAAAAAAAAAATAAAAGCTCCCGAAAATTCCTGAAATATCAAACTGTTGATGCACATCCAACCATTTCCCCATCGGTCATGATAAATGTACCCGAAATCACCCCCAGCCACACATTCAAAATTAACTGCAGCGCATTTGTTTACCCTCGACGTGACATCTACTTGCTGCACTTCCCCCTTGTGCCTGCCCGGACTCTCCCCGGCCGATATCACTCTCCTCTCTAATTGGGCGTACCCACAACTCCGACATCTGGAGGTGACGAAAATCGGGGTGACGGGAGACCCCCCTTGGGGGGGCCTTTCATTCCCCCCGCCCCAAAGGGTCGTGTGTCGGAGTTCCCTCCTTTTACTCATTACGAATCTATTCTTTTCTCGTTCTATTAGCTTGTTCCCTGCTCTTTTGTTTGGGATGTGTTGAATCGAACGTTATGGGGTGTTTCACTTTATGAACTCCGGTGTTATGTATGCGACACCTGTAAGTTGTATTGTCGATGAGGCATGTTTCGCTTTGATTGGGCCTATTTTTTTTTAATATCCAGATTTATGAGGTGTTACAGTGTTAGGCGCTTTCAGTGAGACTGTAGTTTAATATCCGGTGGGTGATTTATGGTGGCAATTCGTAAAGTTTTTTTCTTTGTGTAATTCTGATCTTTTATAATAATAGTAAATTCATATAAAATCTAATATTAAAAGTTAAAGGGAAAAAAATATTTTCGATAAGGTTATAAAAATATACCACAGTTTTCCTTTCCTTTCCTTTTTTTCAGTACTACTTCTTTTGCCTTTTAAAAATTTTACACATATTATTATTATTATAATATCAAATACTGTATTTTGTCTCAAATAGTATGTTGAATGATTTATTCACTAACAAAAATTAAAAATTTTATGAATCATATTAAATCTAATATTAAATGGTACAGTGAAAAGATACGTTTGATAAAAGCAACAAAAATACACTTTCTCCCCGCCCCATAATTCAATACCATTTCTTTTGCATTTTAATTATATTTTTTACATATATATTACATATACCTTTTATATCAAATACTGAATTTTGTTTCAAATATTATGCTGAATTATTTACTAACACAAATTAAAGATGTTTTTATTCCATAAATTAAAATAATCTGATTTTATTTTTTATAAAAAAGATTAACTCATAGAAATAGAGAAGCAGAAAAAAATCCTATAGTTAATACTGTATGTCATCTTTTAAGGTCTATTGCTGATAAGTAATAATTTGAAAGACTCTTTTGTAAACGTATAGGTTATATACGATACTTGAAAGCTAATTTATTATTAATATAAAATGTCATAGTAAGAAGACATTTACGGCAAAGATAATAAATGCCTCCAGTAAGATTTTGCAGTTCTAATCTTAATCTTTTTTATTTATAGTCTTTAAAATATTGTGTTATATCTTAATTTTTTATTCGATTTATAATAAGTCGATAAACTAAAATTACTTAAATATTTATTTATTATTTATTTTATTTTATTTTTTATTTTTATTTATTTATTTTTATTTTTATTTTTTGCGTTTACGCATAGCACATCAGCTTGGAAAGAAAAATTGGGGAATAAGTTTTAAAATTCCCGTAGTTGAAGGAAAGTGTTTTTTGTAAAAACTTATAATAATACGACACATGTAAGTTATAGTGTCGGTGATGAAGGTTTTAGTAAAAATATTTTTTTTAAATATGGTAATTGAATTTTTTTTATTATTTCAGAAAGCTGGTAGTTAAATATCTGCTTTATCATTTATGTTGACAATTTTTTAATTTAATTTTTAATTGTTAAATTATTATAATTTTAACAACTAGAAATTTTTAGTTGTTAAAATTACAATACTAAATCTAATATTAAATATTGTGGAAAATAAATGCTTTTAATGATGAAAGTTAAAATATGCTGTTAGAATTTAGATTCAGTCATATTACTGTTCTTCTTAAAAAATATTTTAACTTTAAATATTTCTTAAAATCAATTTAGATTCGATTCTATTACTGTTCTTCTTTTAAAAAGTATTTTTACATTAAATATTTCGTTGAATCAATTTATAATCACGTCCGCGTATTAAAATTGCAAACACTTCCAAATTTTTAGTAAAATATTAGCATACTAACTTCAAATCATTTTAAATAAATTTTTAAATAGATAAAATCTATAATTATCTAGTTAAAAATTAATATTTAATCGTTACCTAATAGGAAAGAAAAGGAAAGTTTCAGGTTACCTAAACCTGAAATATAGGCTATTTTGTTAACCCTGTAAATCCACTTTTTTTACAGCAAGACTGAAAGTGCTGAGAAGTTGAAACGGAAGCCTTTCAAGTATCGCGCTGCGTATGAGGTAACGTAGTTATATTTTCGAAGAGATATGTTTCATTCCCATTTCAGTCTTTTTCTTAAAATCAGGTTTGTATGGTGAGGTTTGGAGTTATGGTTTAAAGCGTTGCTTTTATTATTGTTAATCGTAATATAAAATGCAATATATAATATAATATAAAGTGTAATAACTAATGTAATATTTTATAGTATGCTGAAGAGATAACTTCAACAGGAAAAAATAAAGCATAATAGTTATCTTAGTTACATAATCCTAGTTATTTTAATTGCATTATCTTGCCTAACTTCTTTATTATACATTGATATTTTAGGTACTTAGAAATAAAAACACAATTCTAACTGTGATGCAGTTAATCACATATTCATAATTAATTTTCATTCAGTTAATAACACATTTATAATTACTTCTGATTACCCTTTACCTATGCTAAATTTAATACTCTTGCCATTTTTAAATTTTTAAATCTCCCATCTATACATATGCTATTTAACTGTTTCTTAAATTACCTCGGTTTTAGCATTTGCAATACAGTTTGTAGGTACCTTTAGTCTGAGATTTCATTTAGACTTAAAAATGGCAAAGAGTATTGAATTTAGAATAGGTAAAGGGAAATCAGAAGTAATTATAAATGTGTGATTAACTGTATGAAAATTAATTATGAGTATGTTATTAACTGCATCACACTAACTATAAATACAATTCCTGTTATAAATAAAGTCATAAATCTTTTAAAATTTATACCATTTGCAAGTGTTATTAATTTGTCATTATTTGAATAAATATCATTTATAAAACTAAGAAAAAGATGCATTTTTAAATTTAATTATTACATATTAGCGTATATTATTTGGAATGGGTAACATTTAATAATAATTTAGGTCAAAACCTGCTTATAAATAAGCAAATGAAGAGAGAAGAGAAGCATCTTTGAAATAGCGTAATACATACATCTACTAATAAAAATGTTTCAGAAAGTAAATTTGAGTTATTATGTAGTATTGTTTTATAAAATTTGGTATAAGGCTTATTACATCTGTAAATTATATGTCAATGAAATGTGCTTCAGTTCACTTTGCTTTTATAAATATTAGGATTTCCTAAATTAGTTTTTTAATATTTAATTTATGTAGTTAAAAAAGACTGAAAAGTTTATACGGTTTTCTTATTTTATTAAACTTTTCACGTTTCATAACATAAGCAATTATATCGAAAGTAAAACAAAACTGCTAGCCAAAAAGAAATATTTCACAAAACTAAACTAAACTAAAATATATTGTATCGATATTGTTTTGCAATATATTCCTTTCGGTCCATAAAATATATTATTTAATTATTGCGCACTGTACTCTATTGTATGCATCAACTTATGATTGATATAAAATCATAATTGTTTAGATAAATCCTGGATTATTTTAAAAATCAATTATTATACGACTATCTTAAATATTGATGGTCATCAGATATTACTGTCAACCAGCAATATATCATTGCGTGAAGCTCAATCTACCGCTATTTAGGAAAGGATAAACGAAAACACCAAAGCAATCTTTATGCCTGTAATCCCACTATTTTTACAACAGGATTGCCTTTGTTTAAAAACATTAATACCAAATAATTCTTTCTTAATTGTAAGTAGAGTTTGGTGATATTGATACTAAAGTATATTCCGATTTATTTATATATTTATTTATTTATTTATTAAGCATTTATGTTTCTCTAGTTAAATATATATATATATATATGTGTATATATGTATTACTATATGCATATCGTGTATATATATGTATATATGTTAAATATATATATATATATATATATATATATATATATATATATATATATATCGGCTGTTCGAGCCTCGTCAGGGGGAGACACCCCTGAACCCCCCTAATTTTTTTAGTTTCATTATTGCCATATTAAAACGATATTAATTGGCTATGTCATTTTATCTCTCGTGTATTCGGCTTGGTAACCCTATGTTGAAATTTTTATGATTGTAACTTATTTATAGAAAAATACATGGGATGCATGTTCTACAACTTACGAAAAAGTGTAACAATAGATTAAAGCTGTTGTGAACTAATTGTATTTAAATATATGTAAAAAATACATGTGATGCATATTCTACAGCTTACTAAAATTGTAACAATAGATAAAAGCTGTTATGAACTAATAATATTTAAATATATGTAAAATTATGTCGCATTTTTGGGAAAAATTTCAATAAAGGGGGGTGAGAGGTAAATTGACATAGTCATTTATATACATAATCGTAACATTTTATTAAGTTTAATACTTCACATCGTGATTTAGTTAGTGGCATACTGCTAAATTATTTTTTTTATATATAAATTTGCATAAAGAAGAGGTTTGCCTTGCAGTATCTTAAACGTTAGGTGAACAAATTTTAATTAATTCTTTAATTTAATTTCCAATTTAAATGAAGCATGTGAACTTAAATCTTTTTGGAACTAAATCTTATGAAGGATGTAAATTTGCAATTAAACTAAGTAAGAAGATAATTCATAATTTTCTGTCATTACAGCAAATTATAATTATTTTAAACAGTGAAGTTAAAAAATTATTAAATGTTATTTATTTATTTTTTGGGGGGCAAGCATGATCATTTATATTTTCAGAAAGTTAAGTCATAACGGAAAATTATTCATAAAAAGAAATTTTATTAGTATGTAGATAAAAAGTTGAAAGGAGAATCTCAAAGACAGCGCCAATATAATTAATCTTATAATTACACACATTTGCAACAGCACCACAATTGCAGATTATTTAGTCCACAGACGTACACCCATTCAAAAAAAAAAAAAAAAAATTCGAGTATGAGAGAAAACTCATAGATTAAGGGCGAGATTCAAGTGAAACGCGTGCGATCGAGTTCGAATCGAACGTTTTTCAGTCCCCAGTTCCCAGTTCAGTCCCCAGAATGCTTCCAATGAACAAACCTATCGCGCTGTCACGTGATCAAAACACGATTGTTTTGTTTCAGTTGAATAAGAAGCATTAATACATTTCGAAATTTCCCCTGTTCGACGCGGAAAACGTTCGAATTGTGTTTCACTTGAATCTCGCCCTAAAAAAAAAACAATGTTACAAGTTCCACTTTCAACATAATTTTTAAAATACTCTTTTTCAGAAAATTTTGATTAATACCTTTAAATTTTAATAACAACTTTTATTTAATTTAGCAAGATTTTATAAAACTCGTATAACTTTAACTATTGTAGGTGGCAAAATTAATTTTTTGGCTTAAAAAATGATGTCAAATGTGCATTTTGTATTCAAAAATTAAAGAGAAAAATTGAAGTGATTATTACATGTTATTTGGAAGGGAACAGTTTAATAGATGTCCTACGACATTTGAATAACTAGAACTATCTAAACTTTTAAGAAATAAATAAATGCTCATGCTCTTATCAAGACAATACATTTTTTTGGGTATAAAAATGATATTATTGTTCGACAAATATAGTTTATTGTACTGCTTGTTACGAGGTTTCATTTAACCCTTTAACGCGCGGTGTCCTCGCCGTGAGGACACGAAACTCTGACGTTTTGACTGTTGCCAGTCACGAAGAATAGATTTGATTTCTATAAAGATAGTTTGCGGGTGACATAGCTCCACGAGAATCCTTTACTTTTTAGCACGTTCATTGCCTGTCAAAAAATGGTCACGATTATTTTTAACAGCACTGACATCTGCTGAAAAAGGGAAGAATGCGAGAACAGCTGGATAGATTGCCCAATGCTGAAAAAAGGGCAGCCGTTGCCATCGCTCGACTTAACTACCAGCAAGATGGCGGACGATCGAAACGTTCATCGCGTGCCACACATCGAGAGACCCCTTTTTTGACGCAGCTGGCTGTGCGCGAGCACAGCCGGCTGCGTCAAAAAAGGGGGTCTCTCGATGTGTGGCACAGCCGGCTGCGTCAAAAAAGGGGTCTCTCGATGTGTGGTACGCGATGAATGTTTCGATCGTCCGCCATCTTGCTGGTAGTTAAGTCGAGCGATGGCAACGGCTGCCCTTTTTTCAGCATTTGGAAAGGGTTGCGCTTCAAAGGGTTAAATGCACGCCAGCATTTATCGGTGTGTGAGTAAAAAAACAAGGGAATAATTATCAATGAATACAAGGGATACGATTTACTTTTTTTTTCTAATTGTTGACTATACCAATGTTTAAATTACGGTCGCAGCTTACCCAAGCTGTGAAAGAAAACTTTAAAATATAAATCAAAATAAGAATCGAAGCCCCTTTTCGCTAAAATGCACGCAGGATTAAGTGCTCCGAACCTCATTGACATTCGAAATGTAACTTTTGCCAAGTTCACAATCTCCTCACCATAACATACTGAAGGACTGTAAAGGAAAAATGTTAATTTTGGCAAAGAGTAAGCAGAGGGTCAATTTAAATAAATTCTTTCTAAATATAAGTGTTTCGAAAATCATAATAGTAATAATATGTTTCAACTTTGTTCTTGGACTCTGTTTTCATTAACATTTGTTGAAGTTGCTTGAAAAGTACAGTTATCATCCACTTTCAGGTGTATATTGAAATTTTTTCAGAATTTTGCTAATTTGTTTTTCCCATTTTCGCTTTTTTATTTTTTTTCGAGGGAGGGGGGTGGATTTTTCTAGCTTAGGCATGTTACAATGGCATATCTAGGGAAGGGTTCCAGGGAGTTTCATCCCCTATCCCTCCCCAAAAAAGACACTGCTTAAGAATAACACTTTGTTCCAAAGTGCACTTTGTTTAGATCGAGCTTTTGTATTAGCCACTCCCAAAAATTTGCTTTAGCGTAACATTTTGCTTCATTGCACATTTTGCATTGGTCAAATAAGCTTTTCAAAAATTAGCCACTTCCCTCACACCTTAATTTATGTATATATGGTCAAATGTTACTAAGAACAATATTGTGAGTAATTGTAAACGTAAATTAACTGCTTTTATATTGTATAACACTGATGTATTTTACCAATTGTAATTCAAAAATTGTGCTGTAAAATAAATAAAAATGAGGGAAATCGCTGCTTGCTGGACCTGAGCATGGGGCTAGGGTTCAACAGGACAGTAGGACACTTCAGGAACTAAAACAGGCTTTAAACCAAATAGGTAGGCCGTTCCTGAAGGTAGTATCCTATAGTATCCTATCCCCTCACACCCCCCAAAAATTCTGCATCCGCCTCTAGCATGCCTTGGCCCATGCACGCTGTACTAACGCTGACATCCGATCATGACCAAAGATGGCTTCCCGGGGCGCCTTTCGCCAGAGTAGCAGCTACATCTCCCCGCGGGAATACACGGCGAACAGAGACAGAGAGGTACACACCGGCTACACATGCAGCAAAGTGTGCGGTCGAGTTCGAAATCAGTTTTCGAACCGAGGCAGCACTGAGGGACCATGCAAAAGCTATTCCTTACCCCCCCTCTGTCATCCATGTAATAGCGGCATAACTGCTACACAAACCGCCCGACCCTGCCAAATGGCTCCCAGCGGACTGCGCTGCAGCGAACCGCGGCTACGTGTGTATTTCACCTGACAATGAATAGAGACAAATGTAACACACACTGCGGCAGTAATGGTGAGTTGTGTGATTTTCACTTAAAAAGGACGGGATTTATTAATTCTTTCATCGGATGAATCGAATTCGCGAGCTGTTTATGGGGGGTTGGTAAAAAATCGTTAAGATCGCAGTGAAGCATTAATTCAGGAATTCTATAATATACAGGGAGTCACAAAAACACTGACCCTTGCTTTCGTTTCTTGAATATTGATCATAGATGCAGGGTTAGAAATTAGAATATTTAGTCAGTCGTCCAAACGTCCTAGTAACTCAAAGTCTTCCATGGTACATAAAATTTATCAATGATCCGTCATCATTCTAAAAAAATTGCAAAAAAAAAAAAAAAAAAATATTATGTGAGCAATATCTGTTCATTTCCGTTTAGAGCTAAATTAAAAAATGTAAATGGCTATTATAAAAATATTAAATGTCTCAAATTATATGACATTTACTGGTAAAATTAGATGACATATATTGTGGAACAAAGTGAGGAAATTTTGCAAGAGAAAAATGTAAAACGTTACTGGTTCGTCGGACCTACAAATTTTGTATTCTACTGATCCGTTATATATTTTTGGGGTCCAGGACCTGCAATTAACGGTAGACCAGCGGACCACCGTTAATTTTGAGTCCTGTCGATACATACAATAAATTGAAAAGTTACGGGGAAAAAAAGGCTGTGAATTTTATGTTGTCTATTAAAATTTTACGGACATTAAATCTAAATAAATTAAATTTTAATTTTTGCGCAGCCCCCATACAAAAGAAAACAAAAAGCATTGCCGTCAAGTAAAATGTGTCCCGTACACTAATGAAGTGATTTGCAAATATTGAGCATTTAATCCTAAAAAGTATTGGAGATATGAAAATACCAAAGAGTTAAACAAGGTTGCAGTCTGTTCCCAGCTCTCTTCAATATTTATATCGATGGCATCATACGAAATCAAAAAGTTTGACTACCTCAACTAGAAAATAAGGTTGGGACTATTTTTAGACTTAACTGTCACTTCAAAAGTTTTTAAACGTAATTTAATAAAAACAATAATTATGATGATGATAATAATAATAATTAATTGTTGAATTATAATAGTAGCCTGTCTTACACTTTCGCACCCTGAAGCTCTCACTTCCTTTGAAAATTATAACACTCTGTACACTGTAATGCTAAAGAAAGTGTAATTTCGAATATTTCCTATATTACTTTAAGAATGAACAAATAATAATGATGATTAATAGTTGAATTATAATAATAGACTTTCACCGTTCTTATATCTCTACCTTACTCTTTCTCTCCCTGAAGATCGCACCCCTTTTAAAAATTACAATACTCTGTACACTGTAATACGAGCAGTGTAATTTCTAAGATTTCCTATAGTACTTTAAGAATGAACTGAATAGTAATGATAATAATAATTAATAGTTGAATTATAATAATAGACTTTCACCGTTCTTATATCTCTACCTTACTCTTTCTCTCCCTGAAGATCGCACCCCTTTTAAAAATTACAATACTCTGTACACTGTAATACGAGCAGTGTAATTTCTAAGATTTCCTATAGTACTTTAAGAATGAACTAATAATGATGATAATAATAATTAATAGTTGAATTATAATAATAGACTTTCACCGTTCTTATATCTCTACCTTACTCTTTCTCTCCCTGAAGATCGCACCCCTTTTAAAAATTACAATACTCTGTACACTGTAATACGAGCAGTGTAATTACTAAGATTTCCTATAGTACTTTAAGAATGAACTAATAATAATGATAATAATAATTAATAGTTCAATTATAATAATAGCCTCTGTCACCATTTCTATCTCCCTCCCTGAAGCTCGCACCCGCCTTTAAAAATTACATAACATTTAAATTCTAATCAAATAATCATGGAGAGCATAAGCCAAATTTATTATCAGTTGTTATTAGTAGTGCAATAGTAATTGATTTTTAAAAAGTCACAAGCTTTCGTCTTTAAACTGTCGATAGTGCTTAGCTATTTTATTAATAAAGTAATGTGTCATAAATTCTCGAAATTTGAGACTCACTGTTCTATTATTATAACAGGTGTTGATAATTAATACATTGATTAAAATAAAAATTTCCCATTTTAATATATGAAGAAACTTTGTAGTATTTTATACTGATAATTTATCTCAGCTAACATAAAAAACTCTGACCTCAACAAAGGGAGAGACTCACTTCGCATGTTTTTGGTATGAATAAACTGATTAAAAACCCTAAAAAAAAACCTACTGCTATCTTAGACAGTGAATTAGCAATAACATAAAAAACTATGAATTTACGAAGGTTGAGACTCTCTACTGTACTGAAATCACATGTTTTAGATGCGAATAAAGTGATTAAAAGAGGATTTTACTATTTCCATCCACAAAAAATAATCTGATAGTGTTTTAGACTATTAGTTTCCCGTACTAACATAAAAACTATGAATTTCCGAAGGTTTAGAGACACAGCTCTACTGATATCACGCGTTTCTGATGTAAATAAACTGACTAAAATCGAATTTCACTATTTCAAAACATGAAATAAGTCTGATAGTGGGGAAATTAAGAGTCAAAAGTACTATCATAAAAAAAAAACTTCCTCGTGGTTAAAAATGGCACCTAGCACTGTACTTTACTTCCAGGACAGGACCCCGAAGCTACGCGAGCGTGGTTCTCAAATTTATGTCCCTGTCACTGGCGCTAAAGTCCGATTTATAGAGCTGCCGCGATTTCAAGTCCAAAGACACTACATCACTCTTTTTTTCTTTCTTTTACTTCTTCTTCTTCTTTTTATTTATTTATTTTTTTGCTCGTCTTTCGTCTTCCCACAACTCCCTCGCATCTTCTACAAAAAACAAAAAATATATAAGAGTGGTAGTACAGTGTGGTGTGGTGTGCGGGGTAAGCATTTCCTAATTGACGAATGTTGCTTGGTTGCCAGGTGTGGCATTTAGGGGGGCACCAGGATTGATTTGCTGTTTGTTGTTTTTCCCCTTATTGTTAGATGCTGAATTGTTAGATGATGAAAATTTTTTGGAGTACAGTTGTTTTTATCAGTAGAAAAAAAATTAGAGAGCCTAACATTTCCAGATGAGCGATCGCACTGCGAGGTTCCGGAAATGTTAGAGATCGTATGTTTGGAGACGGGAAACGAGAATAGATGTTGCTTTATCACGATGAAAAATGTATTTCTCTGATACGAACGAGAAGATACTTTTAGCGTTGTTGTGAAGTTTAAATTATATGAAGAACTTCTCAGTACAGTGGAGTCTTGACATACGCGAGGGCTGCAGTGGCGTAGCCAAAAATTTT
The DNA here is from genome assembly GCA_038373885.1 of Cheiracanthium punctorium. Taxonomy (NCBI): domain Eukaryota; kingdom Metazoa; phylum Arthropoda; class Arachnida; order Araneae; family Cheiracanthiidae; genus Cheiracanthium; species Cheiracanthium punctorium. The sequence goes on along the minus strand of JAWZYV010003555.1, from coordinate 324,512 downwards.
TCATTGGGAAAAGGGGGCGGTGTTACGACTACTTCAACTCATATATATGAATAGGTGTGTGTGATAAGGGAGTGGAAGAATGTACATTTTGTATGGCAAAAAATTCCTCATGGGGGGGGAGTTGTGATCCCCCTAACCCCTTCCCCTTGGCTACGCCACTGGAGGGATGCATTCCAAGACCCCTCGCGTGAGGGAAAATTTCGGGTTGTGAAATGTGTAAACGAATTTTTGAAACATAGTTACTTAAAATACTTATAAACACCTTTCAAAATATTTTAAACCATTTCCTAACTATTTCCTACATAAAGTAATAAATAAAGCCAGGTTTAGACTAGGACAGTTTGGGTGCTTCCAACTTCAGTGATGCTCCGAGGGATGAAACACCGTTCGCTGATTGGCTGTCTTCTTCAGTAGCCATTCATGAAGACGATAATTACCGCTCACACCTTGTACATTCTTGAGTATCCTCTCTCCTTCTCACTTCTAATTTTCTCTTTTTTATTATTATTTTTTTATATCGAAAATGCATTTCGCAGATATAAACGAGCATAAAATTCTGCTACCTACTCAAGTTAAAACTGAGTTGTAAACATCTCACAGAAAACTTTGATACGCACAACACATGCAAAAATTATTTACGTTTCCTTGAAGGTTCTATCGATATTTTTTAATTTACAAAAAACCTTAGACTTTATAGAAAGAATTTTGTCGAAAATAAAAATTTTAATTTTTAATGCAGCATATAATGCATAAATAAATTTGAACTTTTATTAATTTGTTTTATTTTTGGTGTTGTTTTTCTGTCCCTTTTTTTTTAACTTTTACATTTAAAAAATATTGTCTTCCTCTTCCCTTACTTTGTCTCTCTAGTCTACGTTTCTATTTAATCTGGTATTCATACATATTTTTCTTTTAGAATAACGACATCATTCAATTTCTAGTCAGTGTTATTTTACTTTCTCTGCCTTCGTTTGCAGGGATAAATACTTATTTTTATTCCAAAACCAACGCCCCGTCCGTGATCACGTTACTCCGTTGTATTTTAGTACATAGTTTTTACTACAGTTACGTGTTTTATACAAAGACTTATTTTTATAAGAAAATTTATACTCTTCTAAAAATAAGGAAGCTTTTCTTTTAAAAAAAATTGATTTGTACATTATTGTATAAAGACTAAGTCTCGCCATCTCAATCACAAAAGCAGTGTAAATTATAGAGACCTTGCCTTAAACTTACATTTTTGCAACGTCTACTTAATCGTTTTACTTTTACAAAGTAAATTTCTATAGAATATTTCGATGAATATTATAGACATTTAAAATGTTTCAAATTAAAGATAAAATCGAGTTACATTTTCATTATAAAATAATTTGTTCTTCATTTTTCTTTATCATATTATAAATAGATTATTGATTATTGATATTTGAAAATTGTCCCTTATTGTATAATAATACTTCTTTTTTATTGAAATGTTTTTTTTTTTAAATTGGGATTAATTGAATCTATAGAAGATCATTTTGAATAAAAGCTACTAACAAATATGACGTCATTACTGATATAAGGCCTATTACAGACGACATTGGCTTGTCCGGTTGACACTGAATGACAAATCTGTGGTAAATTATTTTACGCATTTACTATAAAGCCTGGAAGAGAACACAGTTAAAAAAACTTACAGACGTAAAAGTTTATAAACAAACAAACGCTTGTAACTCACAGATAAAGAAAGCTTTCGGCACTTAGCGTTATCTTGATCATATATTTCAAATAAAATTCTTTTATGACATATTATTTATTCTTTTATGCGCTCCTAGTCAGAATAATCCTTTTACAAATCCTTCGCAGTGTATCAGATATTACCAAGTTTTTTTTTTTTTAATCATTATCAATACATGAAGGAGTGACATTCGGTACTCCTATTTCTGCGATCGAAAAAAAAAAAAACCTGCTTGTGCTACACAATAAATTTAATTTATCTTTTTCCCATTGAACGGAAATCTATAAACAAGTACGTTCAAACGCGCTCAATGGAATAGCCAATTTGCCACTTGTTAATAAGTGGTATATTCCATTATCCGGGATTACATTTACTAATTATTACGGTTCCATCCCATTTAAAATTTATTACAACAATAAGCGGTATATTCCGTTAACAGATGTTCCATTATACTTGTTTGAATGCAGTTGATGTAAAAAAAAACTGAAGGTATCTATGATTATTATCTTAGAATACTTATTAACAACAAAAATCACTGAATTTACCCTGCTGGTACAAATTTAAGTAGTGTTTAAAAGATAAAATTATTAAAATTTTGCAAAATAACGCACATAAAAAGTACTTATCAAACTGTACACGTGTTTCAATCCAAAACATTTCTATCATATCAGAGCTAATTTATGTTTAGATTTAATTTTGAATTAAACAAGTACATTGAAACCCGCTTAATGGAATAGGCAATTTGCCACTAGCTAATAAGCGGTATATTCCATTATCTGGGATCACATTGACCAATTATTACGGTTCCGTCCCATTTAAATTTATTACAATAAGCGGTATATTCCTTTAACCGATGCGTGTTTGATTGTAGTTGATGTAAAAAAAAAAAAAAAAAAAAAAAAAAAAAAAAAAAAAATGAAGGTATCTATAATTATTATTTTAGAATGCTTACTAACAACAAAAACCACTGAAAGAAAAGTAGTGTTTAAAAGATAAAATTATTAAAATTTTGTAAAATAACATACATAAAAGATACACTGTAAGGGTTGCCATTAATTCTACCACACATATTTCTGTAAAATAATACAGCACCGTGTGTTGTAAAACCACTCAAAAATGAAGTAATGACATTGATAAGCCATCACGAAGAACCTATGGCAATGATTGTATGGCAACTGGTACAGTCTACATCACAACATGTTGGTGTTATGTTTACCCACAGGTTGTGCTGTAAAATAATAGAGTACTGTGTGTTGTAAATCCACAGCACAACATGTGGATGAACGCAACGCTAACATCACAACGTGTTGTAAATCCAGAGCACAAGCATGTGGATAAATGTAACGCCAACATCACAACGCGTTGTAGTTACGTTTACCCACACGTTGTGCTGTAATCATTTTTTTCAGTGTCTTATCAAACTGTATACGTGTTTCTATCGAAAAATTCTTTAATAATACATTCTTTAATAAAACTTTAATAGAAAGATTTTCTTTAAAAAAGTAAACCTTGAAAAAATTTACATTTGATGAACACTACCAAAAACTTATTAGATTGCCACACATATAAATTATTCAAATTAACCGTTCTTAGTCAATGTTTAAGTCAATATTTTTACATTTCTAAATTAACAGAATTGAAAAATTCGGTATACCCTGCTCGTACAAATTTAGTAAAACTTAAAAATTCAATAAATTTAAACAAAATTAGCCAATGTTATTGCTACAAAACTTGCATGCCTCTTATATTTAACAAGCATCAGTAATTATCGAGCTTTCTGGGAATAAGCCGTAATGCTGTTTAAAAAATGAAAAAATAAATAAAGATAAAATAACAACACACCAAGCTCTTCTCCGCCTACTTCCATTAATAAGAAAATTGTATCTGATTTAATTCACAACGAACAACCTATCTCGAAATCCAAATTCAATCGCATCTTTTAATTACAAAACTTGAAACGGTAAAGTCTGGAACGCTACATTAATTAAAGTACCACCGCGGAGGAGAGCCGAGGAGAGTTGTCTTGGAAGACTCCCCTTCGGATGTTTACCTGCTGGTCAAACCCCCGAAATTATTTCGATGATTAACTCTTCTGAGGAATGGCAACCGGTCGCCTTGGAAACGCTGTGCGGACGCTGATCTCTTCTCCTAATCTTCTCAACCCGAATTCCGAGTTGCTCCTCTTTTAATCTCCTTTTTAATCTTCAATTGTTTCTCAGGATTTCTGGCGCCAGAAATTGTTTTCTCGTGATTAAAATCTCCCTTGAATTTGATACTAATAGATTACGGATGGTTTTCCTCCCCGAGAAATCTCCCGTAGCATATTTTTTGAGGGGGGAGAGAGACTTTTAGATTGGCTTTTGAATAATGTTTGAATTGCTGTGAAAAGATAGCTTTTGACTCTCTTTTGTGTGTTGTTTTGATCGTTTGAACATATCTCCTACGTGATTAAAGTCTCGAATTTGATTCCGTTAAAGATTTTGTGAATTCCGTTTTCCGGATCTTTTTGGTTATTTAAAAATTATTGTGATAATCTTAGATTTAAAATTTCTTCGATAAAAAAATCTTTTAAAGTTCTATTTTTAATGGAATGAAAAACGTTCTGACGCACTATATTGGTATAATAATTTGCGCATTGTTTTCTATAAATTGGTATAGTTATATACATATATATTGATGTTTATAAATGCTATGACAGACAGCCCTGATTTTGTGTCTTAATAAACATTTTTTGATAGTGATTAAAATCTTGAATTTATTACTTTTCAGTTTTTTAATAATTTGTGCAGCGAATATTTCAAGTGCTTAAGATTCATCAATTTAATCTTTATTTTAAGTTTGTCTTTTTCTCTTTTATTATACGAAGAGAGACTTCTTACTATTTGACGTATAATATAATTTGGATGTTGGTTTTCAAAACGCTGTACAATATTTTTGTATATTTTGTTGTATTTTCAATAATTTATTCAACATTATACTGATTTTTAGATGGTTAAATGCAATAAAGAATAGCTTGAGTTACGTGTTTCATCGTGATTACGTGTTCATTAACCCATTTGTGCCCAGATATTTTTGCGACTTTTCCCGATTTTTGCTAATCCAGCAAATAACAGATAAATTTCTGATGTCAACTTCTTGAAAGGGGATGATTTCTTTTAAAATCATTACGTATAAAAATTGTAGTGTCAGCATCCTACTTGGTCACGTAGAAATATTTTGCGGAATTGAGGTTCAATACTCGTGAATAAAGGTTAGGAAAAATAAATAACGTTTTCGACTGATAGCGAAAATGCCGTCCCAAAAAAGGGACGCTAGGCATAAATGGGTTAAATTAAAAATTTTAATCTCTGTTGAGAAATGTTAAACGATAATTTGGATGAGAAATGTTACACTTAATTTAAATTTAATTTTTAATTCTTAAAATGTTATTAAAAATACTTTTATTTCATTAGTTTAACATTTCTCAACATTTCTCAAGATATATAGTAATCCACGTTTCATAAGTATTTATGAAAAAACACTTAATTTAAATTTAATTTTGAATTCTTAAAATGTTATTAAAAGTACTTTTATTTTATTAGTTTAACATTTCTCAACAAAGATTAAAATTTTTAATTTAATTTCTTTCAAGAATGATTACTTTTGTGAAATTACTATCGTACATATTTTTAGTGTTTAACATATATGATCTTGCATTTCATCTTTTAAAAAAAAATTTCTATAATACTTATTTTTATTCTAATTTTAAATTCTTACTAATAAGTAATACTAATCTGTCTGTTAATTTTCAAAAATATTTAGTACTGGGATATTTTAAGTGGAACTTCTGAATATAATGCAATGAAAAATCGGCTGATGTTCCTATTTTATCATTTACACATATTTCTCAATAGCAATTAAAATTTTGAATTCAATTTAAATTATTTACATTTTCCTTATATTGTGGATTAATTTATTTTTCAGAAGTTATTCACATTACCATAAATTTTATATTTTCTTTTTTAAATCTTTAATGATATGGAGATTTTATTGTACCTTATTGATGTAAAAACGTTCGTATTATTTTGCAAAAACCGGATTGCACATTTAATAACAAAATGAAGAATAATACTTTTAAATTTATTCTTATTTACTCAGTTTAAATCTTGGTTAACTTAATTTAATTGTCATATCAAATAGTTTGCGGAATTTACTTTAAGAATCTTTATTTAAATATTATTAAAATATCCGTTAAAATTTTATATTTATATCAGTTTTTATCTATACTCAGCTGTAGAATTTCGTCGGTCATTTATTGAGTTAGTAAATTATCAATTTGTTTTAAGATTAAAACTGTTTTTTTTTTGTTTGTTTGTAAATTTTATATAGACATGTTTTGCCTTAAGTTTACAGTTTAAAATGTTCCTTGTGACGTTTTCTTGTCGTTAAATCATTCGATGTGATAAAAATAGATTATTAATAATTTTTAAAAATGTAGAGAACGTTACAGAAATTATAAGTTGATTTTTACACATTTGAAAGTCATGAAATGCATTATAACTTTTTAAGATAATAGTACTTTGAAGCTCGCAATGTAAAATTAAAAATCTAAACTCACGAAATCAGAGTTACCTCCCATTTCTTCCTGCTCAAAATTCATAAATTGATAATGCTCAAATTATTTTCATAAAATTGTATCAAAAATGTATTATAGTTCAAAATTATTTCATCCAAGCTCAATAGCATAAATTTACATTTTATTCTACCTCTGATATTAAATACGATCCGAAAAACTCATCATATGCTTAAAAAAAAACAAAGTATTTTCCTCGCAAATTTGCATGTTGAAATCTCGGTACATTCCGATATTCAGATGTGTACGATTGGTTATAATAAATCCTTTCAAAATGTCTTATGTAAAACTCAAATCACTTCATTTTATACATAATTTTTGTCTTCGTATCTCTTTAAAAAAATAATAAATACGGAATAGACTTTTAGTTGAAACAATAAGGTGAGAACACAACATTTGGTATGTCTGTCTCTCAAAACGCCTCTACTTCCGTTTTCATATTCTAAAAATATCGGAGATAATACCTGCTCTTTGAGCATTTTTCCGATGCCTCAAAATCTCCCAGTTACGGTTCGGATATCAGCATGATTCCCTTCCTGATATCGAAAATTCGATTACATTCTTTTTAAAGGCGTGTGTATATTTTATTTTTGCAATAGATAAGTGCCCGAAAGACGCCGACAAAGCGGAAAGATACACTGCGCAAATAAAAAAAAAAGGGGAGTTTGGGGATGAGGGCTTTGATGTGACGAACGCCAGTACAGAAGGGTGGTTCGAAAAAGTTTAATTTAAACGTGCATCGACGTGTTTCGCTCTTCGAGTAGTTGATTTTACTTTCCATGCGTTTTTATAACGATTTCCAACTAAGTTCGGAAGTTTCTGTATTTCGAGCTTTCTCTGTCCGCCAGTGCTGTAATTCAGTGGTCCTCAACCCTCGGGCCGCAGACCGGTTCCGGCCCATCGAGCAAATGGTACCGGGCCCCCCAAAGAAACATTAAATTATTCCCTTTTTATTTACTGTATTGTACTTCTGTCGGGTCTGTGCTAATTTATGCCTCTGTAACAGAAGAAATATTGTAGCTATTTTAAATCAGTTTATAGTTTATTAAACATTTGAAGATTATAAATAAAATTTCAGTCATAAAATTGAAAATAAATGCGCTTTTCTGAAAAAAAACCCGAAACAAATAAATAAATAAAAAGAAATTTTCATAGAACAATAAATAAATATAACGTCATTTATCTAGCAAAATTTTAATAACACCATCATTGTCGAATATTATTAAATCAAAGCAATCTAAAATATAAACAATGAGCTCTGTCCCCCCCCCCCCCACCAAGCGAGCCGTGATAAAATTAACTAACGTTGACCGGTCCACCACAATAAAAAAGTTGGGGAGCACTGAATTGAACAGGCCATTTCAATAACTACATAATTAGAGACTTTTTCCGTAGACAGTCAAATGCAGTTTATAGTCCTAAAATGCTTTTAATTTCAACCCTCCAAAATTTTTGGATAATGAGAGATTTTAAGTTTAATTTTTTATATTTCAAAACATACTTTTAAAATTTTCAACCTATTAGAATTATTAGTGTCTACATACACCCGATTTTCCTGGTCACTATCACCGGGGCGTACATGTGGCGGATTAATGCAATTTGTCGGGGGGGGGTTAAATAATAGGATCTTTTAAGTAAAATGGGATCTTTTACATTAATTTCTTTTTTCTCGGGGGGGGCGTTCGCCCCCTCCGGCCCCCCTTTAATCCGCCCTTGGAGGCGTATTTATACGCTCAAATATCCTGGCCACTGTCACCGGAACCTTTATACGCTCAAATATCCTGGAAACAGTCACCAGGGCCGTTTAACCCTTTAATCCCTGACCTATACAATTGTGTAGATGATCTACATCCTACCAAAAAGTACTCGAGTGTAAGTCGTATTTTCCTAAGTAGATTTCATACATAAAATACTATTCTTCATAAGAAGTGAATCGTGTATAAATAATAATTTCTTATATTTCCCTTGATTTGTGTGTTATTCGAAAAAAATTAACCAGTCATTGACAAAACTATAATAAGAAATATATCTTACACTCAAAACACTTTTTGTGGGAGTGTAGTAAAAAATGTCCAGGTCTTAAAGGGGTGTACAGGGTGTCCCAAATAAGTCGTAACACGCTTTAATTCTTGATCCACTAGAGGTAAGTGGGCAATATAACTTGAAAAAATATTCAAAATAAGGTAAGAAAACAGACTACGTTAAGAAAAAGTTCCACTCATTAATTTTCAAAAAGTTACACTTTTTAAAATTTGTATAATGAAAAAAAAATCCCCAATTAGTAAAATGTGCCCCATACATTAATAAGATGATGTACAAGGTGATCACTTTTGACGCATAATTTAATTTTTTTTTTACTTATGAAGAATATATTCTTAAATTTCAGGTTTATATGTTGGTATCATGTCTTCATTTAAGACCTGAAATTAATGTGCCGGCAGTGTCAGTTTGTTTCGCATTTCCAAAGGAAGGAGCATATCCTGATGAGAACGAAACTAATCAAGATGAGGGATCAATATCTCAGGAAAAACGCCTTCAGAACGATCGTGAAAGTGCAAATTAGAAGATCATGAAGATACAACATAAGTAAATATGTTGAATGTATGAAAGAATGCAAGCTGTTTTTTCACATTGTAAAGAATTTTTTTAATAGCACTTTTTAGCTATTTAAAATCCGGAACTATTCCAGATATTTAAAAAAATTCTATTTCCACACTTTTATTCTTTTATTCTTTTTTATTCTTTTTTTTTTATTTTTAATTATAATTTTTATGTTTTCTTTATTTTTTAAAATTTACTTTTTATTTTTATTTTTATTATTTTTATTTCTTAAATTTCTTTAAATTTTTTAAATTTTATTTTTATTTATTTTAATTTTTTTTAATTTATTTTTATACTTACATCAAAAATAAAAGTAATGCAGTCTAATTACGGTAATAAATTCAAAACCTCTCTTACAAAACAAATCATTTGTGCGTTTTGCTCTAAAAGATTTCATGAATACACCACGACTTCTTTGGTTCATCTACTGAATATGTACTTTTGTAACATTTCATTTAAAATTGCAGAAGCATTAGCGTTCGGTAACATAACGTTTAAAATATTTTAATTTAATGTTTCCTGGCGAAAATGAGAAAATTTTCAATCAAAGAAACCTAAAAGTACTGAAACATGCTCGAACACTTACGGCAAAACCGTTCTGCGATGCGCATCCAGTGCCAAGTTTTAAAATTACCTGTTCGTAAAACCAATATAAAATTTTTCACTCCGCAGAACTTCATTATTTCGAAAGGAGACCCGATTACCTGACTTTTGGTAAACTGGTTTTAGAAAGATACGCATTTCTGCGTGTGAAGATACTATCTCCTAGATATCGGATGAAAAATATTAGTCTAGCGTGCAGTTTCATTACCATGGTTTATAAAATTACGATGTGCGAGGTTTTAAGGTCAATATAAGTCTTATCCAATTCGACGGATATCAGTTTTGAAATCGATGATTGTGGGATAATATACTTACGGACTAATAGTCCAAAGATATGTAAATAAAAAGAAACAACTTTTAAATAAAATTTTAAAAATAATTATTAATATTATTATTATTTTACAATGTTGAACTGCATTTTTTTTTATTATTTCAGAGTTTAAAAAAAAATATTTTGCAGATAAACATGCAAATTTATCTATTGATACAATAATAGTAATAAAAGTCATTATTACTATTTTTGTCATGATTATTTTTTTACATATCTTGATTGAATTCTTTTTCAGAGTTTATAAAAATTTACTGTAGAGATAATGGTACAAATTATATCGGACAATTTTCCTAAATGTAATGCAGCTCACTAGAAATTTCGCTTACAGACAACTCAGTAAATTTGTGTTTTGTGAAAATACAATGCGTAATTATTATTATTATTATTATTTATTTTTTTATTTTTATTTTAAGGTTGCAAACTCTACCAAAAGATTTTAAAGCATACTTTCGTTTCTGTTTAGTTAAGCCAGTTTATTTTATCAAATTTTAAGTAAATTATCCTACATCTCATAAATCATTTTTTTTAACTGACTCAAATTTAAAACCTAAACTTTTATTTCGTATTTAATTGTAACAGATTCTTATGCAATTAACATTTTACACATACGTTGACATCATTTCAAATTATCATCAAATCAAAAAATAGGACTTGTTTGAGAGATTTTTATCGGCATATTTGATATTGCGTCTACCCAATATAAACATCTGAACTGGGTCTCACCATTGGGTAGGTTTTAACGCGAGTTGAAACGTGAAAGTATTTTAATAAATTTTAAACGTATTTTAATAAATAATAAATAACCTTTTCAAAAATATTTACTTTTAGTAAATGTAGGATTTGTGTATATGAATCATATTTCGATTAAAAAAAGAGTATAAGTATTGTTATGCGTAATACTTAATATGTAATGAAGTTAAATACTTTTATTGAAGATTTCATAAAAATCCTTTTTTTGAAAATTTCATAAAAATGAATTCAGAGTCCAATTAACACTCTCTGTTACTATAGGCCCTCTATCATTTCAAGAACGGACCCCTTCTGCTCCATTTCTCAAGACGTATTTTTAAAAATACAATTGGCTCTGATTAGTCTAATATCGATAGTTCTAACAGATGATATTTAAACAAGCAAGGAAAACCAGAAAATGAATTATATATTTTACTTAAGGCTGTTCTTAAATATGAACTCAATTTCTGGCTTATTTTCGAACTCAATCGAAAATTCATTGCATTTGCAAGCGTGTTTATGCACGTATAATTGAAAATACAATAACTATAGAAAACAGATGAAGATTCCCCCCCCCCCTGCTCCCCAAGCATATTTTTTGTTAGAATAGCATATATATAATTTTAATAACAAGTATAGCAGTTTTGAGGCCCCAGATTTTTTCTCTTTTTTTGTAGGCCCAGGCCTTATGCGCCTATTGGGTAATAAGGGCCGAATGAATTTAAAAGTAAAAGATTACAGCGTTACTAGCAGAAATTGGATTCGAATCCTTTCAATTGCATAGTTTGCACTGAGATTAATATTATTAGCATATGTATTACTATTAGTAATACTATACTATTACTTGTAATACTATTATAAGTAATACTATTATTTAAGACTAGTTTTAAATATTATTTTTTTCCTACTGGCAAGCACTTGCCGTTTATAGGCATTGGCCAAAACTAAGCCGGAAGTACTGGTCTCTTTATTATGGAGGTACCTAATAGGTAGACCAGCGTTGCCTCCTATGAAGGGACAAATAAAATGACACCCAAGCCCATTTCGGGGATTGAACCCAGACCTGTGGTGCGGTAGAATGGCTCTCAAACCACTAACCCACAACCCGAGCAGCCCCTAATGGCAGACACTTTTCGTACAGGCATTATCTATGTGATCTCTTTATCATGAGGCACCTAATAGGTGGACCAGCGTTGCCTGCTATGAAGGGACGGACGAAAAGACACCCAAGCCCATTTCGGGAATTGAACCAGGACTGTGGTGTACTGTAATGGCCCTCTAACCACCACGCAACCCGGGCGAGTTTTAAATATAAATTTATCGTGTTTAAACATGCTGTAGAATCCCATTTTCCCTTTGCATACCATTTTTATACTGTCACCAAAAACTAGTGATGCGCATGTTTGAAGGAAACTATTTGAATCAATCGATTATTAAATCCATTCGAATCAATCGATTTCGAAAAATTTCTTCGAAAGCTCGGCACATAGCATTCGAATAGCATTGGTGAAATGATTAATTGCGATTAATCGTGAATACATTTCGAATAGCGTAACGATTAATTGCGATTAATCGCGAATACAATTCGAAATGCGAAAATGATTAATCGCGATTAATCGTAATATTCTAATAGTGAGACGATTAGTCGCGAAAGCAATTCGAATTGTGAAAACTTTTAATCGCGATTAATTGTGAATACAATTCGAATAGTGGAACAATTAATCGCGAATACAACTCGAATTGTGAAACGATTAATCGCTAGTTTACAATTCGAATTGCATTCGCGATTAATCGTGATTTACAATTCGAATTGCATTCGCGATTAATCGTGATTTACAATTCGAATTGTGAAATTGCGATTAATCGCGAATACTATTCGAATAGTGAAATCATGAATGTACACTATTCGATTAATCGGTTACCGACACTATTCGAAACTAATTAATCGATTATGTAAATCATTCGAATGACACATCACTACCGAAAACCGACCAGTAAACTGATTTTCAAAGCTGTAGCTTGTTTAGAAGTGGGTGAAATATTAGTCACAAGATTTAAAGAGGTGCTGTGAAAGTTCATAGGGTAGCAGACCTAAATAAAAACGTTTAAATAATAACAAAACCATCGTAAAATGTACGTCTCCACTCACCCTGACCCTGGCCTCTGTGAGATTCGTCCACATGGCGATCTCTTCCCTGGTGGACATGTCTGGATACCTATTCCTGGCAAAGGTGGCCTCGAGCTCCTGGAGTTGCTGGCTCGTGAAGTGCGTCCTCTGCCGCCTCTGTCGCTTCTTCTTCTTGGGGTCGCCGTCGTCGGCATCTGCGGCCGGGGAGTCGGCCGTCATCGTCGTCGTCGATGGGGTGGGTTTGTCATGAAGACCGTCTGCAAAAAAGAAAGATGGCCGCCGTTAGACGTCGTGGAGATGGGATTGAACATGAAGAGTGTGTGGAAGAAAACCAAAATGAACGCTGATAGACGTTGTGAAGATGGGATTGCCATGAAAAGTGTGTGAAAGAAAACCAAGATGGACGCTGATCGACGTTGTGAAGATGGGATTGCCATGAAAAGTGTGTGAAAGAAAACCAAGATGGCCGCCGTTAGACGTTGTGAAGATGGGATTGCCCCGAAGAGTGTGTGAAAGAAAACCAAGATGGACGTTGATAGACGTCGTGCTGTGGATTTGTCATGAAAACAGTTGTGGGGGAGAAAAAAGGAAGATAGTCACTGTTAACCCTTTGAGGCGCAACACTTTCCCTATGCTGAAAAAAGGGCAGCCGTTGCCATCGCTCGACTTAACTACCAGCAAGATGGCGGACGATCCAAATGTTCATCGAAACGTTCATCGGCAAACGGCACAGCCAGCTGCGTCAAAAAAAAGGTCTCTAGATCTGTGGCACGCGATGAAAGCTTCGATCGTCCGCCATCTTGCTGGTAGTTAAGTCGAGCGATGGCAACGGCTGCCCTTTTTACAGCATTGAGCAATCTAATCCAGCTGTTCTCGCGTTCTTCCAATTTTCGGCAGATGTCTGTGCTCTTAAAAATAATCGTGATAATTTTTTTGCGGGAAATGACGTGCTAAAAAGTAAAGGACTCTCGTGGAGCTATGTCACCCGCAACTATATTTATAGAAATCAAATCTATTCTTCGTGACAAACCCCTGTCAAAACGTCAGAGTTTGGCGTTCCCGGAGCGGACACACTGCGCGTTAAAGGGTTAAATGCTTGAGCCGTTGCAACATCCTCTAGATATAGAAAGCTTTACAACTAGTTTTGTCGTCATCACTAGATCTTCTTACATGACGTCATCACAGTTTTGTTTTCACAAAGTGTATCTACTTTAAATTGGTGGTGAATTTTCTCGCTCATAAAACTTTTTAATGATTTAAGATAGAAAAATTAATTTTACGACAAATGACAGTTTTTGACCATCACTAATTGTATAATAAGTTAGAGAAGTAGATCACAATGAATTATATTGTATCAGAAAACTATTTTCATTTTTATCGTTCACTAGCTGCTACCCGCGACTTCGTCTGCGTCGGCTTTAGAATTAGGTCCCGACAGAAATGTAGCATGTGTGAATAACAAATATTGTTGCGACAAAAGGAACTGATTTAAATATTATTTGCTTTTTACTTGTTTCAAATGAAGTATAATGCATGTTAGTATACTTCATTTAAAATAAGAGAATAGGCACAGAGTTACTAAATTTAGATTTTTTTCAGGCATTTGGCGAATAGAGACAGTTATGACAGTATTTGCGAACTGTTTTGTAAAAGAAATATTTATGCTATATGCATGAATTTTAGTTTATGTTAATCAGTAATAGAGCAGCTTTCTATTAGTGAAAAAGTTTGAGAATCGGTTCTGTAGTTACAGAGATACCCAGAGAACGTAATGTATTAGAATTATTTTGAGTGTTCCTGTAAAGGAACTATTTATGTTCCATGCATGAATTTTAGCCTATAATACTCAAGAATAGTGTAGCTTACTATCAGTAAAAAAAGCTTAGGAATCGGTTTAGTACTTACAGAGATGCACATAGAGCGTAATGTAATTCTTATTAGCATACCTGTAAAAGAACTATCTGTGATATATGCATTAAAGGTAGCCTATAACACTTAGGATGCCACCAAAGAAGTTCTGCTCTCAAAACTGCAAGGGAGGAAGTGCCAGATTCAAACCCTGGTCGCGCCTGTCGACCTAGCCGCTCCCAGTTTTCCGTGGTTTTCTAAAAAACCTCGCATATATACGGGCTAGGATCCCTTAGAAAATCCCCCACAGAGGAATTTTCCATATAGGCCTAGGACCCTAGTGCAGTCAATCGGTCTTAATCCAAAAACAAACAATGATACTCTGGAATAATGTAACTTTTAATCAGTGAAAAAAGTTTTAGAATCGGTTTAGTAGCTACGAAATTTCCATAGAGCGCAATGCATTAGAATTATTTTGAGTGTCTTTGCAGAAGAATTATTTATGCTATATGCTTGAAAGGCTACCGGTATGTTAATCCAGGGGATAAGCTATTTTCATTACAAGTTTTTTCAAATCCGTTCAACCATTTTTGTGTCATTCAGTCAAAAACATCCAAACACACAAACGTACACATTTATATTATTGGTAGGATTTGGAAATTTATGAACTTTAAGAAACACATCTGGATTTTTCTTGGTATTTACGTATTATCCCAGTGGTCATTCCCGCCAAACTGTTTTATCGTCAAATGGGTTGCCAAACTGTTGCCAATCGTATTCAAAACCATTAATAATTTCATGTGCCCGGCATTTATTTCGGCAAAAAATCGCTTGTCTTGGCGGACCGCCGGGATAATACGTAAGTACCCTTTTCTTTACTTATGCTTTTTAATTTGGCGTAAAATCAACATAATTTCCATGTTTTTCAAATGCATGTGATTTTGCAAATAGAATTTCTGCTTTATTTCAAAAGCATAAATCATTTTGTGCGGGCGATAAAACGGCTTTTAATTAATAGTTCGAAAAGTAGTTAAAATTTCAAAATTTTGAGCCTCAGGTGCACTTTACCGAAGTTATGGGCTCAATCAAGCTCAAATTTTCAAAGCTCTGCTTTCTGTAGATTTGTCTGGAGAACATTCATTTTTATTATTACAGATAGATAGATTTGACATAAAACTGGCTTAATTTCCGTGGTATTTAATGTTTTTCAGATGCACGCGCGCTTATTTATTGAAGTGATAGCATTCTTGTTAGCTCAAAACATGAATCATTTGATTTGATACGGGCGAAACTCGCCAACCATGGCAATGTAAAAACGGTTTTTAATTAATAATTAAAAAGTAATTAAAAATCTAAAATTCTAATTAGCCTATAACCAACTCCAGGGTCCCCTCTATATCTAAACCAAAATGCATCCTAATCGATTCAGCGGTTTAGGCGTGAAAGCGTCATAAACAAACAAACAAACAAACAAACTCACTTTCGCATTTATAATATTAGTTAGGATTTAAGATATTTTCTAATATTTGCAGCATCTACCAGAAATTTTAAATTGTTTTACTTTTTGAGACTAAAACTGTGATGACGTGTTATAGGAAGATCTAGTGATGACGTCAAAGCTTCAGTTGTTAGGCCTTCTATATTTAGAAGGTGTTGGGCCAGGGGCGTAGCCAAGGGGGGGTTAGGGGGTCATAACCCCCCCCATGAGAATTTTCCCATACAAAATGTATATTCTTCACTACATTGTCACACACAGGTATACATTTATATGAATTGTAGTAGTCGTAACCCCCCCCCATGAAAAATTTCTGGCTACGCCCCTGTGTTGGCCGTTACGAGTTTGTTTTTAATAATTTATGAAAGTATTATGATGGTCTCATTAGATATTTGGTGAATTTCTCATGAAGATCATATAAAAAAAAAGAAGAAACATGAACATCTTTTAAATGTTGTATAGTGGTTCTTTTCTTCTTTTTTATTGATGATCCTTTGGAAAAAAAGAAGAATATGGTCACCATTAAATGTTCTGCAGAGGGCTTGTCATGAAGACTACTGTAAACACAATTAGATGGGTGATGTTAAATATGTGGTGTGTTTGTATTTTTCTTTCCTTGACGTAGTTCAGATAAATATTTTTTCTTATTTTCGCTGGTCCATGTATGTCTAAAAGTTTGGAATACACTGATTTTCATCACGGCAGCAATACACTTATGTATTTTTTTATGGTTTTTACACTGGCTTTGCAGAAAATGCATTGTTTTGTACAAAACTAGCTCATTCAGCATTAAAGTGCTGAGAAGAATGGGAACTTTTGCCAACGGCTGCATAATCCATTCATCATGCAGTACGTTGGAAGGAAAAATAAATATGCTTTTAGAATATGCTACTATTTCCTGTCATTCAAACTCATTTTAATACACAATTCAACCATTTGCGCTCAAAACCCGCACTCAGAAAACTTGCGATGCAATTCAAGCTCAAGTATTTAAGACCCCCTCCCGCTCTCAGAAAATAAGAAAAACAACACCTATCTGCATACTCATCCCCCCCATCCACATAAAACTGAGGCGATATCACAAACTTTTACCCCACAACTTAATTTTCAAGGCTTGAACGATTCTCTCTCTCTCAAGAAAATCCTTTCTCTTGCGATGCGTGTTACAACCCGGAGAGCGTGCCATCTTGGCTCCTTCATCGCCCCCTAATTGATACACCGAAATGAGGAGGCCTAATCCTTGCTAAAGCTCATTAAAGTTTTAATTACCTAA
Source organism: Cheiracanthium punctorium (assembly GCA_038373885.1). Lineage (NCBI taxonomy): Eukaryota > Metazoa > Arthropoda > Arachnida > Araneae > Cheiracanthiidae > Cheiracanthium > Cheiracanthium punctorium. The sequence continues at coordinate 307,175 of JAWZYV010003555.1, read as the reverse complement.
CCAAAGGGATTCCCCCCCCGCGCCATCACCCACCCCCCCTCTGATCCTTCTGACTCAGATTCCGGTAAATTTTGACTCTTTTTTGTTATTTTTTTTAAAAATCAGACGTTCTCTAAAAGGTGTGCAGATTATTTTAAGCACCCGGTCGTTGTTTGTTGAAAAGAGTCTGGCGTTATATCCGGGTCATTTTGCCGTCTCCAGAATGAGTCCCCGGAGAGTGTCGGTGGGGGGAGTCGGAATGACTGACTGACTGACTGGCAGGCAAGACGTATTTTTAGTTTTGACTCCACCCCCCCCCCTTCCCAAGTCTTAATACGAATTTAAAAGAGAAGAAAATTTTATTTGAATTGAACGCACAGCAATTTAAGCTTGTCCTGCGGTACCACGATATCTCGTTTGTAACATTCTCATAAATTTTCGAGTATAATCCCGAAGTCGTAATGAGATTGCTTCAGTCAAAACCAAAACTAATGTCTCTGCCAGGAATTAGTGAACTTCCTTATTGTCGGAAAAAGAAGTGCACAAATCTGAAGCCGAAACCCTTCCTTACCACAAAGCAATTAAAAGATCTCGAACTTAAGATGAGCAATAATAGTGATTTGTGCGTCATTGGTGTAGTGAAATTTTGTTTTTCGGATATTCTGAATTTTAGGCAATCAGATTTTAATTTTAATTAGATTTTGGACATTTAAATATTGATAATAATAAAATATGCAACTTCAAAAATGGCTGCTACTTAATAAAACTGCAAAGATGTAAATTTGGTGGAACAGTTCCCAAAAAATTTAGCTCCATAAGAGGGCTAAATCTACTTACTATATTATTTGTTGCTCAAGCTGGGCTATCGTAATTCTAGCGGCCCTGCTTGTGCACTCGGAAGGACGTTTCCTCATTGGTTAGATTCGACCGTTAGATGATGTATCTAACTGCTGGCACCAATAAGTGAGCATCCGTAGGCCTCTTTGGGTGACTCATCGGAGTGCACAAGCAGGCCCGGTAGAATCATGATGGCCCCGGCTCAAGTTAAACTCACTTATGTCGAACCATAAAGTACAAAAGATGTTGAACCGTAAAATCTGAAATATAGAGCGATACATTGGTAAAGCATAGAACCTTTAAAAAGCAATGCCCATATAACCACCTTTCAAAATAGGAAATTACCCTGATTACGTTTTTTGAAAGCTGCTAAATGTGTGTTTATACGGCAACAACTGGACTGGAATCCGGGATTAGTACATCAACAGCCCGTACGTTTACCACTAGACCGACAGATTTCTGCTCGGAAATTCACGAAAATAACATTTTTAGCCCCGATGGCATTGCTCCACTCTTTGCTGTAATTGCTCTTAGCTATAAGATAATGCCATATGTTGGTGGAAAGTGGAACCATGAATGAAATTTCACAACCTACGCTAGTTTTGAGAAATGAAATGAACTAATTGTGGTTGTGCATGTGCATGCTATTGAGGGAACATTAAATGGTACAGAATTTTAGTAATTTTTTAGGGTGATTATCAAAAGAATTAAATGGCAAAATAACAACCAAAAGCTATAAAAATATGTAATTTTCGTCTTGTTTCATTTACTAACTCATTGTCACCACCATGTCAAAGTGGAAAAGGCACTGAACATGGTAGACGGCCGAAGTGTAAAGATCCAGCATTCGGGACTACCTGTAAAAACCACGCATTTTTACGAGATTTTGGAACTTTAACTCTTTTGCGTTAAAGACATAACATTCCATACACGGAGTCACGAAAAAACCTTAATATCGCCACCTTCTAAGATGAAAGACAATCAAGACCTTAACATAAAAATAAAAAGGTTCTTTTTAATATCTTCTATTATGTAACATCATTTAAAAATTTCATCATTTTCGACTTTCACAAAGCTAACTTATAGAAGTACGTAAGCAGTACAGCTTACAGGTGTGTTACTTGACATGATTCGATCAATATTTGCCAAGGAAAATTTACTCTTGAGTTTATCCTAGATATTCGAAAGCCTGCAAAATGTCAAGTTTTATGTATTTACTATGGACGCTGAAAGTGTTATCAGGCACCGAAAGTGCTCTATCAGTTGGTTAGTTTCGGTGTGTAAAATTACACGAGAAATATTGAAAACTTTATATCGGCAAGTTATATTGTTCGAGGCGGCAAATGATGTACAATATTTTTTGTTTTCAATCATTTTTAACACTTTCCAATGAGATAGTCTCTGGTGTTTAAAACATAAAATAATAAAAAAAAACTTTGTAAAACAACACTATGAAGTTTACTTCAAGTACTAGTAGAACAACTGTTTCGAGCAAAACATTTTCGCCCTTCCTCAGTGACGATCACCTGAAGATAGGAATGGTATCCTATCTTCAGGTAATTCCTGATACCTTCCTTCGCTCCCATCTTCAGGTGATAGTCACTGAGGAAGGGCAAAAAAAAAAAAAAATTTGCTCGAAATATCTGTTCTACTTGGCCGTTGAAGTAAACTTTATGGTGTTATTTTACAAAGTTTTTTTATTATTTTAACTTTTCAATACTGATAGTGTTTGTGATTTCGGTCTGTCTGTCTGTCCACCTGTCTGTGCTCTACTACGATTTCTACGAAATTTCTATAGGTTATGACTATGTACTGAATCCCGCACCTACCAAAAATAGTGCATGCAGCATTTATAATTCTTTTAAAGGAATACACAAAAAAGTTCCAGTATGTATGGGTAATCATTCTTCAACGTATATATTTTAAAGGTAATCTCTAATTAAAGCAAACCAAAATTAATATGCATGTTGAATCTTAACTCTTGGGCAAAATTTTAAGGGGGTGATAGGGCACATAATAAGGGATCAGAATCATATGGCAATGTGGAGTCGGCAACGTCGTCTTTGTGTAGCTGTTAATAATCACTTTGGAAAAAAGTGCCGAAACAACAGTGCACTTTCCGAAAATTGTTTCATCAGAAACTAATGTATTTTTCTCCGAAAACAGAAGACTAAAATGGATGTTTAAAAATTCTATTTTATTTCGTGGATGAAATTTTTGGAGACGAGCCTATTGTTTATGAAACTTGGTTAAGAAATTAGATGGACACTTCAATACTTTTTCTAAAGTGATTATTACCGGGTAAGTAAAAACTGCGTTTTTGACCCCAGATTGCTATGTGATTACGATTCCTTATTGTGTGCCCTATCACCCCTTAAAATTTTGCCCAAGAGGTTAGATTCACCCTGTATCTTATTGAGGATCACATAATAATGCTCTCCGTCTAAAACATTAGCATTTATAGTTCTTCTCAGGAGTTCTTCTACAGAGTTCCAATACATGACGTTCTATGGCAGTTTAAAGATACCCATCCATTTCAATTTTAATACAATAAGTAAATAATGTTTACAACAGTTAATCCTTTAGTTAAAAGATGAAAATAGCTTTTAAAGTTTTTTTACAGAATGTCGTAAAATTACATCAATCATGATATACAGTTTTTTCTTCCCTCTTGAGAATATTTCCAAAATCTCCACAGATTTCAGGACAATACATCCCTAAATTAGGCGCAAAAAGTGTTTTGTAATAGATGCATGTGGCATGATTTATCTTTCTTGTTTCTTTTTCAATACAGTAGAGTCTCGATAATTTGAGGTTGACGGGACCGGGCTTGCCTCGAACTGTCGAAAACTCGAATTATCGATATCGAAAAATTTAATAGGCAAAAAAATGGGGAGGGGGAAGCAATTTTTGTAATTTGAGTGCATATTTAAATGAAAAATGTACTTACGTATTATTACATTACTTATGATTAGGACAAGTTAATTATATCAGAAAATAAAAGTCAATTGCTTTTTGTATTAACATGTTGATCCGTCCCCATGCAGTAATATCATGCTGTCGTCAAGGTAGCGTGTCAACACTGCACGGAAATGTCTGTGAGGGCATCTATAGAAAGAATAAACTCATTTTCTTTGGGAGGGGGATTTCTGATGTGGCTTCCGAGTGCGCCAAGTATTTGAATTTTGTGGTGCAAAAAAATTCTTTCACGTGTTTTGTATTTTTTGGTCATTATTTGGGAGCTAAACTGATTTTTTTCACTAACTCGAATTTATGAGAAACTCGAGCAATCGAGACTCAAGGGAATTTTTCAACAAAAATGAAGATTGGATTTCTTTGAGTTTTGTTTGTCTGCACTCTAACTGCAACAAATATTCATAGATCACTACACAATTATGTATATTATTTCTGTGTATTGTTTTATGTACCTTATTGAAAATAGTGCTTGTAGCATTTATTGTTCTTTTACAGGAGCAACCAACAAAATTTCTATACATTAATCTGCATGGGCAGTCGATGTTTTAAGTTTATCCTTACTATATAGTTACGCTGATCACACTCACTGCCTCACTCCCTAACAGTTCCGAGCAACCACTTCAAAATAAAACTTTTACCACCATTACTCCAATTTTAAAGATTTAAAGTTCAAAAAGATTAAAAAGCACAAAAAGCGTAATAACATCTACACCGTTTGCACGATCCGCTTAAAATTTTTCATAATCATGTATAAAAATGTATGAAACAATCTGCACTACTTTAAAAGTCTGAAAATCCACCCGTTCCCTCATTTTTAAGCGATTTTTCACTCTTTTCAGTACCATTTTATTTCCGAGAGTAAAAAAAAAGTGAATCATTTGCGTGACAAAATGAATTAAAATAATCGTATGCCTGAAGCATTGATATAAGAGAGGCTGTGTACACAAAACGAAATCGTTCGAATGCGACACGTTTTTAAATAAAGCAAAATTTATAGGTCATAAAAGTTTATAAAATGATGCTTTCCTCGCAAAATAGTTCACGTAGCACTTAGACAGGGTGATCAATTTTAAAAAGTACCCGTTCGTTCTTCTTATCCCCCTTTAATCTGACAGACGTGGCAACTATTCCAACACTGCAAAGTACAATTTTTTCAACCTTTTTTAAATGTGGGAGACAATTTCCAACACTGTTGAACTGTATTTGTGAGGTAAAACAGCCATGGAGACGCGCAATGTTACTTAATCCTGTGATAATTTTATTTTTTAAAAACATAATTTAATTAATGTTTTTAAACATTTTTTATCATTTGTTACAGCAAATGTTGAACACGTTTACCACCATAATTGAATGCAAACGTAAAAACTATTTATTTTTCTAGAGATGAACTGCAAAAATCCATGAATTAAAACAAACCATAACTGAAGAGATATCGTCAATAACACCAATAGTATTGACAAGAGTGTCACAAATCATGGTTCAACGTGTTTATGTTTGCACTCAAAATGGTGGTGGACACTTTCAACATTTGCTGTAAGGAATGATTTTAAAAAAATGTGAAAATTTTAAATTAAATTATGTTTTTTTCAAAAATAATATCATCAAAGGAAAAAGTAATATTGTGCGTCTCCATGTCTGTTTTACCTTACAAATAAAGTTGTAACAGTCCAAAATTGCTGGAAAGTGTCTCTCACACTCAAACTAGGCTCAAACAACTATATTTCAACGTTATAATAGTTGCCACCTCCGTACTCTATTAAATTGATCACCCTCCAGTTCTGTAAAGCAGCATAGTTCTTCTATGCTTAAAAGAATTCGATGATGATCGTTAATTACAAATTTCGTCGTAGATGATGATTGGTAATCGTAACATTTTCAGAAAATATTAAGAATAAATGATAAGTTAAAACACCTTTTTTTTCTATTTTAATGCCTAATAATCCTTTAAAAAATGTATTCAATCTTGTAGGCATCTTTATTTAAATGCTTTTCTGCATGGCTGTGTAAAAGTTTTCAGTGTCTTTTGGTCTATTATTTTATTTATTTATTTATATTTTTTTTAGTGAATAAAATTGCTAGAAATCAGGGAATGTGCAGTCTTTCAGATTTTTAAAGCAATTACTCTACCATTTTTCCCCGGTATTTGTACGCAAAATTTTAAGTCAAATGGTTTCACGTTGTTGGAGCGGTTTTCTTAGCGAGTTTCAAAATTCTAAAAATTTCTAAAAATCAGTAACTGGTGGATTTTTAAACTTTTAAAGTAATTCCGATTATTATTTTTTTTATTAATTTATTTACTTAGCACGTGTCTGCAAAATGTCAAGCCAATCGGTATCCAGGTGTAAAAAAACGCTTTCTAACTTTTTAGGAAATCGAAAAAAGAAAATCGAGAGCGAGTGAATTTCTGAAACTTCAAACTGGTTAAGACTTTTGGTACACTATACAAAGTGTACCAAAAAGGTGGTAACGGGCTTTAATTCTTTATCTATTAGAGATAAGTGGGCAGTGTAAATTGAAAAGAAATCTTCAAAACAAGGTAGGAAAGAACGCTATGTTTAGAAAAAATTCTTCTCTTTAATTTTCAAGAAATTACGCTTTTCTATTTTATGTACGACCCGCGTACGAAAAAAATCCCAATTAATAAAATGCGCTGCATGGACTTAGGGGATGAACGAAATTTGAAAACTATGCGATAAAAAGTGTCAGAGATATGAAAATAAATATATGGTGGCTTAAACCACTTTTCAATGGCTTTCAAATAGAAAAAAATTTGACGGATGATCACTTTTCAGAAATTGTACAGACATTACGAAAAAAACACTTTCTTGCAATCGAGCAACAAGCTTTCACAATCAAATTCGTGTATAGCTCATGAACATCTTTATTATAAAATATCTTCGAAACACTTTATGATGAAAGGTTGAAAATTCGTACATTATCTAATGCGTGTATGGGACACATTTTATTAATTGGGAAAAAAATTGTACGTGAGTAGTATACAAATTTAAAAAGTGTAACTTTTTCAAAATTTGAGAGCAGAATATGTTCTTAACAAAAAATTATTTTCCTACCTTATTTTGAGATTTTTTTTCAATTTACAAAGACTTTTACCCACTTACCTCAAATCAATAAAGAATTAAAGCCCGTTATCACCTTTTCGTGACGCCCCGTATATATTTTTACATATTTGCGCTGAATTTCAAGCCGATTGCCGTGGACTTGTATGAGGAACTGACAAACAAACTTCCAAATTTATGTATTAGATCGCGCATCCAAGTTGGCAGGCAATCCCTTCCGCATGTTCAGCTGGTTTTGGTGGAATAGTTTAATAACACATAATTCAGCGTTATTCACATGAAATTATCCGTCAGCTATTGATTCATTATTTGGCCATTCGGCTAATGAATTCACCGGGATAGTCCATTTGGGATGGCAGCATCAGTTCGACGTAATCCACCTTGTTCCATGTATTAGCGATGGGAGGTGTATATATGATTCACGCACATATCCAAGGGCTGATGAATAATGCATATTCAAGGGAATTCATTAAGTTATTAAGCCTACTTTATGCATTTCTTAATCGGTTAGTTATCAACGAATTCATTAATTGTGTGAATGAATAATGTATATAAAGCTTTGACTGGGGACATAAACAGAACGTGCGTGCACGTTCCTTGAATATAACTTTTAGACGTGACTGTATCTCTTACTCTAATGGTAAACGTTAAGTCAAATTTTTGAAATTCGGTAATCTTACTATATAGCTCCAGTGGCGTAGCTAGAAATTTTTCATAGGGGGGGGGGTTATGACTACTGCAACTCATATATATGTACACGTGTGCGTGATAATGGGGTGAAGAATATACATTTTGTATGGCAAAAAATTCCTCATGGGAGGGGGTATGACCCCCCCAACCCCCTTGGCTACGCTACTGAGCTACGCTGATCCCTGAATCACTCTCTGTAACCATTCCAGGCAACCACTTCAATATTAATATTTTACCATCGTTACTCCAAGAAGATTAAAAAGTTTTAAAAGATTAAAAAGCAGAAAAGCGTAGTAACATCTATACGGTTTATACGATCCGCTTGAAAATTTTCATAATTCTGTATAAAAATATAAAAAGCAATCTGTTCTACTTTAAAAATCTGAAAATCCTCCGGTTCTCTCATTTTTAAGCGATTTTTTGAAAATTTCAGCACTTTTATTTGCGAGCGTCAAAAAAGTAAATCATTTGCGTGACAAAATGAGCTGTTGCAGTCGATAGGACGTCCTATTCATCACAGCCACGAGGCTTTGAAAGGAAAGTGCGATTCCAAATCGCTTAAAATAGTTTTTCCGGAGTATATAGTTTAATTTTTTTTCACTAATAAATCGTCTGCCTGGATATAAGAAAGGTTGTGTACACAAAACGAAATCTTTCGATTGCCAAAAGTTTCCGCGCGTTCCAGAACAGCATGAAATTCAATTTGGGTCTATATTACAAACTGAATATGAACTTATTTATTTTAGGTGGATGAAAATTAAATATACTGAGTGTAGACACATTTTCGTCAAATTGGCTTTGATTTCTAGTAGTTCATAGTAGACATGACATTAGGCATGAAGACACTTAGACAAAAATTATGACTACAGTACAAATCTTAATAATCCGACATATGAGCCCAGACAACCTCTGTATTATCGAAATATTCTGGATTATCAAGCTCTCTTGTTTTTGACATGAAGTTAGCTTTCGTTTGGTCGACATTGCAGTACACTATACAATTACATTAGATAAAACAAAAAACCCTGACGAAAGATGTAGGGAAGAGCAAGAACGAGCATGCTTGTTTACAACAGCGGTGGTCGGCGAATCAGAAGACATAATGATATGTGTTTATCAAGAGTGCCGGATTATTGAAAGTGCCGGACTAATCAATCACCGGATTATCAAGAGTGCACTATACCTCGTCTTGCAAAACACAGACGAAAAATTTCTCGTCTTGTCTCGTAAAAAATCTGTAAAGGCTTGTGTTGTCTCGTAAAATCCCTACATAATAGTGAGAAGAACGCCTGTCTCGTCTCGCACAGCAACTGTAAATTTCTTCTCGTCTCGTCTCGCGTAATAATCATATATTTCTTCTTGTCTCCTTTCGCATAGCATTCGCAAATTTCTTCGCATTTAGTCTCGCATAGCAACAGATTTTTTTTTTCCATCTCATGTCTCATAGCGACCGCAAATTTCTTCTCGTCTCGTCTCGCATAGCAACATCATATTTCTCCTCTCTCATCTCGCATAGAAACCGCAGATTTCTCCTCATCGGCCTCACACAGCAACTGCAAATTTCTTCTCGTGCCGTCACGCGTAGCAACATCGAATTTCGCCTTTCTCATTTCGCATAGCAACCGCAAATTTCTTCTCATCGGCCTCGCATAGCAACTAAAAATTTCTTCTCGTGTCGTCTCGCGTAGCAACTGCAATTTTTTCTGTCGTCTCATCTCGCAATAGCAATTGCACAATTTTTGTCTCGTCTTGTATCGTATCCATACACAGATAACATGGTCTCGTGCTTTAAATTCTTCGCTGACCCTCAGACTAATTTAAAAGGCATAGCTCTAATTTATTCAAATTTATTTTTAAAAAGGCTGAACCGTTTTTCAAAGAAATAAACGTACTTGTCATAAATGAATAATAAGCATGTATTTTTGAATTCAAATATATTTTATATATTAGCAGAAAATAACGCACAGTTAAACTTTAATGATGAAGGTAAAGGAATATGCCCAAAACTGTTTATTTTTGCTTAGGTTTTCTTGAATGGGTTTTAATTAAAAGAAGATATTCCTCGGAGGTTTCCATTAAAAAACACCTATCAGTTGCTCGTTCAAATTTAGCTCCAAAATGGAATATTTGTACCAATTACACTTTCTTACAAACATCGTTTTCATAAAACCATGTAAAACAATTTAAAATTCACTACTGTAGAAGTAAAAGGTTTCAACATATGGACACGATGCTATCAATCGAGATCAGAACCACCGATCTACAATTGACCTACAACTACAATCGATGTACGACACACCATCTACAACCACCTTTATCGTCAACGTTACAAAATTGCCCAGTCAACAACGAAATCTAAATTGTAAAAACTCTCTAATTTCACTCCATCCTTTTTTTTTTTAAATCAGAGAAGAAAAAAAGGAAACCCTTTCTTCATTCTTCTCATTTCAATACAAATGTTCTTTCATTTAATTTAAAAAAAAATGCAGGTAAATAATTGAAGTTTGAATCTTCACTTTACTTCTTATCGTCCAAGTATACACAGACGATGAAAATGATAAAATAATGAAAGAAAAGGAAAAAAAACGTACAGATAACTTAACGTCTTCACTTACTTTTAGGGGGGAGTTTTCTTTTTTCCTAACACTAAGAACTTAATTTTTTAATCAGATCGTAATTAAAAAAGATTATTAATTAAGTCTGAATATTTTTACGCTGAAGTTTCTTTTGTTATATTCGGGGGTAATATTCCACGTTTTTCAATTCCTTTTTTGCATTTTAGAGCTGTAGAAAGAATTATCCTAGAACGACCATTTAAGAATTTTGTCAAAAAGTTTGAGTATTAACTGATTCAAAGGGTTTAATTGATATTATGCATGTGTTTTTAGAACTGCATTTTCATTAAAAAATGTTTTAAAAAATTTGATTAATATTTTTTTCAGGGGGGAAAAAAAGTGTTTTTTCGTGTACTGACTTAAATGCATACCTGAAGTTATATTGAAAAACTTCGCATGAGTTTTTTTTAATTTTTTATCGTAAAGACAATTGGTATATTAACATAGATTAACAACATAACAAAATAATCTCTTAAAATGTTAAACACGTCAGTTTTATAAATCTGATTCTATTGTTTAACAATCAAAGAACAGATTTTCTCAGCTTAAATTTTATTTAGAATACCTTCAAATTAATCTTCGATAGAAAAATTTGCAAAAATTAATTAAAATTTTTATTCATATTCATATAAGAATTAATTGGACGAATTGTTATCGGCAAATCTACTTTTAAAAAGTGCGAAAATTTGCTTATAGCTTGCGCGGATTTTTAATTAAGGTAATATATAGAGCAGAATACATAGAAATGAACTTAACTTTTATGACAAATGAACTTAAATCCAACGGAAACACAAGAATGGTTTAATCAAAGTCAACTGAATACCTTTCTATCCAGATAATTTAAGATGACTTAATCTGAATAAATACAGCTAATTTTAAATAGTTCGTTCAGTTAAATAATTTAATAAACTTTACCCTATATTAATTATTTATCAAAACTATTTCGTCAAAAAACTGAATATTAACTTAATAAACTACTGATTATGAATGTTATTCTAGTTTAAAAATTTAAAAAACGACTGGTGTCTTACATTTTTTATTAGTTTCTTAAAAGTGCAATTTAAAAGTTTGGAAGAATTCAAAAATATTGTTTTAAGAATTCTTATAAGCTTTGGCACAACATACGAATAATTATTAGTTGGTTGTTGTGAGGTATATACACTGCAAAAAAAGTCTGTCAAATTTACAGAAAAAAGCTGTCAGCCAGGACTCCAGTTTATTTCCTTTTTTTTACAGAAGTCTTCCTTAAATTTTACCGATTCTCAGTTTATTTTACAGAAATTTTCCTCATACGGAAGATTTCTGTAAAATATACGGAAATAAACTGGCGTCCTGGCTGATAGTTTTCTTTCTGTCAGTTTAACATACTTTTTTTTTTTTTTTTTTTTTGCAGTATAATTTCACTTTCTTATCAAAGATTTGGTTGAAAGATTTGGTTTCTTTTTAATATGTAAAAGAAATTTTCATGCCTATCAGCATAGGGTTAATTGTATTTTATTATTATTATTATTATTATTATTATTATTATTTAGGAAGCTTGTCAGCTCACGCATGTACAAAATTCTTAGATACTTTACAGATTTAACATACACATATACACCTTTTTATAATTAAAATTCCGTTTTATTTTCTCTTTTAGTCAAAGATATCCTTTATATATCATACAAAGGTCAGATTAATCCTCTAAATAATTCGCTCTCATTCATACACTATTTAATATTCTACAGTAGCCAAACGAGATAAGTCTTTTGAATGATTATTGAATGACTATTTTGCTAAATATTAAAAGCAACCCTTTAGATGCTTTGAAAATAAAATGAACGAGCCTTATTTGGATGTCATATAGTCAAATCAATTGTATGAACGATTTGTTCTGATCCATAGGCCTTTTGTTGTCGGTTCTAAAGGTGTCATCCAGAAGACCTTAGTTCATGTCTTTCTCGATAGATACATCAACAAAATTATAAGCCATTTTATAACTTTATTACCACATCTTAAGACTGTATCATAAGTATTTCGAATACGGCAATGAACAGATGCCTAGGAGGCTAGTTATGTTAAGCATAGACAAAGTAGTCGTTTATACAACCGTTGTTGACTTAAAACAGGAGATGGTCTAATTTTTAACTGCTATTTTATTAATTTTTTTCTATTTTAAAATTGCTCCTTTCAGTAATAATTAACTAGGTTTTAATTATTTATTTACTTGTGTTGGAATAAAAACCATAGATTTCTAAATTAACTGACTTTAATTTGGTCCCACCTCCCTTTTTTCTACATTAACCACTTTTATATCCATCTATAATATACATTATCAATATTTTTAATTATTTCTTCAATTAGCTTCATAATTATTTTTTCCCTTCCCTCCTTCGTTTTAACCCTCTGACCGTGTTGGAAAATGACAAGCAATGTAAAGTTGTTTTCAAGATAAATTTTTTATGCAGCTTTAAAATTACAAAAGGGAAATAATTTTGATAGGAAGATTTGCCATTGGAAGGGAAAAGAAATATAAGCTCTTAAATTGCTCCTAAGTTTTAGTATGAAACATATTTTATGCGACACCTGAGTGTTATAAATATTTGTGTGTTTGTGGATTAAAGCCGATTGACTGCACTAAAAACCTAGGCCTATGGATAAAATGCCCTCCCTGGGGGACTTTTCTAAGGGATCCTATCCCGTATTTACGCGAGGTTTCGTAAACAAGCTTGGAAAACTCCGAACGGCTAGGTCGACAGGCGCGACCGGGGTTTGAACCTGGCACCTCCGGCCTTCCAGTTTCGCAGTAGCGGATCCAGAAATTTTTTGGGGGAAGGGACTAAATTTTTAAAAAAGGTTATTTCGCCCAATTAAAATGTACTGTAAATCAAAATTTTAGTTTAAACTAGTGTGCATGCTTTTGGGAGGGGCTAAGTTATAAAATATGATCATTTTAGCTATTTCAAGTGCATAATAAAGCAGAATGTTACCCTTTCGCAATCTATTTTGGGGGGGGGGGTGAAGACCCTACCCCCTCTCCTAGATCCGCTACTGCAGTTTCGAGAACAGAAACTCTCAGCCACGGGTGAGGCGAGTGCTACAAATAATTTAAATTATAGATGCATTGCAGTGAAAACTGGAATGAATTGAAACGGATTTTACGTCACAGCCACTTGGGGGTTTGAATTCCCTTCGTCAAAAGCTTATTAATATTTGTCTCCTCACTTTATTTCTCTCTCCTATCATTCAAACAAATAAATAAGAATCCAGCAAACATTTTTTGCTTTCAGTGCTGAATGCATGGCATAATTGGGAATCCCATCAACCCGTCATAAAAACTGCTCGACGAAAACATCGCTCGCGACCAGATGCCGATGAACGACGACTCCGCTGCAGGAATGCCGGAGAAAGGGCAAGCAACCAAAACACTTCTCTCTGCTGAACCCGGGGGAGACCCCCCGAACAACCCTACGGATTGATGAAGAACGATGCCATCCAGCCACCCACCACCCCCGTTTTTGTCCGCACTCGCCGAACCGAAGTATCACATTCGGGCCGCTCCACATAAATCTTCGGCCCGGTGACACGGAGCTGTGTCATGGAAGCTGTCCAAAAAAAGGTGCCGTTAGCAGCTCGCGGTCTGTCTGTATGACCCCTTTTTCCGAGGGGGCCCTGGGCTGCGTGTTGCAAAGGGGTCGAAGGTGGTGGTACCGACCGAAATCCAGCTGCAGGTTCCGGTGGTGGTTTGATGTCAGTCAGACCGATATCTTCTCTCGGTTGGTTCCAGGCAATTGAGCGAGAAAATGTTGGGCAGCGGAGTGTTTAAAGAGTGGTTCAGATGTGTTTATTCTTCGAGCCCGAAGTGAGGGATTAGCGTAAACCAGTGATTACCCAAAACTGCTCTTGTTGTAGCTGGCTGTATCGGGCTCATGTGAGAAAGAGCGCGGACCCGGCACACTTTACGGAAGCGTCCGGGAATACTGAGACTAGCTTCACTTAAACCCTTTGAGGCGTAACCCTTTCCCAATGCTGAAGAAAGGGCAGCCGTTGCCATCGATCGACTTAACTACCAGCAAGATGGCGGACGATCGAAACGTTCATCGCGTGCTACAGATCTAGAGACCCCTTTTTGACGACAGCTGGCTGTGCCGGCACAGCCAGCGGTCATCAGCGTCTGGGAGTTGTAATCACTTTCATATTTCTGCGCTAGTAAGAAGATACTGTTGCAGAAACAACCCTGAATGCACAACACAGCCTGTTGTGCATTCACTAAGCTTATCATAGGCGCACCTACGGGGGGAGGCTATGGGGGCTGAAGCCCCCCCTAAAGGTAGAAAGTTAGAAGTGAAAAGCGTTAAAAAAATGAAAATTGTCGCTAATTAATTAATTTTTTTTAGCTCTTTCTTTTTTTTTTTAAATTGTCCTCAAATTATTTCTAACCAAAAAAGACATTTATTTAAAAATTTTTTTAAATAAATGCTTACAGATAGTTCAAACACTGTTACACACGGTTACAACTTCGCTCAAAAGATCAGATAATTATTTATGACTCTATAATGAGTTACATTGCTTGTGTTGTATGGGACAGTCAAGTGATACCGCATATTTTGACGTTATAAGAGAGTTTCAACTAACCGAGGTCACGATGACCGAGTTCAGCAGTATTTGTATGTAGCCCAGCCCCCCCCCCTAAACTAAAATCCTGGGTGCGCCACTGAAGCTTATGCATACATTTCGGCAGTGTTTCTTTTTTTACTTCCTTGTGCGTGTATGTATATGCAGTAGTGGATCCAGGGGAGGGGCTAGGGGGCTTCAGCACTCCCATAAAAAAAGATTACTAAAGGGTAATATTCTGCATTATCATACACTTTGGATAGGTAAAATAAACTTTTTTCATAAATTAGCCCCTCAGAAAAAATTTTTACATCTACTTAGAGTAAAATTTTGTATAATTGTACATTTTGTTTGAGTCAAATAATCTTTTACCACCACAAGAAATTTCTATAAATTTCTACCCATAAGAAATTTCTGGATCCGCCACTGTGGATGTATGTTACTCGCCTAACTCAAGAAAAATTATCCGTATAATATTGAAATTTTGTGTTTAGAATTATAACACCATCTAGTATTGCACCCCTTTTTTGATTGTAATCAATTGGGCAGTTTATTTACAGGATCATCCAAAAAGCTCTCAATACTATAAGGTTAGCGACATCTTCAATGTATTAAAAGTCTATGATCAATCGTTGTTTGAGCCATGTCTATAATATGCCATCCAAGTGTCACCAAGCTTGGCGATTTTTAGCGAAATATCCCCGAAAGTCACATTAAAAGAGCATAGGAGACATCTTTTTGCTCGCGAGGATGGTTGAACATTTTTGCAACTGAAGAAGGGTAGACCTTTCAGTACCACCCGAAACTGTGGTTTTTCGATAAGCACTTGCCATGATGTTATTTTCTGAAGGTTTTAATTATTTTTATACTCGAAACTACCTTTACATTCTAAAACTACGTAACTATTTTTATACGTTTTCAGTTGAACCATTTTTGAGGTAGGTGCCACCACAGACAATCTTTTCACGTACCCTATTTTGGGAAACTCGTCTGGTCTTTGAAGTAAAATCGGTCTGTTTGGGAATTGAGTCCCACACTGTTTTTCGCTTAGCGGGATTTTGGGATTGAGATTTAGTGATATAGACGTAACAAATGCAAGTCCAAAGGATCGTTTCCTAGTCTTGGTTTAATTTTAGTAATATAATTTAAATAAATTAAAACTTTTTATAACTGATTCATGATTGTTCTCTTTATTAGTACGCAAAATTCCAGCTAATTTATCAGATTGGGAAATTAATGAAAAATTTAGATTACAGCGTTTGATCCAGACTTCTGCTGGACTTGAAAATATTAAAATTTAAAATTTTTAAAATTATTGTTTATTCATGTGTAGTTGGATAAGATGCATAAATATGCAAAATTATTGCTCAGTTGATATTGGGAAGGCAGTGTAAGGTTATAATAAAAGTAATTTAACTCTCAATTTCGATACCGCGGGATTATGGGCCTAATTCACCGGGACTGGATTCTCTAGGCTCAATACTCCCAGCCTTATTTATTTATTTTATTTTTTCGATTTACCTAAAGTTCCAAAAAGTGCCCTTACCGGGTTTCTTAAACAAATTCTTTCTCTTACGCACTATTTTGTAGGAATTGAGACAGATGTGTCTGCACATAATAAGACGTTGCGTATTCAAAAGTGCTCCAAACAATAAATTAAAATTCCTTAAATTCGATAACTATGCTAGCCAAATTTGACAATTGAACCGGTGAGAAAAAAAGGGAAATAGCTCCAGCTTTTGTCAATTTTAAACTGGGATAACTATTTTTGGTTTGAACGCAAGACTCACAGTTGAGTGAAAACATGAAAATATTCCTCCAATGGTAGAAAAAACATAAACGTTAATAAGATTGAAGGTATCTTTTAAAAAGTTCAATAAATCCCTCATGAATACCCATCATTCTTTGAAAATATCCTCCAGTGTCGTGCTGACTCAAATGAAAAAGCTGAAGACAGACTATCATCATGTA
The DNA here is from genome assembly GCA_038373885.1 of Cheiracanthium punctorium. Lineage (NCBI taxonomy): Eukaryota > Metazoa > Arthropoda > Arachnida > Araneae > Cheiracanthiidae > Cheiracanthium > Cheiracanthium punctorium. Next base: position 290,437 of record JAWZYV010003555.1, on the reverse strand, counting down.
TTTTTTTTCGTTTGATTCTAGGAAAATAGATAAACTTTAAAAATTATTTTAATTTTATAAGATTTTGCGAAGTACTCTGTTTGGCTTTATTTTAATAAAATTATCGCCTGTATTCATATTGCACTGCCCTTTTTCTTGATTGATTCAAAGAATCAATGATTGTTGTCTATGAATAACAGAAAGCCTTTTTACTCATGGTTTATTCCCTCTAAAAATAATTTTTATGCTGTTGAAAAATCAATTTTACAATTGATCAGATTTAGATCAATTAAACGAGATTAATAGCGAAGAGAATGCAGTTATATAATTGCAATTATGTCGGTATGGATGTTCAATATCAAAATCTGAGATAGAATCAAAATAAAAGCACAAAACAGTTTCTTGGTGTTTTTTCAAAGCTAAAGTTGATGGAGTTATTCCCCTTTATTTCTCGCTTGTACAATTATCCAATGCACACTAAACAACTTATCTTTGCAGCAGGATCCCGTTATCAGTATGCCGAATTTTAAGGAAATCGTCAGAAGAGGATTTTTACTTGCAATATTTATTTTAAAAAATTACTGTTTATAAAATGAACATTCTAGTGAATTTTTAAAGCATAAGGTCAAATAATGTTATTTTATGGACATTTCAATAAAATCTTGTAAATATGATTTTTAATTACAATATTAAAATCCGCATTTTAAGGAAATCATGTAAATAGGATTTTCAAATAAAATATTTATAATAAATTACTATTTACAAATCAACATTAATCTTTTAAAACAAAATGTCACATAATGGTATCATCACAGCCTCTACAGTTGAAAACATCCAACTTTTTAAGACTGTCACAAGATAAAATTTTAGTAGCCATCTCTAGATATCAGATTCGGCTTTAAAATTTTTATTTCCAAACTTTTAAAAGGTAAAATCAGCCCCCATTGATTGATTCTTGGGCAAAGTTTGGCATTGGAAGACGAAAATTTTTGAAACATCATTTTTAAACTTTATTAGTGGCTTTATTAATGAACTAAAAGCTTTCTTTTAGTGTTATTGTGCTGTGTAATTTCATCGGGCCATTTAAGAAAAGAAAAGAATTCAAATTAATGAGTAGTGAAACGACATATTTCATAAGAATAAACCTATTTTCACAGTTCGTAGGTAGAGAGACCAAAAACAAGAAGAAACAATTGTATTAAAAACTATTTAGCTGTACAACTTATTACTCTAAAGTTAGTGTACAACTGCGTGCTATAAAATGTTAAGCTAGCACAAAAAATAAATAAACTAGTGTATCTTCTACATAGAGTAGACTTTTTTCAATGTATTTTCTTTCTTTTCTTTTCTTTTTTTTTTTTAATAGAAACTCTTGCATGTAATACCAAAATTTAGTTTACAGTAGAGTTATGCTCCTGGGGGAGGGTCCAGGGGATCTGGACACACCCAGAAATTTAAATGTTTTCAACAAAATGATAATGATGGACAAAATAAAACGAAGTCAATAAACAAGGACAAAAGTCTTTTTGCGAAAAAATCTGCCTTTTCCAAAGCTTGGACCCTCTCCGAAATTTTTTCTCTGGGTACGGCCCTGCACGGCAGAATCCAGCATGTGTGCCCAATCTTCCGATTAAATTCAGTTTCATCATTGAGAATTTTATTTGTTTTGTGTTACAGGAAGCCTACACGATGGAAAATTCTAACGCCTTTTAATATTACATCTGGAGAAAACCTACTGTTTAAACGCCTTCCTCTTTTAAAAATATTGATCGTGATAACCAATAAAAATCCTCGGTGTATAATGTAGTTTTTTTTTTCTTTTTCGTTTTTTAAGTTCCATTTGATGAGAGTCGGTAATAATCCTTGAACCGATTTGTTAATCAATCTTCTTGAGTGCCGTACCTTAACTGAAAAATATTTTGTGTTCTATTGCCTTTTTGTTATCAACTATTCGCATGGTAACTTTGTTTTGTGTCATGGCAAGCTTACACAAGGGAAAAAAAAATCTAACACGGCGTATTAACGTTAAATTTGGAGAAAACCTACTAAAACTTCTCTATAAGTGTCTTCCTCTTTAAAAAAAATGTTGATCGTGAATCTTGATAACCAATAAAAATCCTAGGTGTATAATGTAGTTTTTTTTTTATTATTATTCCATTTGATGGGGAAATCGGTGAATCTATTTGCTAAAAATTTTCAAATGGGTGTTGCATCTTAATTCAAATACATTTTGTGTATTTCAGTTAAATTTTTGTTGTCTTTTTGTTATTGCTTTTTCGCTTAGAAACTTTCTTTTGTGTTATGGCAAGCTTACACGAGGGTCTCGGCTAGGGGATGGTTTCGGCCTGAGGACTTTTTAAGGGGCTCCCCAGATACAAAGGGAGTATTCCCTTTGTATCTGGAGGAAACCTGTGAAAACTCTAGACAGTTAAATAGACAGCCACGCGGTAGTCCCGAATGCGGGACCCTCACACCTCAGCCGTCTACTATGTTTCAGTACCTTATCCACTCTGCCATGGTTGGGGCCCATCAGCGAGAAAACGCACTTCAGGACCTAGCAAAATACCTTGTGTCATTTTAGCAATTGGACTCATTTGTTAATCTACTCAAATGGATCGTCGTTGCTCTTTTTCTTTTCAAACAAACAAAAAAAAAACTGCTTTTGCGACAAGATGTCAAAAAGATTATCAGGATTGTCAGTATATTCTTTACTTGTCGATCAACAACAGCCAGAGAAAATGAACAAACCGGCCGGGACAACGTTTGAACCATGTCTAACAGGGACAGTCGTCCCGGTTAGACTGGGACGTATGGTAAGCCTAGTTACAGAAAATATTATGTTTCAGTTAAATTCTGATACATATCTGAGTTATTTCATCTCGTTTCACTTATTAAGGTGAAAAACATAAAGTAATTATGTCAGAGACCTGTTTGTAAATAGTATAATAAAACAAAAAACTGTTGTTTTTGTGGAAAAGTTGTATAGATTAATAAAAGTAACTATATCTCATTGCAGTGGCATGTAGATATAGAAATACTCAAAAGTAAGTCTATTGAGTAATAAAAATGTAATGAATAAATAATTACAATAATATTGTGCATTAAGTATAGAGAATTATTTCTAAATATCAGTATCGAGATATTAATATTTTGCGTGATCGGAGACAGTCTACTATAAAACTTAAGTATGTAGTACGTTAATATAATGTTGTATCATACATATATACACAAGCAATGTTAAAATTAAAGTAAATAGTTAAGAATTTTATCATAATGTGTTTTGGTTTTTTAGAGATTAACGTTCTTAATTTCAGCTGGCTTTGAGGTAGAGTTCTCCTGGCTTTGAGGTAGAGTTCTGTCTTTTGGGTCAGGAGGTGGCAAGCTTTCACCTATTTGCGATCGATTTTAACACTTTCCTACAAATATGAAAAATTTTTATGATTTCAGTTTGTCTACTCCATCCGTGCTTTCACTGCTTTAAAAATACATCGAATACTACGAAATTTAGACATGTTGGTCCCATGTGCTGTAATATATGTCTTATTGAAAATGGTACATGTAGAATATTTATAGTTCTTTTACAGGAGCATCCAAAAGATTTCTGATACATTACACTCTATGGGAAGTCATTCTTTAAAGCATATTTTAGAGATATTAGCCTATTTCAAACGAAACAAAATTGATAAATGTTATTCAAAATTATAAAAAAAGTGCTCTCCATCGAAAATAATGAGTGTAGCACTCATAGTTCTACAGGAACACTCAAAAGTACTCCGATGCATTATGGTTTATGGCAGTTGAGAGACAGGTATTCCTTTTAAACTTAATAAGTATATGAACGTTTATAACACTTTATTCTTCATGTAAAGGATGGAATTAACATCTAAAATTTTTTAAAAAGATCTCACAAAATTACATTAATGGTAATATAAAGCTTTTTGTAGGTTAAACCTGAAATCTCGCTATGACTGACCACGATAAATCGCCAAATTTGGCGCTAAAAAGATGGTTGCGTTGGAAAGTGTTTCGTAATCGGAGCATTTGGCATGATTTATCTCTCCTATTTTTACTCGACGTGTTTTCAAAATAATTGAGCACTGCTTAGGTTGTGTTGTTCTGTTCTAACATGATCATGGTATCATTTATCACACATATAAATGTGAATGTAATCTATGAAATAATATTTATACTGAAATAAATTAAATTGTTACACCAGCATGCATGTTCAAGTACCATTGAATACTGTAGCAATAACCTCTCAACATCTAATACTTTTATATCTTGAAATTTAAAAAATATATATATTTGATAAAATACTTCACCATCAATTAGAGGTAAATGTAAAAACTTACGGAATACAGTTTATTCAAATTTTATCTACGTATTTCAAATCTTTTGTAATGATAAGCATTAAAATGTGAAGATGTTACCAAATAAGAATAGTACACTTCACAAGAACAGTAAATGTACAAATATAGTTTTAGAAAACTAGTATTTAAAACAACTTTGAGACAGTGTATTCAAAGATATGTTAATTTACTGGCATCATCATTAAACAAACGTAAATGAAGCATAGATTAAACAGAACATATAGAAAGTAAGAAGAAATTTAGGATTTTATTTTGCATTAATTTTTTTTAACCTTTCGAAAAAAGCTTATATTTTATTCATAAGCTTTGATTGACTGTGTTTATGTTTTATTCAGTGCGAGATTTTGAAACAACGATGAATTTTTTATGGTAACAAATATTTATTTCTGTTATGCCTTCATATTGTTTATATTTCAAAAAACAAATCACTGTTAATATGTAATAAGGATCATCATGAATTATCATTATCCTTTTACCACATACGTATCAAATCCATGTACTCTTAATTTCAAAGTTGTTTATTTATTTATTTGTGAATGAATTTAAATCATTTGTGGCCAGATATTTTTGCGACTTTCTTCGATTTTTGCTAGTACCAGAAATAATAGAGATATCCATGTAAATTGTAGTTGTCGCTTATACATTAGGGTGGAGCGAAAAAAAATGTTTATTTCAAAATTCCCGCTGCCTGAGTCATTAAATAGTGCGAAACTGATAAGGACAAATTGTTCCAAATTTCATCTCAAAATAGTATCATCTTCAGGATCCACAACTCAAGCGAATATATTTCTAGCTTATATTTATTAAAATAATAATGGTTTAATTAATTAATTGAATAATTAGTGATGTTTTCATAATTAAATTTCTTTATTAATACGTTATTACCACATGTCAGTGCTGGAAATCGTAGATTTAGAAGAAACGTCGACTTGGGATCTGATTCAGAAATGGAATATACCTCAAAAAATTATGACGATTTCGTTAGTCAGGAAGCCAAGTCGGAAAACGACTACGATGAGATACCCTAAATGTCCAAGACTGACCCAATGCCCGAACTAGTCATTGTTATTGATAGAGCAGGGGTATCGGAGTATTAATTATTCGGTTAATTAATTAAACGTAATTATTTCAATAGAAATTCATAAAAGACTAAAAAAGACACTGCGAATATGTTCAATTGAGATGTGGAATGTGAAGATAGCAATATTATGAGCTGAAATTTCGAGACAATTTGTTCTTATCAGTTTCGCACCATTTAATGACTCAGGCAATGTGAATTTCGAGAAAAAGTGTTTTTCGCTCCACCCTGTTAACCTTTTAAAGCGCAACCCTTTCCCAATGCTGAAAAAAGGGCAGCCGTTGCCATCGCTCGACTTAACTACCAGCAAAATGGCGGACAATCGAAACGTTCATTCTTTTTTGACGACAGCCGGCTGCCGTCAAAAAAGGGTCTCTAGATCTGCGGCCCGCGATGAACGTTTCGATCGTCCGCCATTTTGCTGGTTGTTAAGTCGAGCGATGGCAACGGCGGCCCTTTTTTCAGCATTGGAAAAGGGTTGCGCCTCAAAGGGTTAAGTGTGTGAAACGAGTGTGATGGACAAAAAATAAATGGCCAAGTATTTGACATTTAGAAATGGTCAAGCAGCACTACTCCAAAAGATACAGCAGAAAACGGAGTTTTCATTATCAGCAGCAATTTGGTAAGTAAAAATCATGATTATCTTTTATAATCGTCATTTTTCTTTTCTCTTTTAACGATTGTAAAAGTTTAGTTCGTGAAAAAATGAGGAAGAGATTTTTATAACAAATCATGCATGCATCAGAATTTGATGTATTTAAAAGGTTTACAGTACACTATAGGAAAAGAGTGGGTTCGACAGTTAAAATGCAAGATGTATCCGAAAACTTCTAGCTCCTTAAAAAAACTAAGTAAACAATTTTCAAGGAATCCAAATTTCGTGTGATAAAAGGAGATAAGACATATTTTAGTGACATCAGTACAGAACTATTCTAAAGCAAAAATATACTTTTTAGCGGTCGAAATTTACCGTCGTTAGAGCTCGCATTTAAGGAAAAAACATTAACGTCAAAAAGATTATTCCCTTATGCATAGGGATTTCATATGAAAATTTCATATCGTAACTCGCAAAGAAGGCAATATCGTGCTCAATAAATAAAATATTTTAAGGATAATTTATTTGGACCAATAAAATATTTCAGTAAAATAAATAAATAAATAAATAAAAAGTATGTTGATTCAGCAGAATTATTTACTTCAAACAGATCCAATAAAACTTTGCTGATTTAACAAAACTTCAATCAATTTTTGTGGATTTAATAGAAATATTGGGCTTTGCTATGGTTAAAATGCATAGTTAAAATAACGCCATCAAAATGTTGTTAATTCAAGAAAATAGCTCTTCCGATTGTAAAGACATACCACGTGTCATAAGCGTAAATTATTTACATAGGGTTGTGTAATTGATGGCTGACTTTTCTAACAACTTTTCCAAACAGATTGATGAATCTACGAAAATTTTGCTGGATCAACAAAACAGATTGCTGAATCCACAAAGCATTTTGCTGAATCTACAAAAATTTAATTGGATCAACAAAACTGATTGCTGAATCAATAAAACATTAAAGCTTTAGTTGGTTGATCAAAACAAGTTGTTGATTCGACAAAAATGTTTGTGAAAAAAGAAATCGATTTGCACTCGAATATTCTTACAGTGACGGTAATTCATTCGTAGAAATATTAAACATGGTGTCATTGCAGACAATAAATAAACGTCTGTAATTGTTAACGGCTTCCAGAAATGTATGATTTGAAATTACAGAGACTTGTGAGGCAATTAATTTTAAAAGTCAAGTTTACGATCGTGTTCCAAAAGTACTTCTTAACTGTACCCCAAAAACATATAATTAAATGGATTGTGCACGAAAAAATAGAATTCAATTCAACACAGTCTCGATGATTTAGCAAAAGTTTGGTTATTGCTATTTCAGCTAAATAATTTAGTGGTGAATTTAGTCAATAAAACAGATCGTTAACTAAACGAATTCAACTGGATCAATGAAATAGATTATTCCAGCAACGAAAATTTTGTTGAATAAACGAACTGATTGATGGAGGAATCAGCAAAGCACTTTGCTATATCCACGAAAATTTTGTTGGGACTAACAAAGTGATTGCTGGATCAACAAAACATTTTGCTGAATCTATGGAAATTTAGCTGGACCAACAAAACAGATTGCTGAATCAACAAAGCATTTTGGTAAATCTACGGAAGTTTAGTTGGACCAACAAAACAGATTGCTGAATCAACAAAAAATTTTGCTGAAACAGCGAAACTTTAACTGGTTCATCAAATAATGCTGTTGAATTGGCGAAAATTTTTGTTAAGTAGAAAAAGACAGATTATTGAATGAACCACAATTGGATTGGATCAACCAAACAAATTGTCGAAACAATGCTGTTGATTATATTGTATGTTGAAAATACTGTCAACCAAATTTCTCTTGAAGCAAAGAAACCTTTTCTTTCTATCCTGTGCGCTATCGACTGAAAACAGATGGCCTGGCTCTTACGAATACGTCAAAAAATTGACAATGTCCAGAACAGGAGGATGACCGCTAAGCACTTACCTCTTTTCTTTTTGTCCGAGGCAGAGTCTGGCAGGTGCGGGGCGCTTGAGCACGTGACCCCGTGGTCTGTGGTGGTCATGGCCCTCTGTGCTAGTGACTGGTGGTGGTGGTGGTGATGGTGGTGGGGGTGCCCCAGTCCCACCATGTGCCCCAAAGGACCCATGGGTCCCGGGTCCGGCGATGAGCCGACGAAGTCCTGCAGACAGAGCGATTCGTTCAAAGCGTCCATCTATCAATTAAGAAACGAACCACAAAATCGCGCCGGTGGTGGTGGTGGGGGGGGTGGCGGCACAATAGACGGCCGCTGTGAGAGGGGGGGAGAGAAGAGGGAAGAGGAGCAAAGGATTACAGCAGGCCGGTGGTAGTAGTTAGGCGGGGCATGACTCTTTTCCTCGTCCGAAGGTTCGAAATCTTTCTAAAGCCTTTCCGGATTTCCAAAGAGATTTCCTCGCAAAGTCCCCTCTCTGGCAACGCACAAGCGAGTTTTAACGCCGCCGAAAGCAAATCTCCGATTCCAGTGTGTGTGAGTGAGTGAATGGTCCCCCGATCACGCGGCGCGGTAAATCCTGGAAAACTCGTTCCGGGCCTCGCCATTGGCGGAAGGAAGGCCCCGGACCCCTCCCGCGAGGACCGCCCATCCGGTGACGTGTCGTGTGACGTCACACTGAGGCAGAGGGCGAAGGGGGCGCGGCTTTAGGGGCGGCACCTCCCGAGTCGGGAGAAGGGAAAAAAGAAAAAAGGGGGCAGGGTGTTTCAGGCCGCGGCGGCAGCATCTGTTGCATCACGTGGGATAACGCCACCCCATCGCCGGAACTTCTGAGGTAGGTAGTGCTCTCAACTCTTTTCCTCCACATTTTGTTTTGAGCAGACGCATTTTTGTATTTACATTTCGGTAATATGTATTTTGAAACCACGTGCTCCTTCTGCCCATGCGTCTTTGGTGCTGAATAGCCACGTTGCGGCAATTGGGTCCGTACCATCAGCTGACATTGCAGACCCTGTATATTTTTTGTCGTAGACTTGCCATACAATCAGGAGTCTGATAGAAAAAAAAAAATTCCAGCAAATTGTTTACTTGTACAGTGTGTAATGTGTAATACAGAGAAGTTAAAATTATTACGAGCATGTATGTTGTTAAGATTCAAGAATGTCATAATCGATTTACGAAATGCGCTTATTTAACCAAACCAATAATCATATTTTGTACTTGACTATCTCCTGTATATCGACTGGTAACTAAGATGAATATCACCATCAATTTAGAAACATAGCTTTCGCTTCGTTAGTATCATTCGTAAATTGCTCTGCTGGTCTTACTTAATAAAAAGAATTAACGAAGCTGATAGACGGTATTTACCTTTTGCAAAATAATTTTCGTTATTTGGTAATACTATTCGGATATACTAATGCGCTACATAAAATTGTACTACTGATTTCTTTAATAAACTTGATGATCGGTTTTGCAAAATTATCCGTAAACTGCTCTGTTGGTCGTACTTGATAAAAAGAATTAACGAAGCTGATAGACGGTATTTACCTTTCACAAAATAATTTTCGTTATTTGGTAATACTATTCGGATATGCTAATGCGCGACATAAAATAGTACTACTGATTTCGTTAATTAACTTGATGATCGGTTTTTCAAAATTATCCGTAAATTGCTCTGTTGGTCGTACTTGATAAAAAGAATTTTGTTATCTAGTAATACTATTCGAATATGCGAAAGTATTACTAGATCGGTTTTGCAAAATTTAAAAACTGGAGTTTAAAACTGGAAGATTAAGCCCGTTGTGGAGACAATTACAACGGGTGCTGGAAAAAAAAACATTTGTCAAAAATATCTCTACACTAAATCTATTTAATCTTCGCCCACTTAAAATAAATAAATTCATATTCAATTTCCTTTGTATACCGAAATCGAATTTCAAGTTCTTCTAGAAACGCGCGGAAACTTTTCGCATTCGAACGGTTTCGTTTTGTAGGAACACCCCTCTTATATAAATGCTTAATGCAGAGAAACAAAAATTAAAGTGCAATCTGAACAAACTATTTTAAAAAGAACTGGAATCGCAATTTTCTCTTCAAAGCCTGATAAACGCGATTTCAGTATGGCGTAATTGTCACTTGCGGATCGTAATTTTGTCATAAACTTTTTGTACTCTCGGGGAAAAAAAAAGTGGAGTTGAAAATAGCGAAAAATCGCGTAAAAATTAGGGAACGGATTGATTTTCCGATTTTTAAAGTAAGCTCAGATTGCTTTCTATATTTTTATACATAATTATGATATTTTGCAAGCGGGTCGTACGAACGGTGTAAATGTTACTGCGCTTTTTGTGATTAACTTTTTTATCTTTTTGCAGTAATGTAGGTAAAAATTTTATCCTGGAGAGATCTCTCGGACTTGTTAGAGAATCAGTGAGTCAGGGATCAGCGTAACATATAGTAGAATGTAAATGAGTGTCATTGTTCATCAATGTTCTGCATTGTGTCCTTTACTAGGCCATAAAAGGCCATGATAAAATACAGCAACTTCAGTCAAGGAGTCTCACTAAAGAAAATTGATTGTATCGATTCCCTTATCAAATACAACAACAACAACAATAATAATAATAATATCAAAACAGAACTCAAGGAAATTATCTCGTACATTATGCACTAAGGCTTTTTATTGGTTGTTACGATCAAAAAAAAAAATTTTTTTTCAGACGAAGGCGTGCACTTGTTTCGTTTCCGTTAACTAAGTACAGTAAAATCCCATTACAAAGAACTTCCTATTAATGAATATTTAAGATTAGCATACAAAATATTTCGTTTAGAGAAAGTCATTACAGTACGAATTCATTCATAATATTTCCCTTTAAAGAATGCTTTTAACGGATAAATTAAAGGACAAAAAATGTCATTTTTACTTTCTTGAATTCGTTGCAGCGAGATTATAATGCATATTACAAAAAAAGCGAATTTTAATACTTGTTTTCAAATTTAATACTTTTCCGGCTGTCAACCGGGGGATATAAAGGGTAGGAGTTTCATCATTCATGTAGCTCTCCTTTGAACCTGAAGAATTGTGGTGTTTATAGATATACCTAGGGTTGCCAACCGTCCCGCGAGAGCCGGGACGTCCCATTTCTAGGACTTTAGGGGACAGGTCCAGCGAAAAGTGTGAGCGGGTCGCCCAGAGTCCCGTTTTTTGAATAGAATAAATAATTTGATAAATGAGAAGAAATTTTAAACACAAATTATCTTTTATAAATAAATATGATTTTATCAGAAATGATTGTAAGATTCTTTTTCAAGTCTTTCAGTAAAAGTGGTTTAATATGGCTTATGTTTCCCCCCACCCCCAAATAAATAGTTATCATAATCTTAGAAGATGTGATTTTAGGCTTGAAGTTTCTTTTATAAAGGTATGTTATTGATACCTACTTATAGGTTGTTTTAATTGTTTCTTAAATGCTAAAGTAAAAGGGAAAAAAATGTGTGAAAAAACTTAAAATTGTGAAAAAAATTAAAATGTTCATGAATTTAATTGCTAATGATAGTGTTTGTTCTCATTATAAAGGAGAGAGATAGAGTACCCCACAATAATTAATGTTTATTTTTCATTAGTTTGCCTTATTGTTTTAATTTTTGTGAACTATGTTGCACGTATGATTATATCAAAGTAAAACATAGTGTTCAATAAAACTATTTAAAATGTAAAAATTAAATCAGGTTTTAATTATTTTCTTAGCTTTCTGTAATTATTAAGCTGGGTCGCGCTTTCTTAGTCACGTCCTGAATTTTAATTGCGAAAGTCCCACTAATTCGTGAATAAAAGTTGGCAAGCCTAGGCATACCAACCACAGACTGCAGATCAAAACACTTTTTTCCCCCCTTATCCCTTGCGAATTACAGGCTGATGCTCAATTATTGAATGTTTAACTTCAGTCCCATTACGAAAAGTATATATATATTATGTATAAAACGAACTACTACTTATTTGTTTGAGAGCAGTTTATAACTGATTCTGTAGACATGATTTTAACCTAATACTTTTACTGAATAACTAAAGCGTGAACATTAATAAAAACAATTGGCATGTTTGATTTTGCATTTTGAATTATTGGTGGTCTTTAAACTAAAGTCTGATGAATGTAACCTAGTACGAAGAAATAATTTTTGTTTTTCTTTAACGAATATTAAATATTTCATTTCGCTTATCGGCTAAAGGCGTCACATTTATGGTTGAAATTCGATATTACGGACGAAATAATAATAACATGGATTAAATTTGACATTTAACGAATTAGTACGTGTTATAAATTGTGTCTTACTTTTCTTTTATAACTAGAATTTCTTTTAAATCGTTTTGACATGATTTATTGACTCATATTCTTTATCATAAAACATGTATAAGGTCGATGAACATTGTTAAATTCGTTCCCCAACACTGTTACCCGTCATTAAGGTTTGGTTTTATTATATCGCAACTATGATTCCTTTCATACTAATTACGGGCTTGGTCATTTTTTTCAGTGTTTTAAGCCTTTTTTCTTTCTGCCCCAAACACAACCTAATTAGTTTCAGAAATTACCTGTTTCAGATAACCAATATTCCGATTAACTTACAATGAAACACTACTCATACATTTCTTGTTTGTACTTGTTCTTAATCTGTATGTTTTTGAGCTCATTCAAATACATTCTTCTTCGTTATGGTGACAAAATACAGTCGAACAAAATTGAGAATTTTCTTTTCCTGTGTGACACAAGAAAAATCTTCTAGAATTTTGAGATGAAATTTTGTACAGGAAAAAGATTTCTTTCAACGAATTGATCTCGTTCCGTATAAGAATTAAATTTTGTACCTAGGTAATTAAACACTCAGCTCATCAAACATTCGTAAAAGATTTCCAGACAGCCTTTTATGGAAGAAAAGAAAATTAAATTGAGTTATACTTTTGTAATTATAAAGGTATATTTTTAATAAAAAAATTAAAAAGATGTGTTTATGTTAATTACGTCATTCTTTGTTACATATGAATCAATAAAATTCTGAAACATCAAAAGAAGGTTTGATTTGTATTTAAGGTCAACCAGTGCTGTACTCTAAGGGGGCATGACTTCCCCCTACATATTTATTTAAGCTTATACGCCCCTCCAATTTTTGATTTTAAGGATGATGCTCAATTTTTTTTTAACGTACTAACACTTTCATTTTGTAATTGCATGCCAAAAGACAACCAAAACGCGATTTCTCGGACAGCTTAAGCAGACTTTAAAACTTACTTATAATCCCGTTGTAAGTGCTAAATAATGCAAATCTATCCTTAAAAATAGAATACAAATGTTATCTTGTCAAGACACGCTTGATCTAAGGGTGCCTTCCCAAACAATTGAATACCGGGGAAATATGGCTAGCAAGGAGCCCAGAACACATTTAAAGAAAAAAAAAGCAGTCATTTTAGCATCAGGATTATTAACTGTGATAGGTACATTTTTTTTTTTTTAATACAGAGTTTTAACAGCAAAGCACCGTTTTCACGTCTTTCAAGAGACCAAACTAAAACGACATGTCAATGAAAAACTGTATAACTGAAACATTAATAAACAACTTATAATAAATTACAGGTTTAACACTAGCCATATAAATTTAGTATAGTTATAATTATTTTAAGCTTTTTACTTGTAGTAGTACAATGAAAACGATAACTAAATTTTTTTTAAATTAACATTTATTATAAAAAGTGAAACAAATCATACCTTTACTGTACTATACCTTACACGTTCCACATCTTTAATATTAATATAATACACATTGCACATCAATTATGATGTGATTTATGTTTCATGCAGACATTAAATTTAACAAAATCTTTCATACTCGTCTGATTGTATTTTGATTATTAATTACAGCATTATGGATTGAATTAAGTTTATGGAATGTTTTTTCACTCGTGTTCTGACAACGTTTTTCAATATAGTCGATTGCGTATTTAGAGGAAGGTGGTTAAAGATGCATCCCTCCTTACATTTTTTATTAGACGTTCTATCTAGGAAAAGTTTCTCCCTAAATATAGGAAAATAATGACTGAGACAACTCAGGAAAACTTCAAAGTTTAGGGAAGTGAAAAACGACGTATAACCGAAACTGTTCATCTTATAATGCGAAGCGTTTTTGCATTAAAATGAATTGGAATGAATAGAGGCTTCACGAAAACGACATTATGTAAAAGTCGTACAATTGAGAAACGTATAAACGGTGCTTTACTGTATATACTTTTATGGTTATACTTTTTTTTTCGATTTGATATTTTGAAACACACTTTAAACACACTTACTTATCAACTATATTTGCTAATCACCTGTAAAATCCCATTCTATCTAATATTTTAAATTTTGAAACTATTCATTGTTTTGTTTAACTACCTTCATCATAACCTATATGTGAATAATATAGCATAAATAGCCATGAGTTTATTTGAAAATTTTTATTTTGCACTGAAATTTTTCTACAGTAAGATAAATGTAGCAAATAAACAGTTTTTGCACAAATGTACAGAAAAGTACAAAAATCAAGTAATATGCATTTACCCATGTGTAATCTACTAATTTAATATTTTATTTGGTTTGTTATCTGACATGTTATCTCTTAACCTATTTACACGGATAAAATGTTTTGCTGACTTGAACAACATTTTGTTGGCTGTGTTTTAACCAAATAATTTTATTGGATCAACAACCATTTTGTTAATTCAACAAAATTGCTTGTTTAATGTAGTTCCAAGAAGATTTTGTTGAATACGACAAACCTTTAAGTATTTCTAATTCCATTTAAGCATTACCAATAAATTATTAATCTGCAATTATAAGGTAAAATCAATATATTTCCATTATTATGTAATAAAACTTTAAAAATCTACTATAACTTTAGTAACATTCTACACAAAATTATTTTTTGTTAAAGGAAGTATTTATAAAATAAACATAAATAACTAAAACTACTAACGACTTCATGGTGCGCTTTAAAATTTTTTCAACTACTACCGCAGCTGGCTTCAAAAGGTTGATGAAAGAAGTAATTCACATAAATCAATGAAGATTTCGTTATAAAATTCCACCGAACCCCCAATTCAAACTACACGGGAAAAAATGATTTGTTGAATTGAACAAATTTTGTTGATTAACCCTTTGACGCGCAACCCTTTCCCAATGCTGAAAAAAGGGCAGGCACAGCCAGCTGTCGTCAAAAAAGGGTCTCTAGATCTGTGGCACGCGATGAACGTATCGATCGTCCGCCATCTTGCTGGTAGTTAAGTCGAGCGATGGCAACGGCTGCCCTTTTTTCAGCATTGGGCAATCTATCCAGCTGCTCTCGCATTCTTCCATTTTTCAGCAGATGTCAGTGCTGTTAAAAAGAATCGTGACCAATTTTTTAATCGTGACCAATTTTAAAAAGAATCGTGACCAATAGTTTTGTTAGTTTTAACAAAATTTTTATTAAATTTATAAAATATTTCGCTGATTTAAGAAAAATTTTGTTGATTCAATAACACATTTATTTAAAATAGAGTCAACCAATATTTTGTGGATTCAATGAAAATATTTCTTTCATATAGTGTCAACCAAACTTTTTACTTCTTTGTACGTAGTATAAGGAAGTAATGTGATCCCGAAAATGGGGGAATTTTGGGGGCCAAATTTCGACAAAAAAAAAAAAAACGTTTTTGACTACCTCTAAATTTATTTTTAAAATTTTTTTCGATGCATCTCATCGTAGGCTAGCATGCACGATCATATCGCATATGATCGCATCAACTCGCATATCTCAAAAACTATTAGGCGTAGAATGTTGAAACTTTATATTTAGGATTGTTGTAACATCTAGTAGTGCATCTCCCCTTTCAATTCCATTCGACTGGATAGTTTATCTACAGAACCGCCCAAAATATTCGAAATACATTACGCTCTATGGGCCGAAATTCATTAAAGCGTTTTTTAGAGGTATTGGGCTATTTCAAACGACTCAGAAGTGATATATGCTGTAAAGAGTTAGAAGATGAATTTCTCCATTAAAAAAAGTGTCTTTATCATTTATAGTTCTGCTACAGGAACACTCAAAAGATTTCCAATACATTACGGTCAATGGCAATTTTAGGGGCATTCATCCATTTCAAGCACAATACCGTCCTGCCACATAAGTTAGGTAATGGTCCGACCACGGTCACGTGCCTCCCTCAAGAACTATGCCAAAAGTCGCCAAGCTTGGCGACTTTTGGTGTACGTGTGTGCATATTTAACTCTCAAATCTCAAAAACTATTATGAAATTTCATATATAAGATTGTTGTAACATCTAGTTGTGCATCTTGATTTTTGGTTCCAATCTACTGGAGAGTTTATTTACAGGACCACCGAAAAGAATTTCAGTACTTTAATGTCTATTACATTAAAGTACTGAAATCTTCAATATAATACAATTGTAGACAGTCATTGTTTGGTACATGCCCAAAATCTCGCCGTCTGTGCTCGACCTTGGCGAGTTTTGGCGAAATATCGCCAAATTTGGCGATAGTCTGTCATTGTTTGGTTCATGCTTAAAATCTCGCCAAATGTCGTCGACATTGAAGAGTTTCGCCGAAATATCGCCAAATTTGGCACCAAAAATTATTTCGTAATTTGTATAGCTCTAAAACTTTAACCCGTAGAATTTTGAACTTTTGTATTTAGTACTATTGTAATATCTAACTGTTTTCAATATCTTTTTTGACAGCAATCGAGTGGGAATTTATTTACAGGGTGAGCCAAATGACTTTAAATACATTGAGGTGTATGGATGCATTCAATCCATTGAAAGTATGTGGTCAATGACTACTTTGGCTATCCCCAAAATCTCGCAGACTATCTCAAGTTTGTCGGCATTTGGAGAAATATCGCCAAATAAAGTGTCAGAAGGAAATCTTTCAAATTGAACTCAGCTTGGCGATATCGAAATATTTGGCTAGAAATCGCTAATCCTTACTATTATTGATATTTTATCTCTTTCAAACAAATAAGTTTAGAGGAAGTGCGTCGAAAATATTTTTGATCTAATGGACGTGCAAGGAAGTCATGTGTTGGACACATCAGATTTTTTGAATCAACAATACGTTGTTTTTCATTGTATCTTTCATTCCTTACACAGTGTTTTTTGCTAACGATTTCGTTTTAAAGTTTTAAACCCTATATATTTTAAGATTAGTCCAAACAAAAAAAAAATCTTTTTTATAGCGTGAGATTCGTTTGGTTGTGTTTTGTTATAAAGTGAGTTGACTACTCAGACAAATAACTCAACTTGTATTGAAGATGTCAGATAGGAAACACTGTGAAGGCATTTGGAAATTCTTTAACTAAGTGTATCTTAACAGATCAGTTTAGTATCATGAAAAGGAAAGCGCAAAGCAGTAAATTGTAAACACTTTTGGTACAAGACTTAAAGACATTCTCAGTTAAGTGATACAATACCAGAATTAGCTCAACGGATCAAGTCAAAAGACCTAGGAATGGAAACTATAGTCTTTCGAGGACTATACCATAAACAAAGAAGAAAGATGCTGAATACCAAACACGAACGTCGGGGAGATTTAATTCAATTATCGTTCCATTATTTTACATGCACAAGCAACAAACTTGACTAAAGTCAAATAATTCCGTTTTAGTGAGATAAAGACAAATCACTTCATGTATTGTATGCTTAAATCAATGATAATTCTCCTAATTATAACAAATGTTATCACTGAATATACATAGGTCTATAGATTGTAAAAGGTTAAGTTCTAGCTCGTGCTTTTAGTTAATCAATTCAAAAATCGTATATGCTTATAAGAATAATTGTTAAATGTTTTATTTCATGCAGAGCTTTATAGATTATTCTAACAGATCTTTCACTTTTTACAGGATTACATTAGATTTACTTCTGATTAGTTTGATGATTGGATAGAAAGTCCTCATAGAGCATTCATTAGATTATTTTGCTATACAATAAAATTCACTTCAATAAAATTTATAAACGCATGAATGTTACAACATTATAGAAAGTATAAATGATTAATATGAATAGATAAATGAAAATGTCTAAAATAGAAAATGTAAAAATGTTACAACTTTAATAAAACATTATGATTGTAATTTTACTCAAATTTAAATAAATATTAAACTAAAAAACTTGATGAAAATTGGTTTAGTAACATCTTAAATGTGGCATTCAATTAAATATGTATGTATGAATTATTTTAAAGCTCAATATAAAAGAACTTAAAGTGTAGAACATTATAATCATTTCGTTTAGATTCATTCTATGGCTGTTTGTTTCATATTTCATAGATATAGTAGAAAATCATATTTACGTAATAATTTATCTACTTCTCTTTTTCGAAAGAAACTAATTTTAAAAATTGAAATCTTTGAATTCGCACTTGATACAAAAAACTTACTCTCAAACCCTAGTGATATAAACATTCAAATTTCGGGCACTTTTTACTTTTTTTTTTGTAATTCATCGGAATCGCGTTTAATTTTAATGTCAGTACATTGGCAGAAGACATTTTTGTTCAATTTATGAGTTACATATTTACCTATTACATTTTAAGATCGGTTATTTAAAACATAAAAATAAAATTATCAACACTTTCAATCAGTCTGTTTTTAAATACATTCGCGTAATGAATAAAAAAATATTTATAAATTGTGTATAAAATTTAAGAATAGTAAATAATCCTTGCATCTGTCAGTAAATATTGCGTTTATTTCGTTTTTGTCAATTTAAGTTCATAAATAAATTAGGTTTCGCCAATTTGGCGATTAAATCATGCTTGTATTTATACAATTACTATAATAAATTTTATAATTATGACTTCTTATTTCTGTATTGTTATAAAAAAAATTTATACTGGAAAACGCTGCTAACATTTGCAAGAAAACGGCACTATTTTTGAATATCGACTTAACACGCTCAGCGTCGAGCCCTACGTCAGAAAGCAGCTATTTGCGGTAAGCATTAAATGAGAGTAAAAATAGCTTATGCTCAGCAAATTTTTAAGAGTTCATTTGCAACGTAGTCTTTTGGGATCATACGATAAAGACAGTTGAATGTAAAGGACTTAGTTGGTTTGCATTTTGAGTAAAAGGAGGAAGCAAAATTAGGTCTTCTTCTTAAGCTTGTCAACCAAACAAATTGATATCTTACTTCATTTGACTTCAGAGGATTTGCGATTTGTTTATTTCATTGAAGTTGCTTGTAACGTACATGTGCTGTGAATCAGGCTGGACTTCAGTTTTAAACCAAAAAGTTAAATTTACTTTAATCGACGATTCGCGAAAAATAAATAAATAATAAAGCTTTATGCATACATCAATAAGTCAATGTTCAGTATTATTTATTTAAATAAATTTGTAACATTCTATATTATTAAAAATGAAAAAAAACTTTATATTTATTAACACATTTTCAGACTATTTAACGTTTGATATGAATTTTATATCGATAAACATGGGAATTTTTTTAATACAAACGCAATTCTTCGTTTTATATTTATCAGCCCTGCAACCCTTAAAAAGTTATTGAGCTATTAATAACAGCTCAACTACACAAAATTTAAGAGTAAATATGCAACTTTTTTTAGGTAATAGCAAATAAAGGCATTACAAATGTTTAAAATTTTTATCATCCAGAATATTTTCTAAACCGATAAATACAAATGCATACACATAGACTTTTTTCTATAAATGATTTATCCTCTTCTAAAAATCAACATTTTTCTGGAACTGTTTTTTTTTAAATAGAAACTTTCCAGGTTTTCACTAATAATCTTTCTGATAGTAGACGGAAAAGCTTACAGATATTTAAAATATAAATTTTTGCTACTAATGGTTTTTCCTTACTTTTAAATTTCTACGAGGTATTTTTAAAAACATTGCGAAACAATGATAGGCATCTTTCTATTATCATAAAACATATTTTCATTAGAAAGTAAGATAAATTGATAGAGTTTTTAAGATAAATTAACACATTTTTTTTAGATAAATTAAGGCATTTTTGAAGTAAAACTTCTTTAGTCGCGATTAGGGGGTAGCTCAGATATTTTTTAATAGAAGTTTTTTCAAAGCTTTTTTGGGAACAGTCATTATTTTTACTTCTGTATTATATAATACAAAAAAAATGGGCTTTCCTTTTTTTAGGTAAAAAAGTGGGTTAATAGAGTAACTAACAAATTTAAATAACAATTTTAGTAATAATAATAATAATAATAATCGGCAATGATTTTTCTTCTTTCAGAATTGCAGTAAAAGTAACCTGTGGTGCAAATGTTTAGCTTTACGGAAGACAAAGTCGCAAAGTATTTTTTTATTTTTTGCTTTTATTTATTTTGGTTGACAGTTATAAAATTTTTGAATCTGTATACATAACATCAAAAAGCATCGAAATAAAAAATAAGAAAAAAAGTATCTCTTTACAAAATAACATTTTCTAATATTACACCCACTCAAAAAAGTATTCGAGTACAAGCGGAAGTCTCTATTTTAGTTTCAGGAATACCCAATTTGTGTTTGGAAAAACACACAATTTCTAAGAAAAAGAAAAGTTATTACATACAATATGATTCATTTTTACGAACAATATTTTACTCATAAAAAGAACATATAAATTTTGACTTATGCTTGGGAATACTTTCTTAGAGAGTGTAAGTTAGCGGCATGTCCATTACAACCTCATTTAAAACAAAACAAACTTTTCAAAAGATATCCATGACCAAATGTGTGTGTCACTAAATAATATTAAATAGCATCCAAAGATAATAAATAATGAAGAAATGCATCTTTTTACATTTTTCGGTAGTAAAATGAAAATCAAGTCCATTACCACCACATTTATAACTGATATATATATTAATGACTATGTCATTTTATCTCTCACCTACTTTATTGAAAATTGTCCGAAAATTGTGTCTCAAAAAAGCGACATAATTTTACATATATTTATATACTACTAGTTCACAACAGCTTTAATCTATTTTTACAATATTTCGTAAGCTGTAGAATATGCATCACATATATTTTTCTATAAATAGGTTACAATCATAAAAATTTCAACATAGGGTTACAAGGCGAAATGCACGAAAGATGAGAGATAAAATGACATAGTCAATTAATATCGTTTTAATATGTCAATAATGAAACTAAAAAATTAGGGGGGTTCGGGGGTCTCCCCCTGGCGAGGCTCGAACAGCCGATTTCTATATATATATATTCAGATGTGAAGGGTATGAATGCTTTGCATAAAGCAAACCTTTGCCAGTAAATGGACATTTTAGATCGATTCTCTGCTTCATTTGCAGAAATTGTTGTTTACAGGGCTCAACAGTTATATTTTCACCGGACTCCAGTAGTTCGTAGTACAGTACACCCTTCATATCCCTCATGTTGCAATACCGGTCAAGGGCACGTTAGTAATGTTTGGCTGAGAACTTTTTGATCACTCGGCCCTGGTGTAGCCCCTTCAGACTATCATCTTTTTTGATAGGTGAAAAATGTCTTGTCTTGTGTACACTTCCCCACAGTGGATGAAGTACGCAAATCTATTGATGCATCATCGCATCAAAAGATTCATACCTCTACTCTGCTGGCATCCGTTCACTATCTGACCGATAGCGGAAGATGCCGGAAAATAATGGAGATAACTTTGACGAATAAAGGTATTATTATAACTTCTAAGCTGCATATTCATTTCTTTGACACGCGCTTTAAGACTTATTACTAGACCCTGTGATGCCGGCATCACATATTGCATTTTGGCACTTGTATATAACCCCTGTCCTGTGCTTTACGCGGTGCATGTTATTTATAGCCCCCACATCCGCTCAAAGCATTTCGGTTCTTTGTGGTTTATGACCGCAGATTTGATAATTTTTATTCAATACGTTAGAATGTATTTCATCATTGCAGCGGCTAACTTTCGGAGATGCTGTCAATTTTTGCTAAAACCAGCAATTTCTCACGCTTGGATCTTGGCGACTCTCTTCATTGGCACGGTTCGGTAATCTTTTTAAATTTCTGCGCCTAATTATTTGGATTTCTAAAATTGGTACGTACGTATTATCCCAGCGGTCCGCCAAGACGAGCAATTTTTCGCCAAGATAAATGCCAGACGCATGAAATTATTAATGGTTTGGAATACGATTGGCAACAGTTTGCCAGCATATTTGACGAAAAAATAGTTTGGCGGAGATGACCGCCGGGATAATACGTATGTACCATAAAACTGATACACTGATTTATTCTTAATCAGTCCAGATTTGTGTGCTTATTTTTGTTAGTTGGCGTATTTTTTGTTAACGCTGCATAGCCAAGTTTGTAGGCTGCTTCTAATTGCTTCGCTCCTAAAGACTTCACTTGAGCTCCAGTTGAATATCTAAGTGGCAGTAAAATTTACCCTTGCCATCCAATGACTTTGTAAGAATTTACAGATCTGCAATAAAATCAAAATTTTAACCTTTCGGACGGAGCAATATCTGTGTCCATTATATTCACTGTGTCATAACGCCATTGAAAAATTCCGCTTCTATGGCCCCCGCATGAACTCATGCATAATCTTCTTCAAAGGCCCAATAATAGAAAACAGCAAATGAATACAAATATGCTTGTTCTTATACCCATTTTACCTCTCCATACCCTGTAAAATTTTAAGTGCACACACAGTAACTTTTATACGATCCCTCCAAATACACCCCCCCTTCCAAAAAAAAAAAAACCTCTTCAAAAACATTTCATTAGAGAACACTTAAGTCATAAAAAAATAAATAATAAAAACAATTGCACATGCAGCATTGCCTTCCTATTTGACAGAGACTGTGTCCGCCACGATACATTTAACTCGAGCCAAAGGAGAGAGAGAGAGCGAACAGCTTCCGTATCAATTAGGTTAAAAATTAAGTCATTCGAAGGATTACAAGCGTTCATTTTAAGTAGCCGGATTGGCCTCTAAGTCGAAATGACAGATGTTCCTTGCGGTTCACTCGCGAGGATGTAAATTTACTGGAAAAGTATTCAGTTGTGAGTGTGCTTGGAAAAAAAAAAAGAAAGAAGGCAGAGAAAGAGAGAGATCCATGGTGTGGAACACCAGAGTAAGCACATGTTGTGTTTGGGTGCTTCCCTGGAAGAGAATTTTGAGCCCTGGAAGATCGTTGAGGGGCTTAAGTTCAGTCCGGGGGATTTCGGCGAAAAGAGGCAAGAGGTGTTGTTGTTGGCCAGAGGAAGATTTCTGCAGTGCTGGTGATCCCGTAAACATGTATAAGCGCTTAGAAGTGATGATTCAGGCCTGAGAAAGTTAGACAGGATATATTATTTTTAAGTTTTGTTTTGTTTTAGGTGTGGTGCTAATGGTCATGATTATTAATTTGCTACCGGAAAATTGTATTTTGTAAAAATATGCGTTCTTTCATTCTTAATTATTTTCTTTCGATGTTTTTTTAACTCTTTCCAACAAGGCTGAAAAGGGCTTATGTTTCAAGTCTGAGAAAGTTAGACAGGCTATTAAAAAAAAAGTTTTGTTTTGTTTTGTTTTAAGTGTGGTGCTAATGGGCATGATTGTTAATTTACTACTTGAGAGGTATTTTGTAAGAATATGCGTTCTTTTATTATTATTCTCTTTCGATGTCTTTTAACACTTTCCAAAAAGGTTGAAAAGTGTGTATGATTTTGGTTTGTCTATCTGTCCATCCGGGATCTAAATCAAATAAACATGCATCGATTTCGACGAAATTTATATATGTTGTTCCTATGTACTGTACCATGTACCCTGTTGAAAATGGTGTATGTAGCATTTATAGTTATTCTACAGGAGGACTCAAAAGATTCTCAATACATTGCATTCTATGGGCAGTCATCTTTTAAAGCGTATTTTAGAGATATTCGGCTATTTGAAATGAAACAAAATTGGTGATTGCAAGCTAAAGCTCTCCAGCGAAAATAGTGTCTGTATCATTAATAGTTCTTCTACAGGAGTGCTCAAAATAATTCCAAAACGTTACAGTCAATGGCAGTTTAGAGACAGTCATAAATTTAAAGCACAATACTGTTCTACTACATAATTGACATTTTCCAACAAGGTTGAAAAATGTTTATGATTTCGGTTTGTCTGTCTGTCCATCTGTCCGTCCGTCCGTACTTTAACTGCCGTAAATGTGCACGGATTACTACGAAATTTATATATCTTATTCCTATTTACTGTACCATGTGCCCTATTGAAGATGGTGTATGTACAATTTATAGTTTTTTTACAGGAAGATTCAAAAGATTTCCAATACAATACGCTCTATGGTCAGTCGCTCTTTAAAGCATGCTTTAGAGATATTCGGCTATTTGAAATGAGACAAGATTGGTACATGTTATTAAGGATTATTAGATAAAGCTCACCATCGAAAATAGCGTCTGTATCATTCACAGTTCTTTTACAGTAACAGTCAAACTAATTCGAATACATTACGTTCAAAGGCAGTTTAGAGACAGGCATCCGTTAAAAACACAATACTAGCCTACTGTAGATTGGCTAATGGTCCAACGACGATCGTATATATATATATATATATATATATATATATATATATAATGTAAATGTTTATGAGAGCTTACTCTTCCGTTAAATGATTGAAAGAACTTTTAAAGCTCTTTTACAGGGTCTCACAAAATTACATATATGGTGATGATACAGCATTTTTTGAAAGATGGCCGAGTGAATAAGACACTGAACATGGTAGATGGCTGAAGTGTGGAGGTCAAGGGCTCTGGATTACCACGTGACTATGTGATCTGGAGTTCTGGATATTTTCCAGATGTAACGTGAATATTCCGTAGAACCCCTGAAATGTTCTTCGTCCGAGGCAGCCCGCCTCGGCAAATGCCCCTCGTGTAGACTTGATATATAACACAAAATACACAATACATACTCTGTCTCTCTGTCTTTATTCTCTACTTATTATAAAAGATGTCATCTGCCGGTGCGTATGTGCGTGTGTGTCTGTCGGCGGCGTTACGGACAAACGGCTACACCTAGAAACACCAAATTTGGTACTCAGGAAGTTCTAACATGCAGTTATGCACCTCGGAGAGATTTTTTTCACAATTCGACGTAGAATTTATTTTCATTTTATATTTTATGCAAATTTTGGCATTTTTTCTCACCTAATTCGTAATGACGGCGGTAATTACGCTTGCAGCAAAACGGGATTTAAATCATCGGATTGAGGAGAAAATCTTTTAAAAGCAGTTTGTTCTGAATATTTAACATAATTTACAGATTTTTAGGAATTTTTAAATAAGTATCTTATTTTGACGATTTTTTTCGTAAAATAATTTTAAAGCTGTTGCATCTTGAATTCTATACGTCATTAACTTTTTGATATTTTGACAAATCGTAAAACATTCCTTTCTCCCTCTTTTAAAATAAAAACGAAAGAATTATATAACTTAGGTGATTTTTTGCGAATTTTAATGTAACGTAATGTTTAGAATTTAATAGCATCAACGCGGAGAGCTTACGCCATTACATTAATAAATCATCACACGAGAATTTATGTTGAGTTGCCACAGAAAGAATTAGAAAAAGATTTTTTTTTCAACCTATCGATAAGAGTTTTTAAATGGGGCACCGGATTTTCAATTCCCAAGGGAGGATCTATCACGTCAATTGCTTTAAAATACGTAAAAATTACACCATAATGTAACGCATTTATTCCTGCTCTTTTTTGACACAAGAGGTGATATTTTGATTAAAATTTACTATATAAATAAACTATTATTCAAAAATTATTATTATTATAAGTGGTATTTAAATCCGTTTGCTTATTTAAAAATTGAAATGTTTTAACGCAGCTGAAAATGTTCTTCATTTTTAAAGCTACAAAGTTCGTTTTAAAGTGCGATATATTAAAAAAAAATTCTGTTTACTTTTTTTTTGGCATTTAATTATGCCGCAGGCATATATGTTTCCTAACATATACATGTTGGGAGTATAGTTTTATTTTAACGATGGATCACGTTCCTCCATACTGCTCCTATATAAAGCGAAAAATTTTGCAACGTCGTTGTAAGTTTTAACATGATACCGTATGAAAATTACTGCGTGAAATATCCAAATTAACTCACTCAACCAACCGGGGTATCTTTTACGGAAGTAAAACAATGACGTTATAAATTTAAAAAATCCGTGAAATTTGTAAATTCTGAAACTTTAACGTTCTTCTCTTACAAATAAAGCGATCCTAAATAGCTCCTCGAGATTAGACAGTTTGGTGTTTTTCAGGAGACAGAACCATGGAGGATTTATAAGATATCGCTATCTTATAAATCCTCCATGGATACATGGATACATGGATAGGATATTGGATACATGGATATTTAAATTGGCACCGTTTGGATATTTTTCACCACGGTGAAATGAAATGTTTTGCGGTTCTAAATACGCCTATCTTACAAAGCTATGCATAAATTAAATATATATGGAGAGCTTCCTTAATGGCAACCATTATGTGAAATGATTATTGTTTATGTCAATGCGTAAATTGCGAAGAATCGCCATAGAATAAAAAGGTCCATTGGTACCAAAAAATCTAAACTGTTTCTTTTAATCGAGCCTTGAAGGAGGAGAAGAGAAGCTAGATAGTATTAATATACTGAATAGGTAGTATTAGTAGATTGGTAAGGATAATATGAATAAATCACAATATACCATGTTAATAAATATTTTATGAAATTAAAAGAGCTATGTTTATCCTTTTCCAACGCTTGTCTTATAACCTACTAAACGATAAGTAATTCTAATTTCCGTTAATATATCCCGTACTAATTTCAACAGAGAAGATTACTTGAACTTTTTAAAAAATGAAATTCTGTTTTGTCCCATGCAGATATGATTTTAGTAAAATATACGCTTCTTCCCGTATGAAGAGCGGGTGTGCAGCTATTTTAAAATGAACAGTTTTCCATTTCATGTAGTGCCTGAGCTATTGATACAACTTGAAGCTAAAAGACAGTATGATGTAGAAATAAGGCATTTTTAAAGTCAGGAGTTCCCTGTAAACGGTTAAGCTTTTCACTTTTTTGATGGCGAATGACACTGACGTAGTTTTTTGAGTCCTTATATTGCAATGATGCCAGGTTAGTACTCAAGTTGCTTTACGTCAACTTTACGTCAAGAGTCAAATAATTTTGCTTTTTTTTTTTTAGATTCCACATCACTGGAATTAATTCGAATTACACATGTAAGGGAAATTTTCGTTTCCTTCCGTGCGAAGAACGGGCGCGCAGCTAGTATACTATAAACAAATAAATAAAAACACTAAAATTTACTGAATAAACACCATCATGCAAAGTTAAAAGCAGCAAACTGATGAATTTCCCACGGAGTTAAACCGATAATTTCCCCGCTATCTTTCGCTCTCGAACAAACACAAGCCGCGGTTATAGACTGGCAATATTTGATTTTCATTACCCCTCCCAATCACTTCCCTTCATTTGCCCGTAACCGTATCTACTTCTCAGACAAGTTAAATTCTCAGCCCCCCCCCCACCCTTTCCCTCCCACTTCTGGCACACCGCGCGTTGCTTAAGACGCGGCCAATCCCGCTTTAGCCCTTTTTAGCCCCGGGGACATCAAATCAGTATCAAAATCTTCCCGCAGTCTCCGAATTGCACTGATATCTGCCCGGGTACGATAAGACCCGGGGCTCCCGGTGTAATCCCCCGCCGGATACGGGATGTGCCAGCGTGCCGCTTTTCTTTTCTGGCTGCTTTGCTCCACGCAGTGTTGCCAATTTAGCTTTTCTTATTTTCATTTGCGTTTTTTTTTTCTTTTTCTTTGTTTGTTGGTCTTTTTTTTTTGTTTGTTTCCTTCTTTTATTTTGCGTCTGATAACGCCCGGCGCAGCTTTTATATATTTTTCTGCGAGAAAAACGGAAGTTTTCCTCCACGGAATATATGTGTGGAGATGATGAAATACTTCGCGCCAGCGAATAAGGTGTTGTCTTGTGCATATTTATTGTTTGAAAAATGCATAGAACGGCACAAAATAAATAAATTAAATATACGGGTCATTTTCCAAATTGGGTGATATTTAGAAATTTAAGAAGTAAAAATGCACTTGGTGCAGGGTGCGAATTGACGGGGGGGGGGGTGCCGGGGATTGTCCCCGGCTGAAGAATGTAATATCCCTGGCTAGAAAAATATTAATGGATCCCTACCCTGCCAGGGATACTATTTATCCCCTGGAGTAATGTTAAAATTAGTCTCTGTCCTCACAAATTCAGTACCTAACGATTTTAAGTATTGAGAATCGAAATTCTTTTTGTTTATTAGACAAAGGAGCAAGTTTCAAACATCCCTTTGAAATAGATATACATGCCTGATGCCACTTCTCATTCTGCAACTGGGGTCAGATTTCAAATTAAGACTGCGAAATGATGGAACAAGCGCTGCTCTGCCGCGAGCCGCATTTGAGGGTAGACGAGAATCGCTGTGCATAGAAAATCGGTGGTCAACTTTTATTTGAATTTAAGTTCCTTCCCAGACATGTTGGCGACTGCATTTGTCATGTAATACCTAATATATTGTGTGAGTGGATTTACGCCTTCCCTCCTTTTTTTTTTCTTTTCAAAATGTCCCCTCCTGGGGAATGTTTTCTTTCAAATGTCCCCCGCTGGAGAAAATGTTCAATTCGCACCCTGTTCTTAAAAAAAAAATAGTTTTTTTCCATAACCCATTTGTGGCCAGATATTTTTGCGACTCTCTTCGATCTTTGGTAATACCAGCAACAATAGATAAATTTCTGATATGAACTTCTTGAACAACGGATGATTTCTTTTAAAATCATCATGTAGGAAAATTGAAATGTCAACATCCTACTTGGTCATGTTAAAATATTCTGTGGAGTTGAGGGTCAATACTCATGAATGAAGGCTTAGGAAAAATAAATAACGTTTTCGACTGATAGTGAAAATGCCGCCCCAAAAAAGGGACACTAGGCATAAATAGGTTAACCCATTAGCGCCTTACTTTTTTCAGCCCATTCTCAAATTTAGGTTGATGCCAGAAGTGATAAATAAATTTCCGACATCTGTGTGGTATGAAAACCGTAAATCTTTTTTTAATGTGAATAAGACAGGGAAATATTCTCATTTAAACTTGTTATCGCTGTGTATTTTGTGGAAATCAGATTTATTGTTCAAGAAATTAAACTATTAAAATAAACTAATGCTTAAATATTTGAGTGACTTACAAATTTCGCGACAGTCTAAAAATAGATCGCTGGACGTTAATGGGTTAATATAAAACATACCTTGTTTCTGTACATTATTTGTGTATTATTCATGGATTTTTTCTTTTATTTCATTTTTTACATTTTTCCTTTATCAAACTTGATGAAATTTGTCATGTCTGTTACCGAACATTTTCTTCGAAATTTAAGCACTTATGTTTCGCATAAAATAATGCAAAGTGAAATATTACATAAGTATAGAGTCCTTTTGTCCATATACTATAGTCTTTTCCATAGAGAAATATTTTTCAGTTTTTTTTTTTAATTCTTTGTTTGTCATGTCTGTTACTTATTATAGTGAGAGACATGACATTTCAAAAACAAAAATTCACGCGTCTAAATAATTCCACAAGAACAAGAAAAGAGATACTAATTTACACTAAAAAAATAATGATCTAAATCAATTGAATTAACAAATAAATAAATATATTTTATACAACTAATTAAGGTAACAGACATGAAAAACAGACAGCAATAAAAATACTTATCACAAATAGGCTTTTGCTTTTTCAGTCAAATGCCAAAAAGTCAAGATGTCTGTTAATTTTCTTTCTTGACCACATTCTAATGGTAAGAACAGATTCTGCTATTCTCAAATTTAAATTTTGTTGTTTAAAAAATTGAAAATAATGTATCGTAAGAGACATGACATCAATATCCGGACAGCTATATTTAATTATTAAAAGTCTTGTATTTTTGTTAAACCTTAAAAAAATCTTTTCATAATGTAATTTAAACTCTATTTTGCAATGTTAAAGCATGTAAGGGCAGAAATTTTAGTTTTGGGGCAGTCATTCTGCATAACACGTTTTATGTTCTATGATTCAGATAGTTGTATTTCAATACTTTCTCTACTCATTTCATTTTTTTAATTATTAAATAGTATGTTTTTAATCTATTGTTTCCGTACTGGAAACTGTCTGATAAAAGCCATGATAAAAGAAATGCATTTAAATTTTCTTATAGCTTGTAAAAAAAAAAAATTTAAAAAAAATACACGAGCATAGCAAATGGCACCGAATTTTGAAAATGAACCATACGCACTAACATTTTTTTATAGAATTATTTTGTACTTTATGTATTTTAACCATAAAATATCCACACACTCTCAAAATGCATTATATACAGATATATATTTCAATGCTCCTCTTCTAAAAATTACCGATATCACAAGCTTACGATATCATTACCTATGTCACAAGCATTTTAAAAGAGGTGGATTCGCTGTCAGTTGTCAAATTAATTTTAAATTCAATACAACATAAAAAAAAGTTACAGTATAGTTACATTGATACTAAATGATTCACAGACATTGTAACAATGCCGTTTTGTATTGTTTCAAAACAAAACTTTTATCTCCATTATTTCGCCCCCCCCCCCTGAAAAAAAAAGAGAAAAATGTATACTCGAAGCATTATAAACCTCACTGCTGGTGTGATCGGTTTGAAATATTTTATAATTTTGTAAAAAATAACCACAGAAAAAAATCTGCGCTGCATTAAAAAACTGAAAGTCCACCCTTTCCTTGATTTTTAAGAAGTTTTGCCGTTTTTAGAATATTGTTCTATTAAGCGTAGAAAAGTTGCAAACGAACTTTTTACAAACGAAAATCAGGATAATTTAGAAAAGCTATTTCAAACATACAGAAATTGCAAATCAGTACATTTGAAAATGAAACTGTGACGTAGATCCGACGAATTTTAACTTTTCTACGTTTAATAGAACAATATCCTAAAAACGGCAAAACTTCTTAAAAAAGGTTGGACTATCAGTTTTTTAATTCAGCGCAGATTTTTTTCTGTGGTTATTTTTTAGAAAATTATAAAATATTTCAAACCGATCACACCAGCAGTGAGGTTTATAATGCTTCGAGTATACATTTTTCTCTTTTTTTTCAGGGGGGGGGGCGAAGTAATGGTGATAAAAGTTTTGTTTTGAAATAATACAAAACGGCATTGTTACAATGTCTGTGAATCATTGAGTTAGTATACTAACTATGCTGTTGGATATGTTCTGTTTTATGTCAAGCCCTCACGGGGCCATCTGCTTACGAGGGCGTGTCTTTCTCAGAGGACTTTTTAGGAGGTTCTAACGCGTACTTACGTTACATCTGGAGAATTCCAACCGGAACTTCAGACGGTCAGACGGTATCCCGAACGTTGGACCTTTACACTTCAGAAATCTAGCATATTCAATGTCTATACAGTAGGATATAGGCATGGCAGTGAAGCATGCTGCGTCACAGTGGTGGGTTATCTCACTCTAACAAGACAACCTACCGGAAAGAAACCTACCTTCTCTTTTTTTTTCTCTTCTGATATCTTGTTTTGTTTTATTACAATGATTGAAAAGTGTAAGTTTCAGAACGTGTGACTAAAACTTTTATGCAAAATGGTATTCGTAGGACTTCGCAACTGGACTAGCTAGTTTGGAGGATGCGCCACGGGATAATTACTATTGTAGAAATTTCGCGTTATAGAGAATCATTGTTTTCTAATTAAATAATTCGTATAAAGTAAAATAGCAATTGCCTGAAGTACAGAACAAAACAGATTAAAATAAGAAAAAAAATGTAGGTGTTCTTGAATGAAATATAAAATATCTGTAAACACTTCAGAATAACAGCAATCAATATTATTTGTCTTAGTTTATTTTTAAAGGTCGATTTTTTTGTCTATCATTGAAATTTTGAAGGGGGAGTTTAATGGTGATATTTTTTTTTTATTAGATCATTACTTCTGGCTGAAAAATAGCAGTTAACGATTTTTAAGTTATTAACTATCCTTTACCTTATACAAAATAAAACAAAATATAAAGATATTTCATCGAAAAATGGCCGATAAGGAGTGAAATGTAAAGTTCTTTTCACTTGGACACTTTTTAACAATTCGTAAAAAATTAAAACAATTGGAAAAGACCAATCATTAGAAAAAAAAATAGTTTACTTTCCCCCCCCCCTTCGCTGGCATTCAGAGAAATCGTTATTTTTATTCACACGAGATGGCATCACCTGTTTCTCCGAAGCCCCGAGAGTGACGGGAGCAGCTGCTTGTGACACGGAGAGAGAGAGAGTTTTATTTCGCAAAGCGTTGCATTTCAAGATCTGTAGCAACTGGAAAGAGAAGAGTTGGCAAGCGTGTAATTTATGGCCAAGGAGTCGATTAATTTAGAGCTCCCAGAAATACGAGCAGCATCCCTAGATATTTATGCTTCTTGTCGGGAGGGGAAGAGAATATGAACTCACGTGACAAGAAAGTATGCATCTTAAAGACTGAGCGACAGCCCTTCGTCTTACAAATCACGTGCCAGACGAGACTTGCGTAGTTTATCCTCTTGCAGCGTTGCTTTTTTCTTTAATTTTTTTATTTACTGTTTTGAAATGAGGAGGGGATCAAAAGAAAAGAGTTTTAACAGAAAAAAAATAACGTTTAACATACTCTAATGTAGTTTCACTTAATTTAGAACTAAATTATTTTTATACAGTGTTCGTTAAATGCATTTTCAGGTTTTAATTTTGAATCGTTCTTTTGTCACTTTTAATCCTAAAATACATGACATTTTAAAATGAGCTGAAAATGAAATTATGATTTAATTTAGGCTTACTTATGCTAGGAAAAACATTTTTAAAAAATTCTGCGTGTAGTTTTCCAGAAAAATCATGAAAAATGTTCAAATTCGAAATATTAGAATGTCCACTCTATAGCTCTCATACAACAAAAGAAAGTAATATAGCCTAACTCTCTTTTATTGAGTCCTACTAGTACTATTTTTAATAGTTTTGTATTTATTTTCAGTCAAAACAAAAATTAGAGCCAATCAAATATTCGGGTAAAAACCTGTTAAGCGACCTGGATTCACATGCTATGAATGCATGCTTGTTTTCTCAAAAAATAATGTTGCCATACATTTTTAAAAACTAAAACTATTTACTTAATGGTCCTACATTTATTTTTAATTCATATTTTAGATAAAAATTACACAATTTTTCTTATTACGGAAAAATGAAAGTGTTAGACAATTGGCTAAAATATTCACTCTAGGGTTAACTTTTCTTTTTTGTTCGAAGCACTCGAAGGTGTAACATTTCAAATTAACTAATTTGTGCCCTGCTTGTTTGCGTGACTTTCTTCGGTCTTCGATAATGCCTTCAGTGACAAATGAATTTCTGACATCAATTGCATAAACACGTCACAGTTTTTAATTAAAAAAATATATACATAAAAAGTAAAAATTATACATCAACTTGGTCATCCTAACGTATTTTGTGGAACTGAGATTTAATGCTCGTGAATCAAGGCTAGGAAAATTAAATAATGCTTATACAAATTTTTGTGACTGACAGCGTAAATGCTAAAATTTGAAATTCCTGCAAAAGGGTCGCTAGGTGCAAATGGGTTAAGAAAAATGATTAAAACAGCTATGGGGCAATATTGGGCGATAATTCGCTTCCATGAATATTCGAGCAAGTTGCAGTATATATTGCACAATGTTCAGTAAATGTTAGGTATATACTAATGATATCTTTCGTGTAATCACTCATTCATTTTGAGAAAGTGTCAAATAGTTTATCTAACATTACGCTGAGCAAAAGCATGAGAATTTATTGAAAAGTATTAATTATATTGAATTTTTTGTGAGAATAGAAAGACACCATCCTGATTTATATTGCATTTCAAAACAAAATCATCAATTAATTTATTTTGTTTGTTATTTGCATCATTCATAGATCAGTAGATATGAAAACGGAAAATTTCAGTCCAGCTATTGAGAATTAAAATATACTAAATTCTGCACGTTGTATTTCTTTTTAATACCTCATTTACAGCAACTTTCGCTTAGTAATCGAACACTTGATATCCCAGCGACTATTATGTTGGCACAATAGAAAGCAACCGGAAAAACGCATAAATATATATTATGATGCAATTATAATATCAAATTAAATTATTAACAGTTTTTTTAGGGTTTAGTTCTTTAACTTAGTTTAACAGAAGAAAATAAAAACATTTCTGTAGTTCATTTTTATTGTTAGTTTCACAAAATGCAAGACTAACAAAAAATAATTACAAATTTCACTTACCGAAAAAACGCACTAGTGTTATACGTGCACACATTCATTTAGTATTCTTTAAAAGTACATAGATACATACTGTCAGGGGATATCGGGATATATCCCCCCCCCCGAAATTTTTGGATTAGTGATGAAATTCCGTCTATTTATACACATATAAGTTCATATCCCTGCCCCCCCTCCACCCGAAAAATTTTCCAGGCGCATATCCCCCCCGAAATTTTTTCCTGGCTACGCGCCTGCAAACTGTAACGAATTTTTCGGGTTGAGCTGCTTTTCTTTGGATTAATTTCGTATAAAAATCCCATTCTACGCGTCAAATAATTAAAATTTGCATTCTGTTGAATGAAAATTGGTAAACTAGAGTACGAGACAGTAAGTTTTGGGTATACTCATTGTTTAACACAGGTTTTTTTTTTTTTAATTTTCCAGAAAGATTGGTGATATCGCTTGGCTTATTTTAGTTCAAGATTTATTTTTGGTCCCAAATTTGGCGATATTTCGCCAAAAAGTCGCCAATCTTCGCTCGCCACATTTGATGCGATGTTATTGGTGGGGCCTGTAGTGTTTGCTTTCCCGCAATGGCATTACGTAAAGGGCATTAACATTACGTCATTTATATAAGTGGCTAATGTAAATGTTGCCTGGAGTGAAATTAACCTCGAGAGGGCTGGAAATTTCGGAGAGACTTTATAAGGACAGATCAGGTGTGTGCCAGCAATTGCAAATAAATACTCGTTGAGTTTACTGTATTAGGCTCTGTAGCGTGTGCTTTTGCAAGGCACCTTTCACTTGTTTAGAGAAGATTATTTTTGAATGCTGTTTTTGAATACTTACTTCATTGTTGTATGCTGAGGAATAGATGACAGTCTTCCTTGAGAATTTCAGCCTGTGGAAGGATTTTATTGTGTGAGAAATAAACATATGAGAAAGCTTCCACGTTAATCTGACTGTTATAAAACGTGCTGTGGCTTATTAATTTCTGCGAACTGACGAATGTTTGTCGACTTTCTAGAATCAACAAAATTTTTGTTTCGTCCTGTTAACTAGACTGTTTACTAGAACTTTCCATATGCATTAGCATTGGCCTTTTAAGCTACGAACCCGGAAAGTAAGCGGGGTTAGGTACTCGTAGCGACTGGGAAAAAAAGCACTGCCTAGACTCAAGTAGGTATAGTTTTAAATGACAATTCCAAATTCAGGGAATAAAAATATATTTAGATAGGAAAATACAAAAACTAGTTTGCAATAATGCAGCACTTACAACATTTTAATGATCAATATTGATTTTTAAAAGAAAAGACTGAAGACTAATTTTTTTCTCATTGATTTTTTTCTCCCCGAAATCCATCACTGCAACCTTAGTAACACAGTAATTACCAATTACTATCCACGCTAATACAAACACAGGCAAAGTCCATACTTACACAGTAGCCTCCTATCCAAACACACCTAAAAGCGTAATACAACCTCAACCACCATGTAACTGAACCATCGTTACATAAACCGTGCCGGATAATAAATTTACTGTCAATTAGAAGACTTTAATGAATGCATCCAGGTGAAGCTGTGCTATCCTACCAACCCCCCCCCTTCCCTCCGAAGCTCTACCATCGCATACTCTGATGGAGGTCGTTTGCAGAAGAGAAGGGGGGGGATGTCCAACGACGCCCCGGCAAAGGAAGGGGGGAGCGGGGGCTTAGGGCTCCGCAAAACGGTGGTCACGTGATCTCATTTAAATAATTTCCTCCACCCCCTTCTGCCTTTATGGAGGAGGCAAGAGACAATGTATCGCCTCTTCCCTAAGCTTCTGGAAAACATTATGTGGATAAATTCTCAAAATCAAACGTGTTAGGGAAGCCACTTCTTTCTCTTCTTCTTCTATTTTTTTTTCTTTTTTTCTCTCGTTTCTCGGGGTTCTGGTTTTGGTTTATGTTCTTTTTGTGTGAAGAGATTGTTATGAGAGGAGGAGGAGGAGGTGGGTGGAGGGTAGGGGACGGCATTCAGAAAAGATCCATCGGTTTTGTATTCTAATGCGATCGGAAGTCGTTAAGTCGAGCTATCGTCTGTTTGTATTCGATTATGATTCATAACTTGCATCGATTTTCGAGCTAATAGGTGCGAAATCATTTTCCGTTGATTACTTGAAACTTTGCTAGAATATTCCCTCCGTCCCCTTTGCCTTTCTTTTCTGGCTGTTCGGTGAAATTTATCGACGCATTGAACGCCATTTAGACACTGTTCTTGTCCATTAATCAATTTTCTTAAAAGTACATGAACCATCAGTCATGCTATTCGTATTGTTTATGATGCACTTTCCAAAATGAATAGATTTATTCCTTGATAGTCTGTTGCATAAGAAAGAATTAAATTCAACAATGTTCTAAAGCATTTTACCTAAAACTGTGGTTGGACCAATGAAGCTGGGACAGGTGTCTTCTCCAATCCTTGAAGTAGATAATGATGATGATGATGATGTACAGGGTGGCCATAATTAAACTGCAAGTGTTCAAGGGGTGCTGGAGAGAAAACTACCAGGAATATTTCAGTGAAACTTGGTATCTACACGTTTCAGAACATGCGCAAGCCAAATATGCAATTAAAAAATATCGCCATTTTCACCCGATAGATGGCGCTATATCGTGTTTCAATGCTTATAGACGTCCTATATGCAAATTTTAAGCCCATCGAACAGTGTAAAAACAAGACCACACTGAGTAATGGTCCATCATGTCTCTGAATAAGAAGGAGCGTGCATTGTTAGTGAAGATATTCTATCAGAATGGTAGCCATTATTCAGCTACTCTGAAAGAATACCGGCGTATGAAACGATTCAGAAGAGGTCCAATGAGTGTCAATGAGAATAAATAAGGGTTTAATTGTTTTCCAAAGCATCTTTATGAATTAATTTGTGATCTTAATTTACGTTAATTTTTGATTTACTGCAAAAATTTAATTACTGAAGCGAATTGTATGGAATTTTGATAAACTGTAAATGATGTTTTATATTGTTTACATGCCTCTTAGAATGTCACTATGCTCTGTCTATCGGTTTTGGAAGTTGTATAGGCCACCGGTGAACTTTGAAATACGGTACAGCGCCATCTATCGGGTGAAAATGACGATTTTTTATTTTTTCATATTTGACTTGCGCATGTTCTGAAACGTGTAGATACCAAATTTCACTGGAATATTCTCGGTAGTTTTCTCTCCAACACCCCTTGAACACTTGCAGTTTAATTATGGCCACCCTGTACATAAGCAGTTACCCAGCATGACAAACATTTGAAAAATACTCTTGGTTTGTAAGACAGCACTCAGAATGCCTCACGAATCTGACAGAAAGTATGAACTTCTTACTAAGAAAAATTTGCGGTATTTCTTTTCAAAATAGTAATTGTGTTCAGGTCAGTAATTTTCGATACTTCAATTTCCAAGTGCGAGCTTAAGATAACAGCATGATGGGTCCCTTGGCAAAGCAATCATCTGGGTCCCTAAGAAAGCGAATAGTAAGATTGAAGTAGAAAGTTGACAAAATTATACACGTATTTATTTTACTTCCTCCTCAACAAAGCTGGTGTTAAAGCAGTAAAATAAAAGTACAGTGTATGGTAGCATCCGTTTAGTGTTCTTAGATGTCTCATTTCGGTATACGATAATATGTATATTTCAATTATCTACAGGAACAGGATCGTAAACGGAGGCATCGGGAACGTGATCGAGCTTACGTAAACATCGGGCTTACGTGATATACAAGAATGGCGTACTAAATGAGAAGAGCCCGTACAAGTACATACAACGCGTGGTAAACATAATACTGTCTGCGGCTGCCTCCAACTATACTCCAAAGGGCAGAAGAGACCGTAGTTGACCCAGTAAACTATGGTTTTAGACCAATGAAGCTGGGACACGTGTTTTGACCAATCCTTGAAGTAGATGATGATGATGATGATGATGCACAGGATGTTTATAATTAAAGTTACCCTATAAACAGCATTCTACAGCTGAAACGGGTGAGCCGATTGCCGCACCAAATTTGAACTGTGCACGAGACTATCTCAACGAAGTTTTTCAAAAAGATTAGTTCAAAAAATGTCTACCAGGTGGCGCTTTGCATGATGAAATCAGTTTTAAAATGACCCAAATATGTTTAAAAGGCTAAAACACTATTGAATAAATGTTAAAGTTGTCTGTACATATCGAATCAGCCATTTCCGTTGTTAAATTTGCTGTTTTCCATAAAAAGCGCCACCTAATAGACATGCTTTAAACTAATTTTTTTTCCAAATTCCTTCAGCGCATCTGTTGCATTGTACATATACCAAATTTGGTTACAATTTGTTTACCCGTTTTAGCTGTAGAACCCTGTTTAAAGGGCAACTTTAATTATAAACACCATGTACATTAGCAACTATCCAGCATGACAAACATTTGAACAATACTCATGGTTTGTAAGACAATACTCAAAATGCCTCATGCATCTGACAGGGAGTATAACTATGAACTTACAAAGAAGAATTTGCGGTATTTCTTTCCAATGCAGTAATTGTTGTGTTAAGGTCATTAATTTTCGGTATATCAATTTTATGCACACAATGAGTGAAAAGCCAGTTCAAACAATTTTTGCTGCTTCATTGTACATTTTTAATTGTAATTAACAACTCATAAAAAGTGACTTTTTTTTACTTATTTAGTTACTATCCTATACATGAGCACTCTGAGTACAATTTTAAAAATCCAGAAAGCATACTTCATTTTCTTTGTAAACTATTTTAAGGTACAGTGTAAGGAAACCTCTCACCATTTTCTTCAAGAGCCATGCAGTGCTGGAAATGCTCATATTCATTCAACGGTTGTAATAATCGAAGTCTATGTGACACGTGTGTTGTCTGAAATTAAGTTTTTGTACAGTACGGAGTTTCACCACTTTCATCAAGAACTGTGCAATTCTTGACGTGCCTGTGTTCTTTTGAAAAGTTTAAGTAATTTAGGTCTGTGCGATACATATTGTATGAAGTTATTTATTTATTTGTATAGTTTAATGAAAAGTCTCACCATTTAGAGCCATCCAATGCTTGCGATGGCATAATCCATGTCTGTGTGGCATAATTGTAGGTAGTTATTTATTGATTTATTCTACAGCGTAAAGAAAACTCTCACCATTGTTATCAAGCACCATGCAGTGCTTGAAAGGCTCATGTTAATATTAAGGTAATTATAATTCAGCTCGAAATATCGCCAAATTAAGCGCCAAAAATAAATCCTTCAAACTGAAAACAGCTCAAAGCTAGCGATGCATCAAGTACTTGGCTAGAAATTGTTAAACCTTTGTATTATTGCAGTGATGTATCTCTTTCGAATGAAATAAGTTGAGATGAAGTGCACCGAAAATATTTATGATTTAATAGACGTACAAGGAAGTCATGTGATGTCCACATTAGATTTTTTAAACAGAAGACCCGAATTCGCAAGTTTTAGATCTGTCTGCTTCATCTTAAAGACCTGAACTGCATGTAAAATATCAACGAATTTTGACTCTTTGAAAAGAATTAAATATAGCTTACGTGCTACGCAATAAATGTAACCTGTCCAGTCGGCAAACAAAATAACAGCATTAACAAAAACACTTTATATTTGTTCAACCACCACCCTTCTCTTTATTCGCAAAGCAATTTTGACACATGTGGTCCAAATTCCGTGTCCTACAAATTTGCACACCGGTTCCGCACCGCACCGCTTCCTGACGCAACTGCATTTCCCTGAGGATCCATCGGTTTAACATACACCACCGCACAGTGAAAAACCCGAATCTCGCCATTATCCTTTATGACGACAAATGGGGTGGATGCAAATACCCTGCCACCAGACGGGACAAATTTGTCCCCGCTAACCTGCAAAAAAAAATACATATGAAGGTCCACAGTAACTAAA
This sequence comes from Cheiracanthium punctorium, assembly GCA_038373885.1. NCBI lineage: Eukaryota > Metazoa > Arthropoda > Arachnida > Araneae > Cheiracanthiidae > Cheiracanthium > Cheiracanthium punctorium. The sequence continues at coordinate 250,115 of JAWZYV010003555.1, read as the reverse complement.
AAAAGAAAATGATCAGAGATCCCCCTTACTCCGTGGGACTATTAATCCCACATTCAAACATCTTTTTGTATGGACGGATCATCTCTTTTATCCTATTAGGACGGTGTGTCTTTTTGCTGTCCGCATTGTTTTCCATTCTTATGCTAATCAGGGAAGTGAAGGAGAGAGGATGCTCAACTTTCACGGCAACGAGAGCGGGGGGGGGGGGTGCTTTTTCTGGCACGAAATCGACATTTGGCTGCATTTTTTCTTAAAAACTGCAATAGAGATGAGCAGTGAAGGGCATGAATGAATGAAACCATTCGAATGATCGATAATGAATTGCATTCAAAATAATCACTTTTGAAAAATCCATTCGAACGCTCAGCACATAGCATTCGACATCTCGAATACAATTCGAACAGTGAAATCACGAATACTGGTCGATTATTCGAATAACGGAATCGCGATTAGTATTCGTATAACAAAACCGAGAATACTATTCGAGTAGTGAAATTACGAAACTATTTCAGTTGTTGTTTGAGATTTCAAATAGAAATCTCAAATGCATGCGAATATTCACTATTCGATTAATCGATTATTGATTCTTTTCGAACAGTAGTAATCGATTATAGAAATCATTCGAATGACTCATCACTAGAGATGAGGCGAGATCAGCCATCACCGCCTGGTCTAAAAAACCTGAATATGCAATACATTGCGACTTCATATAAAAAAATGGAACCTAAGGCTACGCCAAACAGAGCACTTGCCCTGGACCTTCAGTGAATGGGAGCCTTAAAATTAACAAACAGTTCTATTTATTGTTCATGGTAGAAATGCATGTGCATGGTATCTATACAAGCATGTAATAATCAATATACACAAAAACAAAGTGATGTCTGTGGGTATGCATGTGCTATATATCATTGTGAAAAGGCCCCCATCAGCGATGTCTGATCCGGCACTATAATGTTGTCTCAGCCGGGATCTAATTAGAAGATGTAAGCAATTGTATCGGACAATTATTTCAAAACTATTTATTTATAATTAAGTATTCTGGCTAATTTACAGAAACGTCAGATAATGTTGCCTAACTAGGACTAAAGTTTAAAATCATAATAAACTAAATATTTTAAATTTTATTACTAATATTTTTTGGGGCACTGATGGACTGGAGCCTTCAAAATTGAGCCCAGATGTATTACTAAGCCGTAAGATAGTTATTCAGAATTTCACTGAATACTGAGAATAATATTCGAATTGTTTTGCTTATTAAAAACTGCTAATTTTTTAATCTCTACTGGGAAATTTCTGCCAATGTATTTTCAGAACTGTAAACTTGAGAAGCTTCAAAGAGAATTGGCGATAAATAGCCAATCTTGAATGGGTCGGATGTATGATGAATTTGAGGTGTTTCTTCGAGTATTACATGAATGTAAATTTGATGGCTTTCTGTGAGTGAAGGTCTACTTTGTCTACTAAAGACGAGTGTGGTAGAGGTGTGTAACTCATATTCATTTTATTTTTCTTTTCATGCTTCATACAAAATTAAGTAATGAATTTTTATTTGTCTAATATCCGGATCATCTGCCTACTGGAGACTTAGTCGCTGGGAAGCAAATTTTTATCATTTCATTATGGGGGCGTCAATTAGGCAGACTAACGTTGCCCCCTATGACTAAGGCGACCTTATTTTCGGACGTAGAATTGAGAACATGTCTCCAATCCTGAAACAAAATTGGGGACGTTTTATAATTAATGAAATAATTAACAGTAATCTAATTAAAAAACAATGTAATAATTAAAAATTGTCCTCAATTGCTTCTTTATATTTTGAGTACAAATAGAAAAAAAAAAACCCACAAAAATTGGGCACTGTCCTTGAAAATTGGTGACTCATGGTCACCTTACCTATGAGTAGTCTCCTAAATTTGAACCAATTCCAGATGAGAGACTTTGCTCCTAAAATAGGCATTCTTAGCGATGTCATTTGAACATGGAGGACATTGGAGCCACGAACAGATTTTATGTGAGCCAGCCTCCATTAGAGTACACGATTTCACAGCAGCACAGCCGAGAGAGGCTTTCACCCTCCCAAGGATTGGACAAGACGGTGCTGCTCCGCTTTCTGTGCCCTTATGGAAATGGGGCTTAGTGACTAGGCTACTGAGGAACTTAAGTACTGAACTTAAAATACTACTTTGACTACACACAGAACGCATTGGCCTAATAAATCATATTCAATTGTTTGGCTATACATATTATTTGAAAATAATTATTAAATATCATAAACAATAAATCAGATGACTATTACACTAGCATCAGCAATTGAAGAGGCCTGTGTCGACACTACGCTTATGCCGGCCAGACGCTATCGGAAAAACTCATCTAAAGCAGTCTGCATAAAGCTAGCCAGTCTACAACCATTCGTTACGAACCGTTCACGAAATCAAACGAGACGTAAATCTGAGCTTACGGAACCCGATATCTCCTACACAAATCGATTTCGAACGTAATCTACTCTTACAAAAAGTTAACATCTATCGGAGAGAAAAAAAAACTGCCAAAGATCCAAACAAAAACCGGGTTTTCACAGCGACCACCACCTCTACCCCTTCACTTCAATCCTCTTCCAAAAGAGGGTGAATCCTCACTAGTTCAGTGTCAATTGGGTATCTTAAGGTGGCGTCCTGCGTGCGCGAAAATTCGCCCTCTCCCGCGCGCCAGGGTCCTCTTAAATCTAGAGCTCCTGTAATACCAGCCACTTTATCAAGGCCAGGGTTAAGGCTTTTTCTATGGATCTCGGGGGAAAAAAAAAAAGCTTTAATCTCACTCTGGAGATTTGCTTTCATCATAGAGAGCAGATTTACTTTTGCTGTAAAGCTTGGGAAATGTATATACGCCTGCGCTGTTCCGCGGCAAAACCCCCCATGTCTCTTGCTTAAGGTGCAAAGAGCCCCTTTTTTTAATATTTTTATTATTATTTTCACCTTATTTCTTCCCCAGTAACTGGCAACGAAGAAGGAAGAGAGAGTGGAGGAGGAGGAGGAGGGAGGAGGAGATTACGGTCTACAATTCAATGTGCAAACAAAGCATCTTTTTCGATTTCCAGAGTCGTTTTCAAACTGTGGGTCTGGATGTTCTTTTAATTTTGTTTTGTGTGTGTTTGATCTTTCTTCTTCTTCTTTCTTTCTTTTTTTTTTCTTTTTTAGAGATCGGAGGCCGGCTATCGTTCCTGGACGGAGGGATTGTTTGTTTTCTGGGAAACTGAAACTGTTTCTTGTAACGAGATATACCACTCAAAGCTGAAGAGAGCATTTTCGTTTTGATTTTGTACAGAAAACGAAAATGGTACTGGAATAGCGGAAGCTGTGTTGAAAGGGGGCACGGATTCTTTCCTTTTATGTTCAGCGTTTGTCCTTTGTGCAAGGGAGTACTTTTCCCCGGGTAAGTTGGATTTTGTTGGACTTAAAGCAACAAAAGAATTTTCGTGACTGCAAACGCAAATAGATAAAGATAACTATATATCGGGCGATTTGAAATGAACATAGCGAATTAGAACGGTTGTAATAATTCTGTAGAAAAGAATTTATCGCTAAAATTTACACAGAATGTAAAAGTAAGTACAGAATTTTGTTTACATATTTTATAAATGTTCTGTGGCTTCCCTTGAAACGGACATATATAAGAGAGCGGGAGTTTAGGGGGGATCTGGACCCGCCGGCTTAGTCTACGCACAGACGCTAATTTTAGCCAAATATTCATCTTTTGAATACAACGTTCAAAAAGTATACGGTAAAAAAAAAGTTTTATTTAACTTTTGAAAACTTTACATTAAAATTTCTAAAAATTATATTAATTTTTTAAATTTTGTAATTCAGTGCGAACACAACTTTACTACGAAGAACGGACAGCATCTAAGCGGTAGTCCATTTCAAGCTAAGCATTCTGAAGCACGTTTGGAATCCCCTACGCAAGTGCATTGGAAATACACATTTTGAGTTCTGCAATTGCTTTCTGGAAAAGGAAACACAGGGGACAGGTCTTTCATATTGTTACAGAATACACTGCTTGTTTCCTGGGTTCGTCATTCTAAAGTCCAGTAGGTGTAGAAAGAAAGTTCCAGTAAAGTAATAATGAGTCCACTTGTCAGGATGGAAAACAAACTTTACTGCTTCTGGAGCTTCGTCGAACAATCAGCTGTACAAAATTCCCAGGCCCGAAGCTTTCACAAATGTTGTAATTCACACACAGATTAAAACACTTCCATAGGCAAATATTCAGTGGAAATTTACGAGGGAAATCGTAAACAGTCCCTCAAGACTCATCAATGAAGAATTTACACACAGCACTTATAAACAAAGCTTCATAAATAAGCGAAAGCACCGCTTCTATAGCGTCAATACACAGCCTTATGCTTTGGCAGAACGACATTTGCTTCGCTCGCCGGCTACAGCAAGACTGACTGACTGGGCAACCAGTTCTGCTTTTATAGATGGCGCAAAAGCTATTAGAAATTTCCCGAAGGTTCCCCTTAAAGCGCAAATATTGATAACGTCATAGAACTATATCTGAATCAATAGGCTTACGTAATGTTAATGCAGTAAAACAAACTTTAAAGCCCCATTGGAAAAATCGCGCTACATGACCGAAATGTCGCCAAGTTGGCGACTTTTTGGCGAAATATTGCCAAATTTGGCGCCAAAAATAAGTCCCTAAAATTGAGGTTAGCGAAGGCCTAGGACCAATATTTCTCGAGATTTCTAGAAAACGCCATCGAAACCAATGGAAAAACATAAAACTCCATATTTTACGTTCTAGCTAACCAATTTTGATGCAACAAAACGCAAAATTCAACTACTTGACACGTAGAACGCGAATTTTAAACCCCAGAACAGCAGGTAGCCGGGAAAATTCGTAACAATATGGTTACGTCAGTTGAGCTATCAAAGTTTAGTACCGAATTTAAAATCTGATTGATTAATAAATTCTGAAGTGTAGCCTTCAGAATTTGTTAAATTGAATTCGAAATGTCCCGAAGAAAATCTCAGCAGTCTAGCAAAGCGAACGAGACTTTGCGTTACATTGAGATAGGTGAGGAAAACATTGTTGTTAGTTACTTAACAAATAACGACCACTCCACTAGGCCATGTACTCATCATATTGTTACAAACTTTTGGAGTGACCTGCTCTTTGTTGAAAAAATATAGTCTAAAATTCGTATTCTATCGTCAAATAATTAAAGTTTGCATTTTGTTGAGTGAAATTCGGTTAACTAGAACGCAAGATAAGAAGTTTTGGGTGTCCCCATTGTTTAGAAGAGGGTTCACTCGAATTCCCAAGACATATTGGTAATATGACTTAGCTTACTTTAGTTTTGCGGACTTATTTTTGGCACCAAATTGGGCGATATTTCGCCAAAAAGTCGGCAAGCTTCGCGACATTTGGAGCAATTCTATCAATCGGTCATGTAATGTTTGCTAACCTAGTTATTGGTTCATTGTTCAATTACTCAATAGCATTTCCAATACGCAATGAAATAACTGGAGACTTCTGGAAATTACTAGTAGACGAGAGTCGTAGAAGGTTCGATCAACGTCAGGGGAAGATATTAAAGAGCAGGGTCGCGCTAGAGAAGTTGAGTTATAAACGACTGCTCGTACAGATAGTTCACTACATTAGTTGCAATAAGGTTCTGTACTGAGTGCTTTTGTGAACGATCTTCTCGTTTGTTTTGAGAAGCTTATTTTTTAATCCTGTATGTTTATTCTTCATTGCTTTACGCTGAGAGTTTTCGTCGACAATTTCCACTGAATTTTAGCCTGTGGAAGGACTTTAATGTATAAGAAATACTGCATCTGAGAACGCATGTGATAAGGTGACTGATATCAATCAAGTTACTGATCTTTAATTCTTCTGAATTGTGTATAGCAGATTTGTCGAATTTCTAGACCCAATGTCTTTCGTCCTGTCAAGTGGACTGATTACTAGAACTTTCCATGTACAGTGGTGGCCAAAATTGTGGATACTTTTGGAAATTTGTATCTTTTCTAATTTTGTGTGCTTATAAAAAATGTTAACGTTTCACAAAATGCAAACTATCCGTTATCATTTCAAAGAGAATCTAATATGGATTTAAATAAAAAAAATTCAAATATTTGAAATACCAAAAAAGTTAAGCCGCAATAATTATCGAGTTTCAAAAAGTGTCCAGAATTTTGGCCACCACAGTCAACACCTCCTAGATATGCAATGCCTGAGAACAAAAAATTTTACGTCATCACTAGGTCCACTAAAATGACGTCATCACACATTTATTTTCACAAAGTAAAACTATTCAAAGTTTGTGGTGAATTGACTCCCGCATAAAACATTTTAATGATTTAAGATAGAAAATTTAATTTTACGACAAATAGGAAATTTTAACTATCACTAATTATATAATATGATATAGAAATAGATCATAATAAATTATTTTTTATCAGAAAGGTATTTTAATTTTTATCTTCAATTAAGATATTTTCTAAAATTTGTATCATTCACCAGAAATTTTAAATAGTTTTACTTTGTGAAAGTAAGACTGTGATGACGTCATCTTAGAAGACCTAGTGATGACGTAAAAGCTTTTGTTCTCAGGCCTTCTATATCTAGGAGGTGTTGCCACTGTACAGTGGACATTGAGCTGCTTTGAACCTGAAAGCTAAGCAGAGTTTTTGCAACAATGTGTATGAAACAGACATGTGTAATCCAAATTTAACTTGAGGCTTAGCTAAGTATGAAGATGTACCCACTTCAGTCTATCACTTTCAGCATCTTCCCACGCCATGAAGATGAAAGCACCATGTCTTAAAAAAATCCCCCCCCCCCCACTCCCGCAACCGCTTCTCCCATACCCGACACACGTAAAACCATAACTTTTGCCTTATTGCGGTTTCTGCAGGGGCGCGAGGATTAACTCAGGGGCGCCAAGACTCGGAGGGGGCAGTCGCACGGAAAGGCGGGGGGGGGGAGGGAGCGGAGTCAGCCTCCATGATCAAGTTTATTCGCTGGAATAATCGTCATCTAAATGCATCACGTAAGCGGGCCATAAAAAAAATAAAGGAACGAAATTCTCTTCGTGCGCTGGGGCCATAAACTTTTGGCGCCGGTTCTGTTCTCGCAGGGTTGCCACGCACGCGCGCGGAAATAATGAAAGGAATCAATCGCCAATGTTCGGGAAGATGTTTCTGTCTTAAAGTATCAGCGTAATTCGTAAATGAGCGGGAAGGATTTTCGGGGCGTAATGAAGGTCTAGGCCGGTTAATTCAAAACTTTTGGTAAATTGGTCGGAGAGGTGGAGATTTTGAAAGAGAGAGAGAGAGAGAGAGAGAGAGGCGGTGGATTTGCCTGTTTACTACGGTTGTCGTGTCTGTATCGGCAGATTGTTTCTCTATTTGTTTCAGATGTTCTTGAACTTAACAGGATTTGATGGTAATTTTACGTTTTCTGATAGTTCTTTTTGATTTTCATATATATCAACATACGAGGCGGTGGATTCCCTGTTTTCGTCGGAAGTCGTGTTTATATCGGCAGTTTGTGTCTCAATTTGTTTCAGATGTTCTTGAACTTAACGGGATTCGATGGTAATTTTACGTTTTCTGACAGTTCTTATTGATTTTCATATATATCAACATACGAGGCGGTGGATTCCCTGTTTTCGTCGGAAGTGGTGTTTATATTGGCAGTTTATGTCTCTATTTGTTTCAGATGTTCTTTAACTTGACGGGATTTGCTGGTAATTTTCCGGTTTCTGACGGTTCTTTTTGATTTTCATATGTATCAACAAACGAGGCGGTGGATTCCCTGTTTGCGTCTGAAGTCGTGTTTATATCGGCAGTTTGTGTCTCAATTTGTTTCAGATGTTCTTGAACTTAACGGGATTTGATGGTAATTTTACAGTTTCTCGCAGTTTTTTGATTTTCATATGCATCAACATATGAGGCGATAGATTCCTGATTTCTACGGCAGTTGTGTTTGTATCAGTGGGGAAATCAAAGATCACGAGATATATAAAAAGAGTTCTCTAACTTCCGTACTTTCGTACTTGTGTAGAAGTTGAAACACATTTTAGCTGATAAAGGTTGAACCCTTTCACAATTCGAAACGTACATTCTGTGTTATTATTATTTTTTTTATGTTAGTGAGTTTATTATGAAGTTCTTTACGGATTTGGACTTTCAAACTAAGAAACTGGTGGTAATTTTACGGGTTTTGGCAACCTTTTAACTTTCAAGTACATATACAGACAGGAGCCTAACCTGTCGCTCTGGAGCTCGACCTACGGCCTTTTCAATTCTGCTGCAGATTTTCCAAAACATTTTATAATCTCAAGCCCGGGAACTTGTAAAAACATCGACACCCTCAGAAACCAGCTACCAAAGAGAGGACAACTAGGCCGTTGCCTAATTTGCCTGTATGGTCGGGCTGGCCGCCCTGCTCATACACTGAGCTAACACAGCCCAACATTCTCGCAACGCTTTGCAAGTGAATGAAGTAAGATTTTTGATTATCATGTAAACATCGTAATAGGTATTTCAGCCTTTATCGGTGGCGAAAGAACCAAGCAGTGTTTCCGACACATGAAGAGCGGAACATATTCATGCAGCCCACACATAACGCTTTGAGGCGCAACCCTTTCCCAATGGTGAGAAAAGGGCAGCCGTTGCCATCGCTCGACTTAACTACCAGCAAGATGGCGGACGATCGAAACGTTCATCGCGTGCCACAGATCTAGAGACCCTTTTTTGACGAAGCCAGCTAGAATTTTAAGAATCTCTTTAGCTATTCTCTGAAGGCTAAGAATTTTATGGATATCTCTTTTCTTTCAGATCACGCAGGATATGTGAAAAGAATGTTTTGGCCCCTAACCCCCATAAGTTATGAATTTTGGAAAATGCTTTCCAATCTAAGAAACTCACATACGTGCCGAATTTCGTATTATCTTCAATAGTTTTGTCTAGGTAAAATATTGACGTATGGAAAAGCGACATGACTTTTCGATCAACCCAACAGTTCCTTTGGAGTGAATTCAGCTCTTTTAAGCGTGAAGGGTAATTGCTATCTTGCAAAGGTTCATTAACTATCAAACGCTTTTTGTAGCACAAAAACATTTGTAAAATGTTTATAAAATTTCAAACTTCGATAAAATCTTCTCTGTGGCGAATAAAATACCCATCCCCCAGTACATTATACATATCCATTCGCATGAAGTCGCCTTTGATATCCTCCCTTCTAACAGGGCAATAGAATATAAGCAGGAAGTAATGTTTAAAAGCGAGCAGCAACATTATCTGCTATACATGGCTCCAAACCGCAACTTCTAACTAATGCCCGAGATTCTGGCGAATCCATATATCACAGGTAAACAGACTCGTTACGGCAGCATCCAGAAAGTGATAGAAGAAGATGCAGTCAGTGTGGTAAGCGAAGTAGTATGGTCATAATCATCTGCATGTGCTGAAGCATGTATATATGCGTATGAAGCTGGTACATTGATTTCAAAAAACGGGGTCCATATAAGTTACACGATAGTCATATTTTCCAGCCAGCCATTAGTGTTGGAGCTCTATTAATTCCAAAGTTTTGCTTCTCTTGAGACGCAATGCACAGTTTTTATTGGTATTCAGTGAGTTTTGTACGAAGTTAAGAACTTAATTTGCCTAACTGAAAGCTCAGATTTTTCTTGTTTTGAATTACATAGCATCAATAGATGTTTAAGTACACTTGAAAATTCTTCAAAGCTGCATTTTAACTTATTTTGGTTATGTTATTTTAAAATGCAAGAGAGGACTTGTTTTTTTTTTTTTTTTGTTTTTTTTTTCCCCGAGGCAGGAAAAATATTTTGAAAGTAACAATATCAACTTCGAAACAATGAGAAGGCCTTTTTGACGCAATTTAATTGAAAGCTCGAGAGAAACAGTTTTATATGTATACTAGCTGAAGTACCCGTCCTCGACGGGTTAGTGAATGAAAATTTCCAAAAAGCAAGAAATTTCGTCAGCATTGTAGGAGTACACAGAATGGATGTAGTATGTTGCCAAAGTAAAGAAAGCGAAGTTATAATTTTCATGTATTGTTAAAATATTACAGGTTAGAGAGTAACTAAGTAATATCATTTCTTTCGCTTTAGTCGTAATTATGTGATGCGCGAACGAATATTTACGCATATTGAAATAATTTTCGCAAAATCTCAAAATTTAATCAACATTTTTGAAAAATTGGAAGCCTAGAATTTAAGTTGAGTGACAACGTATCATGTCACCCAAATTCGTTTCATTCCCTGCAGTCTTTATTTCGTGATGCCGGAACAAATTTTCAGCATTTTAAAACGATTTTCGAAAAATCTCAAAATGTAAGCAAAATATTTTTAAAATTCAACGCCTATAAATTAAGATTACCAACTACCTATCATATCACTCAATTTCGTATCATTCGTATTAGTCGTTATTACGTGATGTTTAAGAAATATAAACGTATTTTGAGAGAATTTTCACAAAATCTCAAAATCTAATAAAAATGTTTAAAAAATTGGACTCCTATAGTTTATGTTGAGCAACCATCTATCCTGTGACCAAATTTCATATCATTCGCTTTAGTCGTTATTACGTAATACGGGAACAAAGATTCACTGAGTTTTAAACGATTTTCACAAAATCTCGAAATCTGATGGATTTTTTTAAATCATTAGATGCTTATAGTTTAAGGTGAGTGACCACCTATCATTTCACCAAATATCATTTTTTCACCTTTGCAGTTATTACGTGATGCGCGAACACAAATTTACGCAGTTTGAAATGATTTTCGAAAAATTTCAAAATCTAATCCAGATTTTTTTTTAATTCGACGCCTATATTTTAAGTTGAGTGACCACCTATCATGTCACTCAATTTAATATCATTCGCTTCACTCGTTTTTACGTGATGCTTGAACACAAATTTACGCAGTTTGAAAGGATTTTCGCAAAATCTCAAAATCCAATCAGAATTTTTTAAAAATTGGACGCCTATGTTTTAAGTTGAGTGACCACCTATCATGACACCCAATTTCATATCATTCGCTTCAGTCGTTTTTGCGTGATATTGAACACAAATTTACGCAGTTTGAAACGATTTCCGCAAAATCTGAAAATCCAATCAGAATTTTTTAAAAATTGGACGCCTATGTTTTAAGTTGAGTGACCACCTATCATGACACCCAATTTCATATCATTCGCTTCAGTCGTTTTTGCGTGATGCTTGAACACAAATTTACGCAGTTTGAAACGATTTTCGCAAAATCTGAAAATCTAATCAAGATTTTTTAAAAATTCGACGCCTATGTTTTAAGTTGAGTGACCACCTATCATGACACCAAATTTCATATCATTCGCTTCAGTCGTTTTTACGTGATGCTTAAACAAAAAAAGCGTCACGGACAGAATGACAGAATGACAGAATGACAGACAGACAAACTTTTTTTTGAGGGTGGCATCGGATTCCCGGGTGCTTGAAACGGATAGAAATCGCAAAATTTTTGAATTCCAAGAAATGTACAGACAAAAGTCTAATTTTATTTATATAGACTAGCTGAAGTACCCGTCGTTGACGGGTTAGTACTGAATGCAAATTTCTAAAAGCAAGAACTTTCGTCAGCATTGTTGGAGTACACAGAATGGATGTAGTATGCAGCCAAAGTAAAGAAAGTGCAATTATAATTTTTATGTATTGTTAAAATATTACAGGTTAGAGAGTAACTAAGTAATATCATTTCATTCGCTTTAGTCGTAATTATGGGATGCGTGAACGAATATTTACACATATTCAAATAATTTTCTCAAAATCTCAAAATCTAATCAACATTTTTGAAAAGTTGGAAGCCTAGAATTTAAGTTGAGTGACAACCTATCATGTCACCCAATTTTGTTTAATTCCCTGCTGTCTTTATTTCGTGATGCTGGAACAAACATTTTAGCATTTTTAAATCGATTTTCACAAAATCTCAAAATGTAATCAAAATATTTTAAAAATTCAACACCTATAAATTAAGATTAGCAACTACCTATCATATCACCAAATTTCGTATTAGTCGTTATTACGTGGTGCTTGAAAAAATATAACCGCATTTTGGGAGAATTTTCACAAAATCTCAAAATCTAATAAAAAGTTTAAAAAATTGGACACCTATACTTTATGTTGAACAACAACCTATCATGTGACCAAATTTCATATCATTCGCTTTAGTCGTTATTACGTAATGTGTGAACAAAAATTTACTCAGTTTGAAACGATTTTCGCAAAATCCCAAAATCTGATCAGTTTTTTTTTAGATGCTTATAGTTTAAGGTGACCACCTATCATTTCACCAAATACCATTTTTTCACCTTTGCAGTTATTACGTGATGTGCGAACACAATACGCAGTGTGAAACAATTTTCGCAAAATCTCAAAATCTAATCAAGATTTTTTTTTTAATTCGACGCCTGTTTTAAGTTGAGTGACCACCTATCATGACACCCAATTTCATATCATTCGCTTCAGTCGTTTTTACGTGATGCTTGAACACAAATTTACGCAGTTTGAAACGATTTTCACAAAATCTGAAAATCTAATCAATATTTTTTAAAAATTCGACGCCTATGTTTTAAATTGAGTGACCACCTATCATGACACCCAATTTCATATCATTCGCTTCAGCCGTTTTTACGTGATGCTTAAACAAAAAAAGCGTCACGGACAGAATGACAGAATGACAGAAGGACAGAATGACAGAATGACAGACAGACAAACTTTTTTTTGAGGGTCGCATCGGATTCCCGGGTGCTTGAAACGGATAGAAATCGCAAAATATTTGAATTCCAAGAAATGTACAGACAAAAGTCTAATTTTATTTATATAGATATTATATATATATATATATATAAATAGTAGAATATTATTAACTTCAAACGAAACATTGTTAGCAGTAAAATATTGTTAATTTAACAAGGTTAAAAAAATCTTTTAGGAACTTGGTTAAGAGCATAAACTATTCAGTTCTTATTTTAACATCCATAAGTAAAGATCTAAAACTATATAGTTATTATTATTGCCTGAAAAGTTAATTGTTAAAATTAAAAATAATTTGATAAATAAATAAATATAAAAATATGTTATTAGGGGAGATTCTAAAAATATTTTAAAAACAGAATATCAAACTAATGTACTGTGTTTTCTGATCCATTGGTTATCCTGATTAATTTTAGTTCATTTCTAAGAAAAGTTTTTGTACAGTAAGAAACCATTTTTCTTAAGTACATTTTATCGACCCGCTGTACCCCATAAAGGGTACACTCGGTCAACAAATGGGGTACACTGGGTCAACTAACGAGAAACACAATAAAAAATTTTCTTTCACTCGATAGTGAGTAATTTAAACTTTTTTATTTCTGACAATATTTAGTATTAAGTTAGATATTAAAGTAACTCAGCGTTTATAAGGTAAAGGTTAATTTTAAAGTTATAAAATATACACACACTAAATTTGTTAATAAAATTAAAGAAAACGTCTTTAGTTAGATGATATCACTTTGAGCCCTATTAAGTTTACAAAATTTTAGTTTATAGTTATTTCTAAGACTTTAAATAAAAACTATTATTTTACAATAACTAACGGACATATGGTTACATTACAATAACTAATGGACAGTAACCGAAAATCTACTGCAAAAGTCAACTTTGCCATAGTTCTCTCAGTTCCTTGCAATATATTTGGTTTTGCTAACTTTCTCACAATATCTGTACTGTCTGCTGTATAAATATCTGTCTCCTCAAAGATAAGTGCATAACCTGGAGGAATTCTTTTCATGTAGTGCACTTCAAATTCATTTTCATTTTTGCCTACAACTTCAGTATCATAGTGTTTAAAACCACATTTTTTTAATTGCCGTAGACCTTGAATAATACGAAATCTCCAACGTCAGCATTAAAATCTTCTACATATTCAAATTCTAAATCCTTAAAATGAGATTTACTGGAAGATTCTTTTCATTCTTCTTCTTCAGTTGAGCTATTCTTGTTATTGCTTGCAATTTTTTTTTCCTCTCCTGCTTCATGTATTAGGTCTTTCACTCTCTTTTTTTTATTAATCATCTCATTTTGGATTGAGATTGTCACAGGTGTAAGAATTTCTGATTTTTTTTTTTTTTTGGTTGCTTCTCAGTTTTTTCTCTTTTGCATCACATTTAGGAAAAGGCTTTTACCATCTCTGGTATCATTTTTTGTTTTACATAATTTTTCTTGAGAAAATGAAGATTTTGTGGCTCATGTGAAAAACTTATTTAGATAAATTTAGATCATTCAGACATTAAAAAGTAAGAGAGAATCAATAAATACAATATAAATGGGGACACAATGGGTCAGTGACCCCCTGTACCCCATTTCAGGTGACCCAGTGTGCCCCATATGAACCAATGTATTATTTTTTCCCCTCGAAATTCCAAATGTCTAAAATATTCATTTAACTAGAACATGATAGAAAAGAAAGTATAATTTAAACTATATATAAACCTACCACATAACTCATTTACTTGACAAATTTCAAGTGCAATAAAATACTTACTTTCTTCAAATTTCATGCAGATGATCAGAAAACGAAATGGCTCTTTCTTTCCGCCACAGTCAAAGTGAGATGTCTAACATTTCCACAGAGTTAAGTTTTTTGATACCTAGTTTAAATAATTTTCTCATTTGAAAACTATTCATTGAACAACAAATATCTTCAATGACCCACTGTACCCCCTCTGACCCCCCAGTACCCCGCTCTCCCCTATACATAAAGGAGTTACAAGACAAACTAAAAAAGAAAGAACTAGATTTCCTTCGGAAAAACTAAAGTAGTTCCGAAAGATTTAAAATCGAGACAATTTGTCCCGGTTTTAATTTCTTTAGGGCGAATTCATTTCTTATTTTAAATGCGCAGGTAGTTATCGGCTACAGAAACTTTAACGTTTCATGTGAACTATCAAGCGCTTTTTAGTCCATATAAAATTTCAAGCTTCGAAAGAAAATTCATCGGGACAAACAAAATTCACTTCTGCAGTATATTTGTACACATAACAACAACAATGTTGCGAAGTGTGTCAAAAAACTTGATTACACGTGTTCATGTTTGCATTCAAAATGGTGGCGAACATTTTCATCATTTTCTGTAAGGAATAATAATGTAAAAAATTGGAATTATGTATTACAAAAGTAAAATTATCACAGGATTAAGTAACATTGTGCGTTTCCATTTCTGTTTTACCTCGCAAATAAAATTGTAACAGTCCCACAATGATGGAAATTGTCTATTATACTTAAATAATTTTCAAACATTTGTACTTTAGTGTTTGAATAGTTGCCACATCGGCCAGATTTAAGGGCAATAAGAAAAACCATTGGGTACTCTTTTAAATTGATCACCTTGTATTTTGTAGTGCATTTATCTAGTGCACTACACTGTCGATCAAACGAAAGCATATGAGTGACCCCAAAAAAAAATCTTGGTAATCCATAATATTTCGATAATCCGGCAGTTATTTGTTCCTAAATATGCTGGATAATCAAGACTTTACTCTTATTTTATTAATTTCAAAGTTTAAAACAGCTATTTCTGGTGTGTAATCAAATATAAGAAAAAGCATTTTCCCTAATTTGCAGTGAATTGATAAACTTCAAAACAAAAGACAGGTTTTTATTTAGCAATAAAATGCTATCAACTTTAAAAAAATAGTCACTTAAATTAGATGATGAGCATGAACCTTATGCATTCTTATTTTAATATTCATAAAAGTAAAGAAACTTACTCGATCTTGCTTTCACAAGAGTTTTGTTAAATTTCGAAAAAGAAACTTTTCCGGACATAGAAAATGCTGTCAGTTAAAAAGCTTGCGTATTTGAGCTAGAGAGAATTTGCGTTCTTTTATTCAAAAATACACGAACAAATAAATAAATAATGAAATAGAATAAAACTCAAAATTGTCTGGATTTTTTCCGGTCGGGTAGAGGGCGGGGCTATCGCTGTAATTACTGAAGCAGTTTCTTTCGCCTACTAAGTTAATGTAGTTAGATACTCAAAAATTGTATGATTAATGAGTATTTTAACAAAATAAAAATGGTGTCTCAGAGATTAAGTAGTTTAAAAAATGAACCTCATTAGTTATTCATTATGTTATGCTTTCTTACAAAGGTATTTGAATAGTGGAAGCATGTTAAGTAAATATTGAAGCATCATGACGTATTCAGGGCGGAGACATAAATAATAAAATGGAAGAAGATTTGTTATAAAAAATCGGAATGACTGATAAGGTAATAAGGAATATTGAATTTTATATAGCTTCTGAAAAAAAGAAAATTCAAACAAATTAATTTTCAAGAAATATTGAACTACGAACAAGCTGTGCCTAAGCATAGCTAAATTTTTCAGACGAAAACTTTATAGATAGAACTCTTAACCCATTTGTGCCCAGATATTTTTGCGATTTTTGGTAATACCAGCAATAATAGATAAATTTCTGATGTCAACTTCTTGAACAAGGGTTAATTTCTTTTAAAATCATTATGTAAAAAAATTGAAATGTCAACATCCTATGTGGTCATGTTAAAATATTTTGTGGAGTTGAGTTTCAATACTCGCGAATAAAGGCTGGGAAAAATAAATAATGTTTTCACGGATAGCGAAAATGCCGTCCCAAAAAAAGGGACACTATGCATAAATGGTGAAGAGTAAGAAAAAAAAACAGCAGTATTTTACTAAACAATGAAAATCTTCATGATTTCTAAAACAATTAAAAATTCTTCCTGATTCTATATGGATAGTTCTTTTTTTTTCCTTTGGAAAAAATTCAAATCATTAGTAAAATGACTTTATAAAAGAAAAAATTGGGGACTCTACAAATCTGGGGACATTGGGCAAATGTCCGAATTGCATATACGATCGTAAGGCCCTGAACCCAAATAGCGTTCCCAATAAGAATTAACGATTTAATAAGTCTGTGATACCGTTGTCGTATATTACATTTAAAAAAAAAAAAAGGAAATAGAGATTAGAAAAGGAAAAAAAGAGCAAATTCTGGTGGCATGTTAAGATTTCTAAGTACAATCAAAACGTTGACAGATCTTGACTTGGGACTAGAATCTAGCTTTTACCATAATTTTTCCGATCACACTTTTTTTTTGTTACGTATTCCAAGAACCTATAAAGCTACAAGCCCGTATACGAACGTCCCAAAAAACGAACACTTGGCATAAATGGGTTAAAAAGTCCTCCAACCAAGGCACCCCCCACACCCATAGTCAGATGTCTCTAGGCTTGCCATAACACAAGAACCTCCCTAACATAGCTAGATTCTTTGAAAATCAGTCCAGCAGTTGTATCATTTCTTAAAGAAACAGCCTTATGCTGTCACTCGTGGATTTTTCAAGTCTGGAACAACCCACCATGCTGCAGACAGGGACAGTTCTCCGTAACAGAATATGATACCGGATCCAGAATGTCTCAAACTAAACAATAGCGAAGAAACGATACAAGGCTTCGCATCAATTGTTTATCCGCAACGTTAAAAACTCTATATATCTGTTACTTCTTATTCCTCCCACCCAAGTGAAAGAATCCCGACAAGCAAAATCCAGCCCCTCGCGTAACAAAATAGGGGTGGGGTTGTCCAAATTTTTATCAAGTCCTGGGTCCTTCCCGTGTTTGTACAGCTGCGTTTTTTTTTTCTTCTCTCTAGTCTCCACTTTTTTTCAAGAATAGCTCATCGCTGAAATGGAAAGTCTATTTCTAGAGATATAGACTGGATAAAGCCGAAAATGATTGGGCAAGATCAGACATTTCGTCACTCTTCAAAATAGTCTTTTGTTTTTGTATTGGGGAGGGGCACGTGCTGTGTTGTCTGAAGGGTTTAATACACCGCACACCAGTGGGTAAGATAGTGGATGCGGAGGAGACATGGTGGATTTTTCTCACACATGGTGGAAAACACACTACTGGACGGAGTACGGAGTTTTGATCCAAAATCTGAACTAAATTTCCCTAATTTGACGATTTAAGCTGAGAAATTGAGAGTTGTTGTACTATACCTAGGTCAATTACATTCGAACTCACTTATTGGAATATCTGTCAAAGGAATATCCTGCATTTTAGAATAATTTTTCGTGAAAATTGGTTATTCCATTAAGCAAGTTCCACTGTACTTACTTCCCTACCCCCATAATAAGTTTAGTTGGTATTTTCTTTAATAAAAATTAAAATGATTATTTTAAGACCAATGTGCAGCACAGTGGTTAAAGCCACTGACATTGGGAGATGGCTCAAGTGGTGGAACAGGGTTCTGTCCTCTCGCGGAGCCGTCGGTTTAGCGGTCTGGCGTTTTGGGCGGTTTTCTCCAGATGTAACGTGAATACGCGCAAGAAGTCCTTCCCCAAGGCATTTGCTCCCCCCCCCCCTTTGTATTTGTCCTTTCTTTGACGTGAATTTATAAGCGGTTCCTCGTGTACAAGTACACAAATCCGAATACATGTTCCAACACAACAACAAGAGTATTTTAAGTTATGTTTCTCTTGTAAAAAAAATAATGGGTAGTATTATCCAATTTTTTTAATAATGTCCTGGGCTCTTCCTGTGTTTGTACAGCTACATTTTCTTTTCTCCAAACTTTATTTAAGAATAGCACGCCGCTGCATGGAAGTCTATTTCTTTTACCAAGAGGCAGAGACATATCGACTCTATAAAGCCAGAAATAATTGGTCTAGATTAGATATTTTGTCACACTCAAAAGTAGCCCAGGATAAGACCCCAGGGAGTTCTGTTATGTTTTTTTTTTAATTTTATTTATTGTATTCATTTTTTTCCTACACCGGCTGGGTGTTGGGGTTTAATTAGCTCTTGATGAAGAGAGGTAATCTTTTTTTTTTTTACCTCTTGAAACGTCCGAAGAACTTCATTTTGCCATTACGTGTGTTTTCAGCATTGCTGTTTAATTTAATTTCCGGTTGTTTACCTGTTCTGTCATGTCACACCAGATACAAGAGTTCAGATCTCTACGCCCAGTCTTAGTATAATACGAAACCAAAATGCACCTATAAGTACGAGCAATTATTTCATGCATCCAGAACATACCGATGGCATCGCATGCTTCTGCAGCTCCTACCCTCCCCCCCCCATTTCCCTCTGATTGGAAACGGAGGGGGAGGGGGGTGGGTTAAGGGGAATTCAAGCATGGCTTTCTCGCTACCCTCCCCTGCGTTTTCCGTAATGGCCCAGGGGGGCTTAAAGAGGGATTTGGGCGGGATGGGGCGGCCGCAATTGCCTGGGCTATATATCGACCGATCCGAAAGGGCTTGTTTCTTCACCCACTGTGTCACAGATGCAGGGGCTGTGTGTGTGTATCTGAAGCCGTGTTGTTGAGGAAGTCATAATTATTGTGCAATTCGGGAGGGAAAAAACTTGGAAGACAGAAGTATAACGACTAAAACGATAAAAATCTGAAAATCATTCTTATCTTGGATTTACCTTAGAAAAAAAGATGACACTGATGGACAGTTAACCCTTTAGCGCGCAGTGTTCCCGCTCTGGGAACACCAAACTCTGACTGTTGCCAGTCACGAAGAATAGATTGTTTTTCTATAAAAATAGTTGCGGGTAACACAGCTCTACGAGAATCCTTTACTTTTTAGCACGTCATTTCCCGTAAAAAAAATGGTCACGATTATTTTTAACAGCACTGACATCTGCTGAAAAATGGCAGAATGCGAGAACAGCTGGGGAGATTGCCCAATGCTGAAAAGAGCGAAACCGTTGCTATCGCTCGACTTAACTACCAGCAAGATGGCGGAAGATCGAAACGTTCATCGCGTGCCACAGCCAGCTGTCGTCAAAAAAGGGTCTCTAGATTTGTGGCCCGTGATGAACGTTTCGATCGTCCGCTATCTCTGGTAGTTAAGTCGAGCGATGGCAACGGCTGCCCTTTTTTCAGCATTGGGAAAGGGTTAAAAAACAAACAAATTATTTCAGCAATGAGACTCGAGTGAAAAAAATAAAGTGTTTTTTTATTTCTGTTGTGCACTTTGACAAATTTCAAGGCGTCATGACTGAGTGGATAAAGACACCTAACATGTTAGACGGCAGAAGTGTGAAGTTCGTCTATCGTTCGGCCATCGATCTAACGGCCTGGAGTTAGGAGTGGTTCCTATCTACATACGCATTGGAGCTCCTTAAATTGCCCTCCGCCCAAAGCACCCCTTCTTAGGCAGATAGCCCTCGAGTAGCTCTTAATGCACATTACTCAATACTTGACAAATGGCAAACGTGGGATTTATATAACAAAAAAAAACACTCAAAAGAAACTTGGTGTTTAACAGATAAAACAAATGAAACTTTGTTAACCCTTTAACGCGCAGTGTTCCCACTCTGGGAACACCCAACTCTGACGTTTTGACTGTTGCCAGTCACGAAGAATTTCTATAAAAATAGTTGCGGGTGGCCTATCTCCACAAGAATCCTTTACGTTTTAGCACGTCATTTCCCGTAAAAAATGGTCACGATTATTTTTAACAGCACTGACATCTGCTGAAAAATGGAAGAATCAGGAACAGCTGGATAGATTGCCCAATGTTGAAAAAAGGACAGCCGTTGCCATCACTCGACTTAACTGCCAGCAAGATGGCGGACGATTAAAATGTTCATCGCGTGCCACAGATCTAGAGACCCTTTTTTGACTCAGGCACAGCCATCTGTCGTCAAAAAAGGGTCTCTAGATCTGTGGCACGCGATGAACGTTTCGATCGTCCGCCATCTTGCTGGTAGTTAAGTCGAGTGATGGCAACGGCTGCCCTTTTTTCTACATAGGGATAGTGAATAAATAACACACTTAAAAGGTATTATAAATAGCACACTTAAAAGGTAGAGGAGCTGAAGGTATTATGGAATAGTTGGGATATATATGGAATACCGAGTTTTCAGTTCTTTTAGGTGCTGTTGTCACGCGTTAACACTATAAGCTACTCAACAAAGATTCCCGTTATTACAGTGCAATGAGAGGTGGCCGCTTATTTTTGTTGTGTACTTACTCGCTATACTAAAAACTGTGCTTCGTGATTTTCAAGAGTTTTTCCAGATAAGTTTTTCAAACATACTAGTATGCACGTGACTTGAACATTGTTCTTACGCATAATGTGCACTAAAAGAATTGTAGTTTGTTGTACTGCGGCTGTTTTAGAGCTGACAGTGTTTTTCCCATCAGTTTAAAGTATCATTTTCCTAGATGACGTGCCGGGTATTATGGAATACTAGGTAATATTTTAATGCATTTCATGCCATCAATCAAAGACGCTGAATGTATCTTCCGTAACAGAAAATTCTCCGAAGATGAACCAGGAGAAATTTGGATTTTTTCAATGCTTCAAATGTTCTTTGTGGGCTCATGTTGTCTGTACCGGAGCAGAGAAATATGATATATGTCTGCGACTTTTGTAAATAGACTCGAAGCAGGTATGACTTGTACATAATCTTAAAAAATATAGTTTTATAGTTAAAAATAGCTATGTTTTATAAAGTATAATTAGTTTTTCAACTGTTTAAACCACTTATTCCATATTGCCGGACTATTCCATATTAACCTCTACTTGTAACTTTTTTTTAAAATAATTTTTTCAATAACAACAAAATAAGTAGTGTATTTTTTTACAAGTGACATTTCATAACAATTTGTATGTACACATGATGATTTTGGGAATTTCATTGAAAAATCTGTAAAGCTATATTTAGAAACGTAAATGATATTCCGCAATGCCCTCCTCTCCTCTACTTATCAATCTGTACACGTATTTCAAAAGAAATAATATTAATCTGTACAGATCGATAAGATTCTTTTATTTGTGGTATTTTACTAAGTTTGAATTATTTTACTATGATTTAGTTCATATCGCAAAGAAGGAAGTTTGATGGCTCTTAAAAAAAAAATCTTATTTCATGTCTTTTGTTCTGTGTTAACCCATTCGTGCCGAATGAATTCTAACGTTTAAGATAAATCGATGCACGACAGGGTTTTCTTTATCATATTAAAACTATGTACATCATGGCCAATCTTTGGAATTGAGTTCAAATCGTGGCGAAAAATAACGGATGAAGATTAGGGGTGGAAAATGGTTAAGCAAAATTACGAATCGGGCTTTATCACGATTTGATGATTGTATTTAAATTATCGTATAGATTCGTCGAAACGACTCTTATTATTCTTTAAACTGAATATTAGAGAAGTGACAGATGAAATTTAGAATGTATATTTCGAGTCGTGCTCTACAATTTGTCAAATGGGACGTCTGAGATTTATGAAACATCACTGGAGAAATTCTATGGCTGTTTTTTTTTAAGATATCCGTTCTCGTCACATGGGTATTTTTCTGTTTAAAACTGAAACGAATCATGTTAGGGACAAGTACTAAATCTAAATTGCGAACTGATAAGTCAATATAGTGGAAACGTGCCACTGTTTTTCGGTCTTTCGGAGAGGTTGCTTCGTATTGTAATGCATTGCAGAAGTGGAAATAGGCTTTAAGAGTTGTGAAGAATTCGTGAAACATTGTCAAAAAAAATGGCAAAATCTTAGAATTTGAAATTTTGTTTTATTTCAACAAATGGGTGACGTCTCGGTTAATTTTGCAAACCATTTGTCTTGCACTTTGGAAGTACTTTTTGAAAACTGCACAAGACTTGTAGGTTTCTTGTTTATTACAGTATACACAATATGAAGAAACATTATCAAATATTATGTGTCTTCATTTATTTTTAAAACTTTTCAAAAAGCCGTGAGACAAATACAGCTATTTGGAAAATAACCATAAAAAATAAAGCAAATTCTGAAGAGGTGTTAAAAATCAAACCTTACCATATAGTTACGCTGATCCTTGATTCGCATCTTTAGTAGACTTTAACAATTCCGGTCCAACCACTTCAAAACAAACTTTTACCGTCATTCATCCAAACAGAGCAAAAATTTATTGTCCAAAACTGTAATAAATTTCACACCGTTTGTACGATCCGCTTGAAATTTTTCATAATCATGTATAAAAATATAGAAAATTATCTGTGCTCCTTTAAAAATCAGAAAATCCACCCGTTCCATCATATCTAAGCGATTTTTTGATCTTTTCATCTCCATTTTATTTGCGAGTGAAAAAAAAAAGTGAATCATTTGCGTGAGAAAATTAACTTTTCCAAGTGAAAATGACGTCACACAATTGGGATTCCAATTCGTTTAAATTGGATTTTCCAGATAACATACACTGCTGGCCACCCAAATTGCAACACCAAGAAAAACAAGAGATATCACAACAAAATTTATTGTGTAGATAACATGTTGACCAAGTAACAAATGATTAAATTTACAGCATTCTATGAAGCGTGGTTCCTGCCAAAATCAGTACCCAGAGTAGCCGCCCTTGTTGGAGATCACAGCTGCCACACGCCTCGGCATTGATTCAAAGAGACTTTGAATGTGTTCTTGGGGTACAGCAGACCAAGCAGCTTCCACACGTTGCCAAAGTTGATCTGGTGTGACAGCTGGGGATGAACTCTGGGTCAGTCGTTGAGCAACCATGGACCACATGTTTTCTATCGGCGAAAGATCCGGAGAGCGCGCCGGCCAGGGAAGCAATTCAATCTGGTGATTGACGAAGAACCCTTGGACAATGCGTGCCACGTGTGGCCGTGCATTATCCTGCTGAAATATGGCTGTTGGCAAGCCCTGAAGGTAAGAAAGGACAACTGGCTCCAACACCTCGGAGATGTAGCGCTGGCTGGTTAAAGTACCGGCAATGCGTACTAGAGGAGTGCGAGAGAGATATCCGATACCGCCCCATACCATAATACCCGGTGCAGGACCAGTGTGACGGTGCATAATGCAGCTGTTCAGCATCCTCTCTCCACGGTGTCTCCAGACTCGAATCCGACCGTCGTGGTGTTGCATACAGAAGCGTGACTCGTCAGTAAAGAGAATTTCATTCCATTCTGTCGTCCACATCCTTCTTTCATCGCACCATTGGCGGCGGAGACTCTGTGGTTCCGCGTCAGAGGTAGACAAAGCAACGGACGTCTTGCGGACAGACCATTCTGCTGTAAACGACGTCGAATGGTACGCGCAGACACTGGATGATGCGTTACAGACTGAATCTGCTGTGATATGGTTCGTGATGTGACTGAGCGGTCCGTCACTGCCATGCGTACAATCTGCCTGTCATCACGTGACGTGGTGCACTGAGGTCGATGCGGTCGATCACGTCTGTCCGTCGTACCCTCCTGCACCCAACGATCACATATCCGCATCACAGTTGTTTGGTTTCGTCCAATACGACGACCGATTTCCCTGAAAGATAACCCACAATCTCGGTATGCCACTATCCTTCCTCTGTCAAACTCGGATACTTGATCAAAAGATGATCGTTGTTTCCTACGAGGCATAATTTATCGTTTTTTTGAAAAAAAAGCAAGAAAAACACAATTGCTGTACTTGAAACCGTCGAAATCTCCAAGCCTTAAATAGCGCTTTGAGGTGGCGCCACAGGCGCGCTTGATGTGCGTCTGCGCTGAAATTCTAATCATTTGCATATCTCACCTCAGCTAATGCATGTTGTAAATTTCATATTATTTGCATGCTTCCTTCAGGGTGTTGCATTTACGATGGCCAGCAGTGTAGTTTAATTTTTTTTCCATTAAAATAATCGTCTGCTGAAGTATTAATACAAGAGGGGCTGAGTACACAAAACGAAATCGTTCGAATGATTAAAGTTTCTGCGCTTTTCCAGAAGAGCATGATAAATCGATTTGGGTCCATAATAAAGATTGAATATGAAGTTATTTATTTTAGGTGGACAACGATTAAATATATTAAGTGTAGACATATTTCGTAGACAATGTTTTTTCTAGAGTTCGTTGTTATTCCCTCCACAACAGGTTTTTTTCTTCTAGTTACGTAAGAGAAGTGGCGCACCCAGGATTTTAGTTTAGGGGGGGCTGGGCTACATACAAATACTGCTGAACTCGGTCATAGTTACCTTGGTTAGTTACAACTCTCTTTAACGTCAAAATATTCGGTACTAATTGACTGTCCCACAGCGGCGGCTCGTGGCATACAGCAAGTACAGCCGGGCTGCACTTGAAATTATCAGCACATACTTTTATAAAATAATTAAATTATTTTAAAATTAAACTTCCATAAAATAAGTTATTCTACTAATTTTCCTAAATTCAGATTAGAATTGTGGAATTCCTACGGTAAATTAAAAAAATCTCCGAATAAAACCAAAAAAAAAACGTATTGTGGCCGGATCGCTCATTCAGAAAAAAAGCACTTTAATCCTCCCGCAATTCAATTGGGAAAATCTGTTTCAGCCCAGAACGCTGAAAAGAAAATTGGTAGCACCGTTGCCATGACAACGACTACGTAAGCAGCCTCTCCGGCATAGGGAGTATGCAGCTGATACAGCCGAAGAAAGATTTTTTAACGGCGGCTGAACTTGAGAACTCGACTAACTGATTGGCTCGGAAGAGAAGTCAGGGAGGGGGTAACGAGAATATATGTTTGGAAAACTCTCGACTTTATATTGCTGAATTTATCAAGAAGGTAAGCCTGAATAGACGCTTATGAATGAACAATTACCCATCAAAGCAGTATTGTTTTTAAGTAAGCAAGAACTGGCATTTAGAGGACATGGCGAGCGAAAAAATTCTTTAAACATGGGAAATTTTAAAGAGCTTTTAAAATTATTGATATCTGAATTAAAACAACGCCTTTTTATGGGGACATCACTGACCGATTCGCATGTTTAAAAGGAAGGAGGATTGATTTGACTTATAAAAAAATAAGTTTCTTTTTTTTTCTTTTCTTCTCAAGTTATCGTAACAAAAGAAAATTCTAAGGAAACTTCGAATCAGACACGGATTAATGCAATTTTGAGGATAAGAGCGGCTAGTTGAAATTTATGTCCATTTTATGGAAGTAAAATAGGATCTGTTACATTTTTTATGTAATTTCTTTTTTTTTTTCCTCGGTGAGGGCTTAATCCGCCAGCTTTCGAATTCAGTAACAAAGATTTTCCAATCCTGTCCGGAGGAAAGGGGGGGGGGGCTCATATGCTTCCGGCTGCACTAACAGTTTTGACCACGGGCCGCCATTGCTGTCCCATAGAACACAAGCAATGTAACTCATTATAGAGTCTTAAATAATTATCTGATCTTTTGAGAGACGTTGTAACAGTGTTTCAACTAACTGTAAGCATTTATTTAAAAAAATTTTTAAGTAAATGCCTTTTTTCGTTAGAAATAATTTGAAGACAATTAAAAAAAAAAAAGAACTTAAAAAAAATTAATTCATTAGCGATAATTTTCATTTTTTTAACGCCTTTCACTTCTAACTTTCTACCTTTAGGGGGGGCTTCAGTCCCCATAGCCCCCCCCCCCCCCGTGAGTGCGCCTATGCGTAAGAGACTCGAAATAAAAGGAAAGTCTTCAAAGTCTACACTATGCACCTTTACGCAAAGTAAATCTGTTAGGGTTATGAATAGTTGGGGAAAAATTCCAAGTAGTTGATTCTGTTCATCTTGATAAGCTCACACAGCTAGTTTTCAAACCGATTAATATAGAAAATTTTTGACAACGTTGAAAAAAAGGTAAATAGGACCGTTATGGAGGAACGTAATCCTACGTTAAAAAAGCAGACTTGAAAATGTATGGTGCTTAACTTAAAATTTTGAGAAACAAATCCCCCCCCCCTTCCCCTCCTTCCTTTAACTTCTTCAACAGTAGTGTTTTTTACAGTAGTCTTTTTTACTTACTTTGAGGAAAAAATAGCAAATCCTGCGATGCAACTGTTGCCATATCTCTGCGCGGAATAATAACAATACAAAAAGCGAGGTGCAAAGAAAAAAAGGTGCAAGGAGAATCCAAAAATCATCCCCCCTTGAGTATGAAAACACGTAAAGTGTCAATCAGTGCGTGAGGGGGTGATGAGAGGTTTGCGGACGCTGGCGACACCGAAAGTGACAGTTGAGGAGCCGGGGACGTGATGGTTTGTGACATTTACACGCTCCCGATAGTGCTGTGCCTTCTGGAAAGTATCAGAAGAGGGAAAAACTCTTTTTTTCTCGTATTTATTTTTTGTCGTGGGAGAGGTTATTTTCTTTGTTTTTGTTGAGAGAACGCGGGAAGGTTTGTTTTTGTGTGCTTTCTGGAGATCGTTGGGTGCACAGACTGATTCCCGGAGGGTGGGAGGGGGATTGCATGTAGCTTTTTCTTCTTTGCCAATAGTTTGGCATGCATGTTCCAAGTTTAACCCGTTGAGCGACTAAGACGTAAAATTCGATAAAATGTCAGTTCACTAATATCCAGTTTTCACTGCAATAACTTTTGTCTTGAGCTAAATTATTCACGTAAACTTTTTTTTCAGCTTTAAAAGCTGATTTTTCTCTTAATAGTTATTTTTATTGGTGATGGAAACGAGACGAGACGAGAGGAGAAGGGACAAAGACTTTCAGTAGTTATGCCGGACGAGACGAGAAGAGATAGAGAATTTCAGTAGTCACTCTAAACAAGACGAGAAGAGACAATGAATTTCCGTAGTTATGTGAGACGAAACGAGAAGAGACACAGAATTTCTGTAGTTCTACGGGACGAGACGAGGAGACTGAGAATTTCAGTAGTTATGAGAGGCTGAGAATTTCAGTAGTTATGCGGGAGGAGACGAGAAGAGACGGAGAATTTCAGTAGTTATGCGGGACGATATGAGAAGAGACTGAAAATTTCAGTAGTTATATAGGGCGAGACTAGAGAGACAGGGAATTTCAGTAGTTATGTGAGGCGAGACAAGAAGAGACGGAGAATTTCAATAGTTATGCGAAACCAGACCAGAGGAGACTGATAATTTCAATAGATACTATGTGGGACGAAACGAGAAGAGACAGAGAATTTTAGTAATTCTGTGGGACGAGACGAGACGAGACGAGACGTGACAGTGAATTTCAGTACTCACGCCGAACGATTCAAACTTCTTCCTCGTCTCGAGGCCATCACCAGTTTTCAGACAATTTTGTATTCCTCTGTCGTTAAAATTGCCTAAACGCAGTAAATAGCGTGCAAAATTTTCTATCTTTTTTAAATATTGAACCCGTGTTCAACCACTTTCGCTTCCATCTTTCCAATATGCTGCCTTGAAAGACGCAACAGTGAAGATCTTCTCTTCTGTGTGAAAAGTTGCTTCTCAGCATTGTAATGGGGGTCTTTGAATCTCCTCCAGAGAACCCAGCCTTCCGCTGCTCTTGCAACATCGTACATCTAGCAGGATGAAAGTCTTCACAGCTGTGTCATTTCAATGATAGAAGTGAACTGGTTAATACTCGGTTCAATAGGGGGTTAACCCTTTGAGACTCAACTTTTTCCCAATGCTGGAAAAAGGGCAGCCGTTGCCATCGCTCGACTTAACTATTAGCAAGATTTCGGACCATCGAATCGTTCATCGCGTGCCACAGACCTAGAGACCCTTTTTTGACGACAGCTGGCTGTGCGCGCACAGCCAGCTGTCGTCAAAAGCCATCGTCAGCCATCGTCAGAGTGTGGTGTTCCAAGAGCGGGAACACTGCGCGTTAAAGGGTTAAACTCTTTACCAACGTCCTCCTTTCCTGCTAGGTATGACAGTGTTGTATCTAGGTGAGGGGGCTAGGGAACTTCAGCCCATCCCCAAAAGACATTACTTCAATATATTTTCCCTTTTTGTACACTTCGGAATGCAAGTATTTTTACAGTTCTATTGGTATCACTTTGAAAATTTACGTAAATTGTTAAAAGTACGTAATATAAAAATTTCTTTTGTAGAAAAATGCATTAATTTCTAATTTCCTTGTAATTTGGATTATTGTTATTAATTAAGTGAAATATTACACTCTTTTCTAAATTCTATAAACAAGTTTTAATGAAAGTAATTCTTCAATGCTGGCTTTCAACATAATTTTGTTTCTTGGGAAAAAAGCTATGAAGAAAAAAATGAAAAAAAAATCTACTTTTTTGCAGCATTTATTATTTTTTAAAATATAAAGCAGACATTCTCATTTTTATAGACGCTTCAAACTTATACATAAAAATTCAAGATTCTAATACTATTACCAGAAAATTAATAGGTTGAGAAAAGATAACTACAGAAAAATTTCCTTTTTTAAAATTAATTTTTTTCTATCTTACGTGCTTGAAAATGAGTGTGCTTATAAAGTAGAAATATGGCTAAGGAATTTTTCTTTTCTTCCCTAATAGTGTGCTCTGAAAAACAGTATTTTCTATAGTTCTTAATCGCACTTATTTTCAGGCACGTAAGCCAGGAAAAAATTAACCCTCTCGTCACCCTGAACCTCATATGAGGCTCCTACTTCAAATAGCAATATTTAGAGAGAAAACAATTGAATTTAGTATTTTTTCCTTTCAGTGATATCAATATCATTCATTCATGTAGAAAGTATATGAGGCTCTTAACTAGATGCATAAATCGTGCCTAGATTGCAGTACTAGTCAATTTAGATCATTTTTTACAGTTTTCGCTTCATTGTTTCAGGAGAAAAATTAAGAAAATATTTACGCTGCTTTTTTACCGTTTTTTTTTTCTTTTTAAGGTAAGCACAGTTTTTTTCTTATTCCTCAACCTTTACCTAATATGTGCATCCTTTTAAATTAATTTTAGCACAACAAAATGCTTCGAAAATGCAGAAATTAATATTAGAAAAATCTAATATTAATCGAAATTAGAAAAAAAATATTTTTGCATGATTTATAATAGTATTTCAGATGCATTAAATGCTAGACAGATTTTTTTTCTCTGATTTTTCATAATTCGGTGACGAGAGGGTTAAGGGACGGAGGGGGATGGGTGTATGAGCTGAGTCCGGCTAACACAACATGGGAGGTGGTTCAGAAATTTGTTATGGGAGCCCCTTTCATATGTGGGAATTCAATTTTTGTAAAAATTAGAAAGCCTGGAACTACAGGCTTACTTATACTCTAGGCTTTCTACGCTTGTAATTTTTCTTGTAGAGTGGATCTTTGGTACCGATAAAAATATCGTATTAACTGGACATATATTTTATTTAAAATGTTTCATTGAAAACTCTTTTTCAGTTTAGTTTAATAACCTTTTGTAAAAAAAATGTTGTAGAAAAGTACAAATTTCTATGTTTAAAATTAAGTTTAAACAGAGAGGAAGAGAAAACTTTTTTTTTTTTTTTTTTTAAACTAGACACTTCTACAAAATACAGTTGGAACATTTTTTGATTTGAGGGGGGGCTTCTTTGGCTGGAGCCTAGGGTTGCTACCCTACCTGTCCCTGCTTTAGTCAAGCTCTGATGATTTAATTAGAAAATTTCGAACAAAGAAGTTACAGTTTTAAGATTTTGTTCATGGAAATGAAAATCTCTGATAGGAAGAACAAGCACCTGTTCTTTTGTTCGATTAACGCCTCTGCTGGTTTTAAGAAAGAGATGTGTTTTTTCATTACGTTTTTGTCAAATTTTAATGTAATAGTACTGTGAAAATCAAATATAGCCAAACATTAAACTGCAGTTTTAGTAACGGGTGATTTTTGTGACTACTGCACCCTGTCATTGCGCGCATAAATTCTTCAAGATCGGCACATTTCCTCGCGAGCAACTTTCTCCCTATTTATTTATTTAATTTCCCCCTTTTTTTTTATCCGTCAAACTGTGGCAACTGTCACTTTTACGTAGGTGAAATTCCTGACGTTGATCAAATTTCTTCCACTCTCTTTTCGAGAGGAGGAGAATGAAAAAAAAAAAAGAAAGGAAAGTGAAAAACTATGAAAGAAATTCAAGAGTGACGAATGCCCGAGACGGAGCAAAAGAGGGAAGGAGCAAAAAAAAAAAAAAAAAAATCATCAAAACCTAAAACAGAAACCGAAAAGAAGAAGGGGGGGAGTAAAAAATAAAGAAACATAAACTCCTGCTGCCGACCGGGTAGAACTTTTGTAAATGACATGTCTGTGAGCGTCCGTGTGACATCGCGGAGTTCGGCTTATGGATGTGCTGCACAGGCCATGGTCTCCCATCAGTCGTGCACCTCCCTCCCATCAGTCTGAATCATACACGTCACATTACCCATAAGCCCCCCGGATTGAAGCCCATCTGAGCCCCGTGGACGGGGCGGCCATCTTACGGGAGCGGGGTGGCCCACTTGGCGAGGTGGAGCGTGGAATTTGGCGTGATTTTCGGTTTTGAGCGAGCGAGAGACAGCCCTTGAAAACAAATTAAAGTTAACTAATTTAGCCAGGGACTCAAAAATTTTTAGAATGCTTCTTCAAACATAGTTTTTCCACAGGATGATCAGTTTAAAAGAGTACCCGTTGGTTTTTCTTATTACCCTTACATCTGACGGATGTGGCAACTATTCTAACATTGAAGTTTAATGTTTTCAACCTTATTTAAGTGTGGAGAAGATTTCCAACACTATTGAACTGTTACAGCTTTATTTGTGAGGTGAAACAGAAATGGAGACTGCCAGTGTTACTTAATCCGGTGATGATTTTATTTGTGAAAAACATAATTTAATTTAAAATTTTTACATTTTTTTATCACTCCTTACAGCAAATGTTGAAAATGTCCACCACCATTTTGAGTGCAAACATTAACACGTCGAACCATGTTTTGTGACACTCTTGTCAATATTATTGGTGTTATTGGCGAGATCTCTGCAGTTATGGTTTGTTTTAATTCATCGATTTTTGCAGGGCATCTCTAGAAAAAATCAATTGTTTTTATGTTTGCATTCAATTAATTCAATTTTTTTTACATTATCATTCCTTACAGCGAATGCTGAAAATGTTCGCGCACAGATAAGGTTCTCAAGGGAAGTCCTGGAAACATTGATGGATTAAAACGCATCGTAACTGAAGAAATATCTTCAATAACACCAACAATGATGAGAAGTGGGTCAACAATCTTGGTTCGACGTGTTCATGCTTGCATTCAAAAGGGAACGAACATTTCCCAAGGGCGAATATTTTCAACATCTTTTGTGAGAAATGATAATGTTAAAAATTTGAATTAAATTATGTTTTTTTTAAATTAAATTATGACAGGATTAAGTAACATTGAGGTCTGCATTTCTGCTTTACCTCACAAATAAAGTTATAACAGTATAACAGTATTGGAAATCGTCTTTCACACTTAACACTTTCTCACAAGGTTACTCTTTTAAATTGATCACCCTGTAGAACAAAGGATAAGCCTATAAGAAACTGTAAATCTGTCTAAATGAAATTCTTTAAAACAGAAATGCAATCGTAAATCTTTTAATACAACACAGTTAGTAAAAATATTGAATTTTTGAGGAGTTTTTTAACACTTTCCAACAAGGTTGAAAAGTGTTTGATTTCAGTTTGTCTTTCCGTCCGACTGTGTTCTAACTGTCATAAAATATGCATCGAATTTATATTTGCTATTCCTATCTGGCGTACCTCGTACACAATTGAAAATGGTGTATTAGTATTCATAGTTCTCCTACAGGAACACTCAAAAGATTTCCAATACAGTACGCTCTAGAATTGAAAGCATATTTTAAAGATATATCATATTTTAAAGATATTTGGTAGTATTGAGAGCATATTTTAAAGATATTTGGTTATTTTAAATGAAACAAAATTGATATATGTTATTGACTATTACAAGATAAAGCTCTACATCGAAAATTGTGACTGTAGTGTTGAGTAGGGATGGACGCAAGACGAAAAATAAGCGTCTCGCGTCTCGCAAAATAGCCTAAAAGCTTGTCTCGTCTCGCAAAAATCCCTATCTCGTAATGTTAAAAATGTGTGTCTCATCTCGCAAAAAAGCTGTAAATCTCTGTCTTGTCTCGCAAAAAAGTCGTCTCGCGTCCATCCCTAGTGTTGAGAGTTCTACAGGAGCACTCAAAATAATTCCAATACATGACAGTCAAAGGCAGATGAGAGACAGGTATCCATTTCAAGTACAAGTATAAAAATGTTTATAACAGCTCACTTTTCAGTTAAACGATGGGGCAAAAATTTTAAAGATCTTTTACCAGATCTAACTACATTTCATTTATAGTGATAATAGAACATTTTTTAATCTCCGATATCTCGCCAGTTTTAAGGAAAATGCATCACCAAATTTGACGCAAAAATAATCTTGGTGCGTTTAGTCTGATTTATCGTTTTTGTTTATTTTAGTTTCCTGCTTACGGTTTCTTACCGTGTGTAGTGCCCTTCTTAAAAATTTTCAAGTCCCTATAATGATTTTTGTTTAAGGAAATGTTCTTAAGTCACACTGTTTCCTCGAGTCATTCTTTTCAATGTTGCATTTTTTTTGAGGTGCTAATGAGATTTAGAGTACGTACTTTCAAAACATTGAACAGTAACGATGTTACTACTTAACCGTATTTATTTATGTTAAATAAATAACTTTTAATAAATTTGTAACTAATTAACGCTTAACAACTTTGAAAAAAAACACAAAGCGATAAAAACTGCACTCACGTTTGAAAAAGTGCATAATGCTCTTTCTTTATTATCTGCGAGGCACCAATCCACACAAAAGTAAGAAAACAGTATACGTTTGGATGTATTAATATTTAGCTGCTGGTGAAGACCTTTAATGCTACGTACATTTTGTATTGCTACTTTGCACGTTTTCTCAAAGTTATCAATTCTAATTGTCTCTTATAAATAAAATATAAATTTTTTAGTTGTTATTATTATTAATATTTTTAGTATATGTCAAGGCACTGAACATGGTAGATGGCTGAAGAGTGAAGGTCCAGTGTTCTGACCTGTTGCGCCGATCTAATGATCTGGAGTTTGGGACTTTTTTTCTTTCCAGATGTAACGTAAATACGATTTAGAAACCCTTAAAAAGTCCTCTGTCTGAGGCACACCCCCCTTGGCAGATACCACTCGCGTACATTTGTCTCAACACACAATGAAATTTAATTTATGTCTGTGCAATTTTTTAAAATTAGTATTTTCCTTTAGCATGCACTCTGATAAGTACCACTAATAACTATCTTTTTTAATAATCCTTTTTAACTACGACTGTAATCACTACTTACGTTTAATATTATATTTTTAGAGTTGCATTTTTGAGTTTCTGATCACTCTAGGAGTACTTCATTGTAAAAGAATTTATTTGTAGCTACTTTTTTAGCTGCAACTGTGAAATCGGAGTCAGATAAATTGATGAGAAAACTAAAATAATATTGCTTCTTATTTTAAACTTCTTGAATTTACATTTTGTGAGTGTGTGTTCTCGATCTAAGATTACAACTTTTGTTTAGTTACATAAAGCAAAACAAACTGTAAGTAGAGAAAAGGAGGATATTATGTAATACCATTTATATTTCTAACTATAATTCTATAGGTTTTTGAGCTGAATTTCCAAAATCATCATGAGTACATAGTGTGTAACTAATTGTAATGAAATGTCACTTGTAAAGAAAAACACTATTTATTTTGTTGTTATATAAAACATTATTTTTTAAAAAGTTACGAATGGAGGTAAATATATAGTCGGGTAATGTGGAATAGGGGCTTTAAGCCGTTGAAAAACTAATTATAGTTCATAAAGCATTGTTATTTTTAACTATAAAACCATATTTTTAAGATTATGTTCAAGTCAGCGGTTCTCAACCTTTTAACGTCGCGCCCCCCAACAAAGGCTACGGTGGCCGCCCCCCCTCACGTTTTTCAGCATACATTCAGTTTTTTAATCTTTAACAATGAACATTTAGTCGAATTTTCTACAAAATAATGTTTAAAGTTTTAATGAACATTTTAAGCGGAAATGAATATATTTTTTAGTAAAAATGAGAACAAATAAGATGATTTTTTAAAAAAAAACATGCATCACTACTTGCTCTTTGGTTTTACTCGCCCCCCCCCCCAGCAAACGCTCTGCGCCCCCCTTGGGGGTCGCGCCCCACAGGTTGAGAAACGCTGTGTTCAAGTCATTTCTACTTCGAGTCTATTTAGTAAAATTGCAGATATCTTTCTCGGCTCCCGTACAGTCAAGGTGAGATGCAGTGAACCGCTGAAGAACTCAATTCAAATCTCTGCTCTTTGTGCTTTGGAGAATCTCCCGGTACATAAGATACATTCAGTGTCTTTGCTTTAGTTGATGGTATTAAATACCATCACCTTGTATTCCATAATACCCGTCTCCTTATCTGGGAAAATAGACTTTTATATTAATGGGCAAAACACTGTCAGCTAAAAAACAACCACAGTACAACAAACTAAAATTCTTTTAGTGTACATTACGCGAAACATCCATATTCAAGTCACGTGTATACTAGTAGATTAAATTGTTTCAAAAAAATTTCTGCAAACGCACTGGAAAATCACAAAACACACTTTGTTTTGTAGCGAATGGTATGACAATAACAAACGGTCACTGCATTGTAACCATGAAAGTCCTTCTTGAGTATAGTTCATGGTATTCTCATGTGACAACAGAAACTAACAGAGCCGAAAACTCTGCCCCCACCCCTACTATTTCATAATACCCTATAACTTCCTCTATAAGTTCCAGACAAAAATATGAAGTTCTTCTCTTCGTCGTATATTATTAACCAATTTCAGTAAAAGCAGGAAAGCAACTAATGAATGTAAATTTCGTGTAAAATATGTTACGTGTAATGTGCACTAAAAGAATTGTAGTTTGCTGTACTTGGGTTGTTTTTTCAACTGACAGTGGTTTGCCCATCAGTATATTCTGCTCCTCTAGATGAGAAAGCTTTGGCGTCTATTGGAACGTAGAGTTCATTTTATCTGTTTTTGTGTATTGTGGAAAGTTATTTTAATTAAATATTTTTTAACTCTAGCTTTCTCAAAGTACCATATTGTGCTTGAAGCTTTGTAAATAAAACTATAAACTATAGTTGAACCACTATTGGAGCTAGAGCTTGAGCTGCATTAACAGAAATAGATGAAGTTGAAATAGACTATCAGATGATTATCAACTATTATTAGAGAGATATTATATTATTAATCTGCTAATTTACTCAGACGGGACTTGAAACAAGAGCTTAACTTATTTCTATAACATCCACCCCCCCCTCACTGTTTTTAATTATAAAAATGTACTTTTTAAAAATAGAATATAGATTGTATTTCATTTTTCCTTAATTACATTTAAATGTTATGAACTGATTATGTTTCCGTTAAATGAAATAAAGTAAATGATTTTCTTGCTCTTTTCAAGCTGAAATCATCTTCGTAAAAAGTATGGATAAGAGAAAAATAATATACCGTAACTGGCATCAAATTTATATTTTATGATTTTAAAGAACTATTTTTTATTAACAAGAATTACTATTAAAATTTATTTTAATTTTTAGATGATTTACGGAAAAGAAAGAAGGGAGAGAGAAAATTTTCTAACAGTGTGTCCAACTAAAAATTCAATTTTTTAAATGAAATTGATTTTTTTTTTATTTAGTAAAGTATTTTTCATTTTTTAATTTATATTTTAAATTAATACTTAATTCTTTTAAATTTATAATTTTTTTTTAAATGTGTAAATAAAAAGTTTGACGCCAATTACTGTATACTATTCTGTTCTTATCCACATTTTTTAAAAGGATGGTTTCAGCTTGAAAAGTGAAAAAAAAAGGGGGGAGACAGAAAGTTTTCTTAGTATGTGCAACTGAAAATTCTCATTTTTTTGAATGAAAGTGAAAATATTTAAAAATTTAGATTAAAAAGTAAAAAAACACTTAATTTACTAATTACCTTGCTTAAAAAATTCAGTATGAAAATTTCAAGATACGCAGATGATTTAATGGCTAACGAACCATTCTATCAGTTCTTCGATCTGGGTTCAATTCCTGGCTTGGTCTTGGGTGTTAACTTGTCCATCCTGTCATAGGGAGTAATGTTCGCCACCCACAGTATGCTCAATTCTTTGGGCCTTAGTAACGGCGAATGTCCGATGAACAAATGCACTCCCTTGGAAAAAATTTTTAAAGATTCACAGACACATTCATTTTATTACTTCATAATTTGTTTCATCCAGAAGAATGGTAACGGACTTCAGCCAGTGGGGTAGAGATAATTTTCTTTCGGGGGGAATGGGGTTGTCCAAAATTCCGCCTTCATCATATATGTCAAAATGTTGTATCAATATATAAATGTGTTGTATCAATTAAAAAATTTGGGAGGAGATCACTTTTCCCGTGTCTATCTCTCTCATTTCGGGGTGGGAGGCAGACCCCAGAACACCCCTTGGCTCCGCCACTGGCTTCAGCCTCCACTGAAAGACTTAGGTAACGTTTGTTTCATTCATGGACGTAAAAAAGGAAGGAAGAGGGGGTTAGCACATCCACCTTAGTTTACGCATAAACGTTAACTATAGCCAAATATTCTCCTTTTGACCTTTTTATTAAAAATTTTTAAAATAAGATAACTTCGTAAATTTTATATTTCAGTGCGTAACAAACACAATTTTACTATAAAGTATTTAAAATTGTTCTATTGAAAAGTTTTACCAGATATTTACAGTAAAATTTACTGTCAATCAAATTTTTATGGTTGAGAATTCACTGCACCCCTCCTTTTTTTAGGACCCCTAATGGACCTCCCATGAGAAAGCTAAAGCTAAGCCCGTGGCTTCGTTGCATACTTTGCTTAAGTCATATGAGCACACACACACACACACATATATATATATGAATTAGACCCTCAACAAAATAAAAATTTTTTAGGGTAGCATTTTGCATTACTGTACATTTTACTAAGGTCTTAAGGTCAAATAAGTTTTTTTGTTTTCACTAGCCCCTCCCAGTAATAAAATTTCTGTATCCCCATTCGCTTTATATGCACATTTTCGAACGAAAAATTGTTTCAGCGTGGCAGAGAAAATATTGAGCATACTTGCTGCTCACTCGTAGTAGAATATACTTACCATTAAAGGAAACGCATTATTTTTTTTCTCATGCTTTTGTGTGTGGGTGGCAGAATTTTCACTGCTTCACTTGCCGAGTCTGAGAAACACAGTGACATGAACTAAACTTTTGTTAACAAAACTCATTGCCTTTTTAATTAAGATGGCCAAGTAATTAACTATAATTAGGATTCGTGTGAAGATTTTCTCCTCTGGGACACGGTGTCTTTCATTTAAGACTGAAATAATGACATCTGAAGCAGTAAGTTCACCCTTATGGACTTTCAGTAGAGAGAAACATGCTTCTATTTAAGTATAGAGACTATTATTCTAATCAAAGAGACATGATTATTTATTTTTGTGCTCCAAAAAATATCACTTTTTTCCCCGAACAACAGTTCTAAATTATGATCGACATGCAGACAATTTCAATTTCTACTCATTAGGTATTTATACGATGTGACAGCTTTTTAGTCTATAATCAATGAACATCAAAGCACTGTTAAAATAGCTTTAGGTTGTGATCGGTATGCAGAAAGTTTCAATTTTTACTCATTATTTTTTATGCGTGTGACAAGTTTTTCGCTCTATAATCAATGAGCATCAAAAGACAATAACCTTAAATTGTAATCGGCATACAGACGATTTCAATTTTTACTCATTAGTTTTTTATGCTTTGTAACAAATTTTCAATTTATAATCACTGAAAATAAAAACACTATTATAATAGTCTTAAGTTTACGATATATTTAATAGATTTTCCTTCATAGTTTTCCAATGTCGACATGTTATAAATTTTCAATTATAGATTTTCAATCATACATTTCCAATGTTGATATTTTATAGATTTTTAACCTATAATCACTGAACATCAAAACACTGCTATAGTAGTTTTTTATGCGTGTGACAAGTTTTTCTGTCTATAATCACTGAGCATCAAAAGACAATAGCCTTAATCGGCATGCAGACAATTTAAATTTTTGCCCATTAGTTATTTATGCGTTGTGACATATTTTCATTCTATATTAACTGAAAATCAAAATACTGTTAAAATTAGCCTTACGTTGTAATCGGCATGCAGTCGATTTCTATTTTCACTCATTAGTTATTTATTCATTGTGACCGTTTAAATTTTTACTCATTAGTTATTTATACGTTGTAACATATTTTCATTCTATATTAACTGAAAATCAAAATACTGTTAAAATTAGCCTTACGTTGTAATCGGCATGCAGTCGATTTCTATTTTCACTCATTAGTTATTTATTCATTGTGACCGTTTAAATTTTTACTCATTAGTTATTTATACGTTGTAACATATTTTCATTCTATATTAACTGAAAATCAAAATACTGTTAAAATTAGTCTTACGTTGTAATCGGCATGCAGATGATTTCAATTTTTAGTCATTAGTTATTTATATGTTGTGACAGTTTTTCAGTCCATAATCTCTGAACATCAAAACACTGTTAAAATAGTACAACGAATGGAAAGAGCAATTATTCAATTTTTTTTCACGGTGCGTTCCTGTAATTCATTCAGCACGCGCATCAGTCACTAACGTCTTGTTCTTCGCATTACGCGTTACACAAAAAATAGATAATGTGTTAATATACGATAAGTGTAAATTTTCTCTTTATGTGACAAACGGGATCAAGATTTGGCTCATGCAGCTCACTCCTAATCCACCCGAATAGTTCAGCTTTGAAACAGTTGAATTTTCTTGGCTCATGCTAAGCTTTCGGACGTATTTATGAGCGTGAAGCAAGCTCGTCAGCTCTAATAAATTCGTACAGCTATGTTTTCTGAGGTCCTTTTTAAGCAAAAAAATGCGTCGGTCTGACTTATTTTCTTGAATAAGCAAGTCTGCCAAGCTATAAAATTGGAGAGACTTGGTTGATGATGCAGTGACAAATGAAAAAAGAAAAATCTACTTCTCAGCACTTTTTGATAAATTTTCAGTTCATAGATTATAAACACTAGAAAATGGTGTTGTTGTTGTTACTAATGCCCTCTGGTGACCGCGGAGCTGGGTCAGATCCACCATGTCCCTTTAACGCGCAGTGTTCCCGCTTCGGGGAACACCAAACTCTGACGTTTTGACTGTTGCCAGTCACGAATAATAGATTTAATTTCTATAAAAAGTAGTTGTGGGTGACATAGCTCCAAGAGAATCCTTTACATTTAGTCCTTCGTTGCCGTAAAAAAAATTTGTCACGATTCTTTTTAACAGCACTGGCATCAGCTGAAAAATGGAAGAATGCGAGAATAGCTGGACAGATTGCCCAATGCTGAAAAAAGGACAGCCGTTGCCATCGCTCGACTTAACTACCAGCAAGATGGCGGACGATCGAAACGTTCATCGCATGCCACAGATTTAGAGACCCTTTTCTGACGACAGCTGGCTGTGCGCGCATAGCCAGGGAGGGGTACACGTAACCGAGAGGGGATTCACGTAAAGGAGGGGTTCACGTAACCGAGATGATCGCTCATAGAAGTTTCACTGTGTTTTTCAATTTACTATCCATATAAAAACCCTTTAATCCCCTATGAAATAAAAAAAAACACATTACTAGGCTAAGCTAACAACCTAATTTTTTTTAAGTGTGGATATCCGTTTTATCTCAAAGCATAATACAATAAAGCATAGTTTATACGTTCTTAAAGGGACCGATCTAAAACGTCGTATAAATAAAAAGACTTGTAACGTAATGTAATACGTAGTTTCAGTTATATGTTTAAACTTATTACATTACGAGCATAACACTATTACTGTTAATTCATATAAACATAATAATTTTAAGATTGTTAAGATTGTATAATCAAAACAGTAACTAAATTTTAAAAAATAAAACACTTATCATAAATGTGAAACAAATTATACCTTTACTGTACTATACATCTTAAATATTGCATACCTTTAATATTAATATAATACAGATTTTGCATACATATGAAGATGTGATTTATGTTCCATACAGACACTGAATTAAAAAAAAATTTTTTTTATAGTTTTTCATATTTGTCTGATTATATTTTATTATTAATTACAGCAGTGGCGGATCTAGAAATTCTCTTTTGGGAGGGGCTAAATTTTGAAAAAAGCTTATTTCACCCAAACAAAATATACAATAAAGCAAAATTTTAGTCTAGACCAATGTAAAAACTTTTGGGAGGGGCTAAGTGATTAAAAAAGATCACTTTCCATATTCAAAATGCGTAATGAAGCTTTCTCTTTGGGGGAGGGGGGTGAAGCCCCCTAGCCCCTCCCCTGAATCCGCTACTGAATTACAGTATTACGGATTGAATTAAGTTTATGAAATGTTTTTTCTTTCGTGTTTTGACAAAGTTTTTGAATACAGTCCATTGCGTGTTTAACCCTTTATAAGGCGAGTTTATGTGCAGAGAGTCGAAAGTACTTGGGATTTTTCTGGCCCATTTTTAGGGTTATTTCTATATTTTCCCTCGACTGCAAAATCCCGAGTGAAATTTGGATAAACAAGTATTAAACAAACATAGAAATTTTGCAGGAGAATACATTAATTATTCACAAAATCAAAGTCGGAAAACTACCTGCTGCTTGTACAGGGATTGAACGGAAAAATATATAATTGCAACTTGACAGAAATATGGAAAGTCATATTTATACATAGCCTAATTCATATTTTATGCTAAATAATTTAGCAACGTAGGAAATTTATCTCTTAATCGAACATTTTTCCTGGAGGGTGTACATCCCTCCTTACCTCCTTTATCAGACGTTCTATCCAGGTAAAGTTTATCCCTGACTAGGAAAATAAAGAGTGAGACAGAAAACTTTCAATGTTTAGGGAAGTAACAAACGACGTATAACCGAAATTATGCGTCTTACAAACGAAGCGTTTTTGCATTAAAATGCTCAGGAAAGAGTAGGGACTTCACTAAAATGGCGTATAAATGTGAAAGTCGTATAAATAAGAAACGTATAAATACTGCTATACCGTATATTAAATGAATATTTTAATCTGTAAATAAATTAAGCGATCAATATGAAAACACCCATTATCAAATCAAAAACAGTACCAAACTAGCCACCCAAACCTGAAAATAAAAAATTTATACTAGCGAGCAGCCTATACACAACATAAAATATTGAATCTGTAATTTTCGCAGTACATTAAACCACTACTAATCTAAGAACACGTCTTTAAAGCCATCATCAAATCAAAAACCACTACAAGTAGTCCCGACCACTCCACAAAATGAGCCTCAAAAGATAATTTAAATTTTTAACATCTCCTCAAATTACTTCACAGACTTCTAGTCGCACGAAGCCAGCCCGCTCATGCACACAGCGCGATTTAAATACCAGACTTTAAACGTCGCACGCAATCATTGTATCTCATCTGGATAAATAAATACTTTTCTCGCGGAAAAAGTAAACATTTCGATTCGCTTCGTTCCGGGCTATTGGCGCGATACCACGTGAACGCTGTGGTCTCTCGCCAAGGCTTCCATCTCTCCCTCTCTCACTTTTTCCTCCTCCAGCAACCCTGCCACGGAGAGATCTGTCTCGGATTTGACGTTGCCATGGCGACCGATTCCGTCTCCTCCCGTTGGTCGGCTACCGACTGTGATTTGTAGCATCCCTCCTTGCTTTGCTCACTTACCGACTATGTACTTAGCAGTGGACAAAACCTCGAATATCATTTGGAATAACGTTTTATTAAATTTTTCATTTCTTTCTTTGTTTTTTAAATAATGCCCGAGATGGTCAATATCGATTGTTTTTAATTTGCTTTTATTTTTATTTTTTTTACCGGTTATTATTTTACCGTGAATGGCAACGCGAGAGAAAAAGGTGCCTGCCGAGAAAACGGGAGGGGAAGGGGGGGGAGTAAGGGAATTCCAGACCTTTCAAGAAA
The DNA here is from genome assembly GCA_038373885.1 of Cheiracanthium punctorium. NCBI lineage: Eukaryota > Metazoa > Arthropoda > Arachnida > Araneae > Cheiracanthiidae > Cheiracanthium > Cheiracanthium punctorium. The sequence continues at coordinate 207,259 of JAWZYV010003555.1, read as the reverse complement.
GATCTAGAACCAAATCCGTTCGCTTCGGGTATTTATATTGAGAGATGTGTATTTTATGCACCGCTTGCTTGTGTTTGCTTCGGAGAGTGATAGATATCTGATCGTTTATTTTCGAGGTTTTTTAAAAAGAATTTTAACCTTCGATACATTCACTTTTACATTTGATGTTACTATTAAAAATAAGTCTTAAAATATAATTAATATAAAATACAAAAAATACAAAATTGTTAAAAAATACAAAAAATATCATATAACCCGACTTCAGCTATTAGTTCTTCCAAATGACAAAACTTCAAATGTAACTTCAAGTAACAATGGAACATGGTAGATGGCTTTGTGTGAAGGTCCATGATTCTGGCCTATCGTACGACTGTCGATTTAGCAGTCTGGAGCTACAGGCGGTTTTCTCCTGTTGTAACGCGAATACGCGTTAGAACCCCTTGGAACGTCCTTCGCCTAAGGCAGGTACCCTCTCTAGTAGGTTTGCCTTAACAAAACGCACACGCTTAAATAACCATGTATTAAAATATCGTTTAGGCCCTCCATTTCACAATTGAGGGCTCATGACTGAAACGAATGAAATAATATTTGATGAGAAGATAGGTGGCCACTATTCTTAAACTACAGGCGTGGAATTTTTTTAGAATTTTGAGAAAATCGTTTCAAAATACGTAATTGTTCGCGAATCATGCAATAGCGACTAAAGCGAATGAAATAAAATTTGTTGGCATAATACGTGAACACACAATTTAAATGTGTAGGCGTCGAATGTTTTGAAAATTTTGGCAAGATTCTGAGGATTTTAGGAAAAATAACAAATTTTAAAATTCACTTAAACTGAATTATTTTTAATATAATTATGTTAAAACGTTTAACTTAAATCACATAAATGACAAATACTATATGTAGGTTGATGTTTATTTTACACGCTGTGACTTTTGAAATCAAAGTATTTATAAACGATTTTGAAAGAAATTACCGTGTTTACTCGCGCAATAGTCGCCCTCGCATCATAGTCGCATCCACCGTTTTTATGTACAAAAAATCGTCGAAATATTTTCCCCTCGTAAAAGTCGCAGTCACGCATTTGACCTTCATTTATGCCAATAAAAACATTACTATAAAAAGAAAAATGCCTCTTTTTTTGCATGCAACTGACGAAAAGATTATTTAATATAAGGCCGATCATCTGGAAACATTTGATGTTACTAATTTTACTATAATACCAGCAATTCTTTAGCATTAGAGTGTACAATATTGTGTAGTAGATTTCCCCCGCATAACAGTCGCACCTAGACTTTCACCATGAAAAGTTGGCAAAAATATGTGCGACTATTACGCGAGTAAACACGGTAGTATTCATTGACATTGTTCACATGTTGAAATTATGGTGCTTTCATTGCGTTTTGAGTATTAATACAATTTCTCAAAAATGGTATGTTTCGGATCTTATTCCTATACAGGTAAAATTTTGAAAGGTACCGCTTTTTAAACAAATTATCGGTTTTGTGTAACACAACTATTAAGATTGTTTTGTTATTCTCGTTAAAATGTATTTAAATAAAATGAACTGGGATCTTCGATCAAAAATCTAGCTTCTTCTCCATTTAAATCCTTTAAAAATTGTACATGTATTTTGCATTTTGTGTGTGTTTTGAAAATGCATTATGTTGTATTTTGTATTTTATTGTATTTGAATAATGTATTTTGTATCGAAAATACATTTTTGATGTATTATGACCAACTCTGTATACAATCCAAGCTAAGCCGTGCACTTTAGAAAGGTTAAACCTTCGAATATTATTCAAAATACATCGCATTTAAATATATTTTAGTGCCTAGTCAAATTCGATTGCTTTAATTTGTCTTCTTCGTTATTATATTTCAGGGAATGGCAACTCAAACTGGAAGTAAAATGTGCAATGTTGATAAAAAGAGAAAAGTAAAAAGAATTCAGTTCTTTAAAGTCCTAGACAAAAGGAATCTGCTTCGGGTACTTATATTGGAAGATATGTATTTTACACTTGGTTTATTGCATATGAAAGTGCTTGCTGGAAAGAGAGCTGTGTACCTGGTCGTTATTGATATATATATATTTTTAAATATAAATATAAATATATATATATATATATATATATAATGTATACATATATTAATATATATATATATATAACTAACAAGTAAAACACAAAACATACTACAAATAAGACATATCTCTCATAAAAATAACAGCTATTAGCAAGAATTAGAAACCAGATTTTGAATCCAAATAAAGTGCAAGAATTATTGTGATAATATAATGGAACGGAAATTATAACCACTGTCACCATCTTCAGGGGCCACAAACAGTGGATTATAATTTACAGCAAACCAAATAGTAGGGTTTCGGTTGTGTGGCATATCAGAAGAGATATTAACTCCACACATCTGGGCCCTACCCTACTATATAAAGGAAAGAAGAAATCAAAAAGATAACAAAAATTAGAAATAGGAATATAATTTTACATACCAGACCTTGAGCACATGGAAATTTTATTTGAACAATTTGTATGTGTTGCCAATGCTAAGAATTGTATATATATATATATATATATATATATATATATATATATATATATATATATATATATATATATATAAAATATATATATATATATATATATAAAATATATATATATATATATATATATATATATATATATATACATATAAAATATATATATATATATATATATATATACATATATCAATATATATATATATCAATATATATATATATCTGGCCCCTCGTTATATCACGCTTGTCGGGAGACACTAAAAATACGCGATATATCCGGGGAGTGGAAGGATTTGGTAAAATATTTACTTTTATTAGCATTATATACTTAAAAAAAATTAAAAATAGCAATATTTTATACCGGAAATTTAAACAAAAAACAACTTAAACTATAAAGACAGAGAATTTTCATCTCGTATTAACTTTATTTACAAATACATTAGTGTGTTTACACTTTTCATTTCTGCTTAAAACATATTGAGAGACATAAAAAAAAAGCGCATTATATTCAAATGCGCGCTACATCGAGAAGCGATATAACGAGGGGTTACTACTGTATTTATTTTTTTTTCCTTTAATTTTACGTATACATCTTTTATAGGAGTCCCAATATGCATTTTAGCATTTTATTACTGATTAAAAAATATGAGCCAGGTTAATCTCATCTATAAGTGTATACAAAGTTTGTCCTGACTGAATTAACCATCATCGCCTATCCGGAACTATTGAAGACAGTGGAAAAAACACTTAAAATACTGGTGTTAAACGATAAAGTTAAAAAAAAAACAAAAAAAACAAAACATAAGTTTGTTTGTTTGATTACGGCCGATTAGCCACGCGGGGGCTCTAGGCCGATGGGTGGGGCGCCCTCCGTGGGGGTCTTTCTAAGGGGTCCTAACCCGTATTTACGCTAAGTTTCGGAGAAAACCACGGAAAACTCCGAACGGTTAGGTCGACGGGCGCGCGATGGGACCCGAACTCGGGACCTTCACACATCGCCCGTCTACCATTTCCAGTGGCATAACCACTGTGCCATGGTGAGGCAACAAAACATAAGATGTTTCAGGTAAGTTGACTTACCTGTATATCTTATGTGCGTTTTTTTACAAAGTTTTTTATTTACTTTATTGAAGACAGTAATTAGAAATTTGGCATGCTTTTTAGGTCTGTCAAATTGTTCTTTTCATTTGCCAAAGAAAAAAAGTTTTCCATCATATTCTTGCTTTATAATGTATCTTTTACGAATACACTGTTTATGTGTAGCTATGGTAGTGGTGAAAAGTTATGGTTTTCAGTTCCATGTATTCAAAATGAATACATGACAGTTACATCAACACTGATTTACATTAACGTCTTTCTCACTAATAGATCCCTCAAGCTCAAATTTAGAAGCATTATCACAGTTAAGGTATTTGACGGTTTAATATTTAGGAGCCTTGGGATGAAATAATATAACTGTTAGAAGAAGTCCTTAGATAAGGTAAAACGTTACTTTCAAAACTCAGACTGTTTTGCATTCTTCAATAGCATTTCTAAGCAATTTTTCCATCTTGTAAGTTTACATTTTACGGAAAATCAAAGTAGTTTATTAGGAAACTAGCTTTGTGATGCATTTTCTCTAATCAGTCAGGGAATTAAAAGATCTTTATAACTAGTGTTATACCTAGTTTATATGAGTTCATTAGATTTTGAAAGGAGTTACACTGGTCTTGTAAAATTCAATTTTAAAAAGTCCAATCTGTTTTTAATAAAGAAAGAAAAAAAAATTGAAGGTGGCATTAACCTCTTCAGACCCGACATAAGTCTCAATTGTCAAATTAAAAGTAAATCTCATAAGTGCGTTTAAAAAAACCTATTACACTTAAAAAACGATAAATAGAAAGCGCATTTTCAAATATTTTTTTCAAATAAAAGCCTAATTCCCAATATCTGTTTCGGTAGTAAAACGTTGTTATCACGTTTATAAGCGAAGATTATCAAGAAACTTTTAAAGATAAGTGATGCCCTACAAGTTCTTTTTAGTAATATGAATTTTAAAAAATATCAGTAAAAATAAAAATATTCACGAATTTAACTTCGTGAAAATTAAAAAATTTTACTAGCATTCAACTATCCTTTTCTGTAACTGCAAACGAAAACAAAATGTATGCGCCAGCTTGCAGATTTAACACATTCAAATGATTTAAAATCATTTATTCAGATTTAAAGCATCCAAGAATATGTCTGTCAGTTAAAAGCAACGAAAATTCTATAAAAATCGTGTCAACAGTGGCTACAAAAAGTTCCACATAATGGGACCGCTGAAATGAAGAGCGGTTAAAAAGGTTTTTAACCGACAAATTATGAGTAAATACAGCTATATTATCTTACTATATAGTTACACTAATCCATGATTCACTCTGTAACCATTCCGGACGCAACTCATCCAAGCTATAAAACTCTTACCCCCATTACTCCAAGACGATTGCTAAGTTAAGCACGAAAAAAGCGCAATAATATCTATACTGTTTGTACGATCAGCTTGAAATTCTTCATAATGTATGAAAAATATATATATAAATATATATAAACAATCTTCGCTACTTTAAAAATAGGAAAATCCACCCATTACCACAATTTAAAGCAAATTTCTGCTATTTTCAGCTTCATTTTATTTCCTAGAGTAAAAAAAGTGGATCATTTGCTTGACAAAATGAACTATTTTAAGTGAGAATGACGTCATATTTGAAGTCACGGTCAACAAGCTTTGAAGGGAAAAGTCAGTTCGTTTAAAAGTTCTTTCAGGTAACATAGTTTTTTTTCATTAAAAGAATCGTCTGCTTGAACCATTGATATCACAGTGGCTACAGAAACCGAAATTGTTCGAATGAGAAAAGTTTCCGCGCGTTTCCAGAAGAGCATGAAATTCGATTTGGGTCTATAATAAGAATTGAAGACGAAGTTATATATTTTACGTGGACGGAGACCAAATATATTTCCTGAACACATGCTTTCGTCAAATGCTTTTTCTAGCCACAGTCTGACTTCTAGTTCCTGTATATAGAGACAACCCTTGCGCGGTAGTATTATTCATTGCAACTAACAAATAACTTAACTGTTGTTTGTAATCGAGAATTTAATTAGCACAATTTCTGTCCCCGTGGATAATACGAGGAATGTTCGGAAAATAAGTACTGTTTTGAAAAAAAAAATAGTGAAAAAAAATTTTTTCCAGCCAATTTTATTTTTACATGAAAGAGCATATCTTAAACTACTTTACTAAATATTTTCCGCCAATGTTCAAACACTTGTCGTAGCGGGTTACGGGCTTTCCTACAATTTCTTCATAGAAACTTCCCGCCAATGACGATAACCACGACTTTTAAGAAAACTATGAAATGCAATTGAAAACAAACAGAGAGGAATGCTCAGGAAATCAATTGCGTTGCTCCATGACAATGCTCGGCCCCATACTGCTGGTGACACTCAAACGATATTCGACAGTTTCGTTGGGAGCAGTTGCATCACCCATCGTACAGCCCAGACCGTCCGACTACCACTTGTTCCTGCACACGAAGCACGAGCTAGGCGGCAAGCACTTTGGATTCCGACGATGAAGTGGAAAATGCTCTGAAATCGTGGTTATCGTCATTGGCGGGAAGTTTCTATCAAGAAGGTATATAAAAGGTTATAACCCGTTACGACAAGTATTTGAACGTTAGCGGAAACTATGTCGAAAAATAGTTTAAAAGGACGGTGGACATTATAAAAGTTTTTTTTTTAATTTTTGACCAGAAATTATGAATTTTTGTGTATATATGCATTGAAGTATGTCAGTACTAAATACTTAAAAAAAAAAAAAAACTGCAACAAAGTTTTTTTTAATTAAAATTTTTTTTAATTGAATTTCTAAAAAAATTTTCGTTGCGCGTCAGTTTTTACTTTTTTATTCTAATTTTACCTTGTTATTATTCAAAAATGTATTCCAGACAAATATTCTAATTAATTTAGAGATTCGCTGAAAAGTAAAATTTTAGGAATTATTTTTATGCGTTAATACTGATTTTTCACAAAAATATCATGTTTTTATAAATTTATATTTGAATATTTATAATCTTAATAACCACCAAAATTAAAACGGATAAGAAAATTTATTTTTATATATCTTGAATCTCACTATAATGAATTTTATAAGATTTCTTCAGAAATTGTGCCGCAAGAGACATTTTAAAAACACAGAACTGCGAAAAATATTCATTCTCCACAAAAGCCATTTTTTCGGACTTTTAAAGGGCCGTTTGTGAGATACTTACATTTTTAACCCTCTCGTCACCCTGAACCTCATATGAGGCTCCTACTTCAAATAGCAATATTTAGAGAGAGAAAAATTGGATTAGTATTTATTTTTTCTGCCAGTGATATCATTAATTCATGTAGAACGTATATGAAGTTTTTAAATAGATCCATAAATCGTGCCTAGATTGCAGTACTAGTCAATTTAGATTTTTTTTTTTTTTTTTTTTTTACAATTGTTGCTTCATTGTTTCAGAAGAAAGGAAATATTTAAGCTGCTTTATTTCCGTTTTTCTAGTTTTTTTAAGGTAAGTATAGTTTTTTTTCTTATTCTTTAACTTTTACCTAATATGTGCATGCTTTAAAATTAATTTTACTGTAACAAAATACTTGAAAAATACAGAAATTAAAATTAGAAAGAGCGATATTAAAAAAAAAGAAATCTTTTTGCACATGATTTAAAATAGTATTTTTGGTGCATTAAATGCTTGGCAGATTTTTTTTCTCTGATTTTTCATAATTCGGTGACAAGAGTGTTAAAACGCTTATAACTCTTTTACTAATTAAGTTAGAGGCATGCGGTTTTTGCCTCGATACAGTAAAAATCATAGAATAATAATACTTTTTTTTTTATAAATCCGATTTTTTGGCGGATTTTTGTTAATGCCATAGCCCACCATCCCTTAAGGCATGTTCTTTCATGTAAAAATAATGTGTGCATTCGTAAACGACAAACTCATTGCACGAGTTTTCGTAAGAAAACTGGAATGCGTGTGTTTAGTGCTATCAGTGACTATCAGTTTCTTTTGACTTTACGAACAGCTTCAGTTTATTTAGTTTCGTCGTCTAGGAGACGTGTTTGTTTACAATTCGCGAATGCGTTATTTTTGCTGAGGAGAGTTTTTAGTGCATACTCAATATAAAATCAACAGGATTTTCAAAAGAATGAGTGGCCATAATTGAAGTGCTCAGATCAAAATTTAGAAATTTCAACTTAAACTTCTTTTTTTTTTTTCAAAAGTATTTAGCAAGAGAAGTTCAAATTTCGTTAATAACGGTTTAAATCAACTTCAATCTCAACACTAAAACATGCATATTTGAATTTACTAAAATGAACAATACAAGAAAATGATTACCTTTGAAAAATTATGTACCTTCGTAGCAGTTTCTAATGTATGCATGAATTTCCTCCCCGAAAAAATAATATTTGCAGCTTCAGCAAACGTAAAATACTTTTTATAACAACATACTTTTCCATAACAACGAACGCCATTTGAAAACAACAACAACGTGCAGCAAATGTATCTTCTCAACAACTGACAGAACCTGATCAGTGCTCAGTTTACTTAGTTTGAAACTAATCGCACTCAGTTTTGTATACGAACGCTCTAGTTTATAAACTGAATGCACTCAGTTTCCTTTACAAACGCCTTAGATGGAAACTCCTTGCACGAGTGTAACTCGTTTGGCGTTTACGAATGCGGCCAATACTGACTTGAAAAAAAAAATTACTTTTTTTTTTTTTTTTTTTCCTTCAAAACGCTACTTGCTTTCCGAATGCCCCCAATACTATTACCGTCAGAAGATTTACATCTCGTATAATCGGACAAACTCTTGCATCTGAACCAGCGACGGTTTTTCAATGCGCATCCAGTTAAAAATCTATTGGCAAATATACGAGCATTTTATTCCTTTCGCGATCGTCAAAAAGAGCGATGCATATTTCACCGAAGAGACGAAGTGATGAATTTCTTATTTTATAAATGACAGCCCTACATACAGTGAAGCATGTCTATTAATATAATGCTGGGAAATATTGGGGGATATATTAAAATGATACCCCGACGCTTCAAGAAAGACTTAGATTGAAATCCTCCGCTGCTTTAGGGCTTTCACTAAACGTGGCTCATTTTATGCAAGTAGTCCCAGCGTGGTGACAATATTGCTGTTGTGTTTGGAACATTTACTTTCGTATTTGTGTGCTCGTTTTTAATAATTCGCTTATAAGTCCTCGTCGAATAAAGTGGACAACACGGTGACAGTTTTTACTAGCAGAGAGAATGTAAATTAAACAACCAGACTCGGAATCGAACTTCCGAATGTGCGCTTAACTCTTTATATCACCATGTTGCAGATATACAACATACCTATTGAAGCTGTGTAAATTTGGTACTTCACCTCATTTGTGTACGGGGCACATTTTACTAAATAGGAATGTTTTTGTACGGGGGTCGTATACAAATTAAAAAAGTGTAACTGTTTGGAAATGACCGAGGGGAATATATTCTGAACGGAGTCTCATTTCCGACCTCATTTTAAATACTTTTTTCGATTTACACTGCCCACTTACCTTTAATAGATGAAGAATTAAAGCCCGTTACCACCTTTTTGGTACACATTGTATACATAATGTACTTCGTTATTGTACTATCTATTCGTAATATATATATAGTTATGATATGTTAGTGAAAGTTTTTATTTTCCAGTTTTTTAATTTATTTAAAATTTACTAACCGAAATGTGCTTGTTATAGAGTTTAATAAACCGGTTATTTTTATGCAATATGTATTTGTATAATACATATAGTCATGATAAGTTACTAAAAGTTTTATTTTCCAGTTTTTTAATTCATGTAAAATTTATTAGCCAACATTTGTTTGCTATGGAGTTCAATAAACCAGTTATTTTTATTTTGTATTACTTGGAAACATACCTGTGGTATACGAAAGTGTTACTGAAGTGTCTGCGAACAGTTAATGCTGGGAACTTTTTTAGTTGCGAAAAAGTTATGCTGCGAAAAAGTCCGAAAGATCTTGCATTTTTTGTGTATCCATTTTTGCTATTTTGTAATCTAGATACTGCATGACATATGCTTGCTCCGTTTGACGTCGTTGAGCTGTTAATTTGGATTTTCGCACATGAGTTATTTTTATTGCACTAATGTTTACATCTAGCTATTGCCGTTCGCAGCGTATAAATATCGTAGATTTTGGCATCGCATACGTTAGCGTATTCTATAAGTAGATCACAAACTTTAAAGATTTTTTTTAAAATTATTTTATGCTCACGTTATTTTAGGAAAAACATCCAAATATTTTCATACACTATGAATAATTTATACAGCTTTATTTGGTACGCTGCAGATCTGAAACACGATGCTACAAAGTATTATTTTAATCTATTATGATCTAAGAATTCACATTTACTTCAACATTTTTTTCATATATTAATTATTTTATTAGGTATTATATTGATAAATTATTTTTATTATTAACAAATTATTTTAATTAATAATAAATTATTTTATATTATTAATAAATATTTTATATTATTTATAAATTATTTTTATTATAAATAGGTAAACAAAGATGACGTGTGCCATCCCATGTTGCAATATGACTCTGAATGGTCTAAGTTTTTACCTCAAAATTGTACCAGATATTTTTGTACCACCCTGCATATAATTTTAAAAATACGTTGACTTAAAACCATCTGATTTTCATCGGCTCCCTCACTCTTTCTCAAACAAATAAACAAGCTTCAGAAAACAAATGCCACTTCCAATCTCCCCCCCCCCCTCTCCCCATCTTTTCTTCGGGTTAAACAAATCAACCCCGCTAAACCACTGCAACAGCAAAAAAGAAAACCAACAACGCCAATGAAGGAAGGCCTTCCAATCTCTTTATCTAAATCATTTAATTTCATATAAGTAATACAAACGGCTTCCATCAGAACGTTCTTTTTTTTTTCCCCTTCCCTTATCTTCTTTTCCTGTGGCGCTTTTCGCTCACCGGTCAATTCCCGGGTATATAACCGAGCACACACGACGGAAAACCGAAACTAAGTTCGGCGCGGCGCGATAGCAGCCAATGATATACGGCCAGGGATCTCATCTCACCGTTCCGAAATCTTACGTTACTTTTATACAAACGCACTCACTCTCCCTCTCTGTTTTGCTAGCAAGACGGATATATCTGGGACCGAGAGTAGTAGACAGGCGGATTCGTCAGACATTTTGGTTCACTGCATGGGTGAATGCATAATGTTACAAAATGTGTGAATGTAGTAATGTGGATGGAAATAAGTCCCTAGAACACGCAGATTTATAATAGCACACATAAATACAAAAATAAAACAATATAATCTTAATCTTTTTAATACTTATTCACCAAACACTTGACGCGACTGTTAAAGTTATCGGTAAGATATCTTACCGATGACATTAACATGCCAGTTGGGATTAACCCCTGAGTCAAATATTTCGTGAATAAAACTATTAGTTCACATAATCTTGCATTAGCACTGTGATCAGGGTTCGCACGAGACCTGAATTTCCTAAATTTCCTAACTAGTAAAAAATTGTCTGAAAATGTCTTCTTAGTTTGAGGTACTCGAGATAATTTCTCTTTCAGAGTTTTATAAGTACAGAACCATTTTTTAAATGTCAGACCATTTTAGGATAATATTTCAAAAAGTTCGGAATTTTAGCATCTCCAAGACCCATATGAAGCCTGTCTGATTTCATTGGTCTTATCGACAGTTATCGATTTTTTTTTCTTCTCTCTGGATTGCTGGGAGCCCGGGACTGAAAAAGTACAACCGTTGCCACCGCCCCATTTAACTACCAGTAAAAGGGCTATCGATCTAATTGCCAATCGCATCTCAAAAAACCTCTTTGCTGGCACAGGCTGCTGTGTGGCACGCAATTGGTGATCGATCGACTAACTGTGATCACTATGGTTAAATCTAGCGGTGGCAACGTCTGCATTTTTTCAGCATTGAGCAGTCTTTTTAGTTGTTCTTTTATGTGATAGGTGACCAACTTTTGCGTGAATAATATCTATTTTTTATCGTAAAAATGTGTTGCGATCGACATGGTGTCTTAAGCACAGACTAAGTGGGAAGCGTTAAATGCATATTACGTTTGTACGACCTCACCATTACCGAGTGCATAAGGCACTTAAAATGGTTGTCGGCCGAAGTATGAATGTCCCGGGTTCGGGCCCCGTCGCGCGGCTGTCGATCTAAAGGTCTGGAGTTTTGGTCGGTTTTCTTCACATGTAACGTGAATACCCGTTAGAACCCTTTAGAAAGTCCATCGACCAAGGCACTCCCCATCCCAGGCAGATACCCCTCGTGCAAGTTTACATTATTATACACAATACAATGCTGTATTTGTGCACTGCATTTCAGTCGAAAGTGCATTCAGAGTAGATGCCACCTTTCATGCCAATGTATAGTTCTATAAGATGCACTGAAAAAAATTACTACAGCGCAACGTGTGGGTAAACGTAACGCCAACACACGTTGTGATGGCGTTACGTTTACACACATGTTGCGTTACCCCATTACGCCTGTTCACACGTTGTGTTGTAGACTGTGCCAATTTGCTATGTAATGTTCTTCGTGACTGGCTTATCAACATCATTTCGTCATTTTGTGAGTAGATTTACAACACACAGTGCTGTATTATTTTGCAGCACAACGTGTGGGTAAACGTAACGCGAACACGTTGTGATGTAGACTGTGCCCGTTGCCGCAGAATCATTGCCATAGGTTCTTTGTGATTGGCTTATCAATTTCATTACGTCATTTTGTGAACGGATTTTACAACACACAGTGCTGTATTATTTTACAGCGATATGTGGGGCAAAATTACAGGCATTTCTTACAGTGAGTGCCTATGTTACACCATGACTGGCTCTCATGATCCGCGAACCAAAATGTCGGACCCGTCAGCTCCCCTGTGTAGTAGCCTTAGATAGAACGAAGGAAAAACAAAAGAAGCCCACTCCCCCCTCCTTACTCCCTCCCTCCTCCTCCCTGCCACCGAGGGCTCCCTTCCCATCATTCGCTCTCTCCCTAATGATGAACAGCATTTTCGAGAGTTTTCCTTTAAATCCGGCAGAAAATATCCCCGCCAGGTCTCGCGGGGGTATCAAACGCAGAGTCTTGATCCTTTAATTAGTTAGCAGAGGCCCGCTTTTCCCTGGGATTTTCTATAATTAAGTCGTTCGAGAAGAAGAAGAAGAAGTGAAGTGAAGGGGGCGAAGCGAGGGAAAAGGTGATTACCGGCGTTCGGTGGAAGGGGCCCAGCGCATGCCGCATTCGTAACGGTGCGATGCGGCAGGACGGACGAGAGAATCGCCGGTGGAAAAAAAAAAGAAAAAAAAAACTTTCCACCCCTCCCCTTTTCTACACTCGACGGCTTTTCTCTGTTAAAGTTACGATAAAAGGGTTACGGGGAGAAAGGGGGTTGGGGGGGGGTTAAGAGTTATTGGTAGTGATGGGTAGTGATTACTGTTTCGCTAAATTACCTGGGATGTTGAAGTAAAGTTTTTGACAATGAATTGTGGAGTTGTTAGCTGCGGTAACATTAATTGCGCGGTTTTGTAAAGAGGAAAAGGTAATTAAACGCTCTTTTTTAAGATTTTAGAGGCGTTTTCGTCAAGAGGGAACGCTAATAGGGGTCTTGAATAACGCGTTTGACTCGCATTTTGGGAACAAATTTTTCAAAAATTTCCACGCTTTGTTTTAAAAGTGTTTGTCAGATTTCTGACTAGCAAAACTTGAGTCTATAATTTCCACTTCCTTTAAATTTTGTTACTTTTACATATTTTGCATACCTTTACACTGTATATCTACTTTACATCCTAGTTATTGTTTAGTATATTGTAAAAATTTTTGTGCTATTTTTCGATACGTCTTAAGTTAGTTGCTTGAATGAAGTTTGGGTGCAAAGATAAAATGTAAAGTATGTTTTTTTTTTTTTATTTAAGAGGTTTAAAATAAGGTAGTGTATTCTGTATAAAACTAGAAAAACAACTACATTCATAAAGTTTTTCTTAAACAGAAGAAAAGTAACAGTATTTAATAAAACGTTAAAACAAATAAACTTAACTTGAATAAATTAGAGTTCAAACTCACAAAATAACTGATCCTATTCCTTATGTGAAAATATTATATTTATATGCTAAAAAGTGTTTTGTTGAATTTATCAAAACTTGTTTGGTTAAGTAATTTTGGTAGCTTTGTTTTGTTGATTTAACAAAAGTTTATTTGATTCAACCAAATTGATTTAACAAAATGCTTTTAATTTTAACAAAGCGTTTTTGTTGAAACTCAGAACGAATGAAATTTGAAATCGGTCGACAGTCAACTTACGTATGCGCCAAGGACATGAAGAGGTGTGAAAGACTGCTAGACCCGCCCAAAGGAGAAATTCTTAAATTTTTATTTACGGAGATAGAGGGGAGAGCTAAGGAAGGATATGCGCTGTCTGCCAATACCTTTAAAAATGGATAATATCAGACACAAAAATAAATTGTTTTTTTCTTCAGTTTGTAAAACATTTCAGAGGTAAGCCTAATTAGTTTATCTATTTATAAAAAGTTAGATTAAAAAAAATTTTTTTAGTGTTTTTATGTCTTTCTACCGATTAAGATGTCCATTAGACAAACTTTAGTTAAAACAATCAGAATCACTTTTCAACAATGTACCGGGCCGCAAAATATCTAAGGATGTAAAAATGTTAATAAATGTATAGGTTCTGAGAAGATATTTTGGGGATTTAGCTTTCATAAAATGTATATATACATATTGAAATTTACCGGCATAATGTATTTATACCTATATGTATGTTTCAAAAATATTTTTGCAGTTTAGGTTTTAGTTTATTAGGTTTTGTGTAGTTTAGAGTAAGCATTTTTTAATCCATTTTAGTTGCAAACAGTTTGATTCGTATACCATGCCGGAAAGAAAATCACTTATGGTTAGCACTCATCTTTTTTTTTGGGGGGGGGTAGTCTTTCTAAGGGAAAATACATTCATTTTCCAAATGAAACACTCGAGTGATAAAAATGTTTATTAGCTTCGTATTACATTTATCAAAGCTCTTTAGTTCTGCTAGATAAGTGATTGTATAAATTCTCATTTACACAGTCGGTGTTTATTTTGTCTATCCAACAAAAAAGAAAAAGAGAGAGAGAGCTACCAAACACTTAAAAATAGCTGACGTGTATATTTCTTTTGACATCTGCTTGAATTTTGATCATTATTAATTGGCGAAAAATCTCGTTATAATGTAAATTTGAGGAAATAGGGCACATACTTATTCTATTACTAACGCAAATTCTATCTTCGATTGCCTTACTCAAGTTTTTTATATGGGAAAATAAACTGATATTGAATTTCTAGATTGATAAAAATACTTAAATAAATATGTGAATTTTGATGAATGGATTAATTATTTAGTCCTATCTCTGAAACTTTCAACCAACTGTTTGTGGGCTTAAAAATATAACAGTAAAATCA
This sequence comes from Cheiracanthium punctorium, assembly GCA_038373885.1. Taxonomy (NCBI): domain Eukaryota; kingdom Metazoa; phylum Arthropoda; class Arachnida; order Araneae; family Cheiracanthiidae; genus Cheiracanthium; species Cheiracanthium punctorium. The sequence goes on along the minus strand of JAWZYV010003555.1, from coordinate 192,117 downwards.
ACAAAATCAGTTTTGTTAAATGAGCCAGCACAACGCCAGTTAACAAACAAATTTTGTTAATTCAAACAAATAACTTGGTTGATTTTAATCAAATAAACCATTTAAACAAATAGTTTTGTTAAATTAACAATACATTTGGTTATTTCAGCTAAATTGCTCGGTTAAATCGACAAAATGGTTTGTTGAAATAACCAAATAATTTTAACAAAATTAGTTTGTTAATTCAACAAAAATTTTGTTCGCACTGCTTCAACCGGCAAATTTTGTTGATTTAACAAAATTTTTTTTTAATTCAACAAGACATTTTTTTTTCAGTGTAGAGAATGAGAGTGAAAATGTTATATTAATTATTAATACGAGATGTACATGAGATCTGCTCAAGGAAGTTTTAAAAGGATTAGTTCAAAAAATGTCCACTGCGGGTTGTGCTTTACATGGTGAAATCAGCTCAAAAAAGACCCAAAATAGTTTTTAAAATGCTCAAAAGCTATTGAATACATATTAAAATTGTATGTACATTTTGGTTTAACCACGATTGTTGTTAAATTTGCTGTTTTTCATGAAAAGAGCCACCTAGTGGGCATGTTTTGAACTAATTATTTTTTTCAAAATTCCTTGAACGCATCCCCTAGTCTCTTCTATTCTCCCATAGTCTATTTGCCAAATTTTATCACAATCCGTGCACCCGTTTTATTTTTGGAATCACGTTTATATGGGAGCATTCATTATAACCATCCTCCTATATAATTAAAAAAAACTAAAGTTTCATTATCGTCATTACTATTATTACTCTGTTATCAAAATTATCACAGTGTTGATGTGCAAAGTACACAAGCGGACATCATATTGTTACTGCTAAAGCATCAATAATAGATCGTTCTTAAATCACAACCTGAAAAGTCGTCAAGAACCCATCTCCGAAAACGCCGGCAGCATACTGGGAATCTTTGCATAAAATGAGCTGAGCTCCTGAAAACTCCCAAAGCGGCAGGATTTCAAACAAAATCTTTCTTGAAACTTGGGGATATTATTTCACATATCCCCACCTTTCTTCGCGCTATTTAATATATGCTTTTTTTTTTTTTGTCGGGCCGTCATTTATAAAATAACATATACATCACTTCAACTCTTAAGTGAAATTTGCGCGTCACTATTTCCAGCGAGCGCGAAAGAAATAAAATGTAACACAGAACTGCTCTTTATAGACTAATTTATCTCTCTTATTTCAATGAATAATTTCCTTAGTCTATGAAAACGTAACCGTGTATTCTTACCGACATCTGAAGAAAAGGAGAAGAATTCGTTGAATCTGAAGAAGTTTCTTCAATTGGCAGGAGAAAAAAAGTAACGGATAATCGTCAAATAACGGAGATACAGTAGTCGCTGCTTATTTCGGTCAGTGGTTTATCCGGTGAGCCGTTTGTTCCAGTGAAATTCGGAATGAACAGAACGAAATGGCCAATTTGCTCTGGTTTTTCGCCGGTTACTTCGGTAGTGAAATGCCGCTTAAACCCGTTGGATAATCTTCGGGGACTAGGTATAATTTCGACGTAATTAGTTTTTAGGGAGAAATGAAAGCCAATCAAAGATGACACATATTTTGTGGAGGTGTTACGGTAATTCAAATAACAACAACAAAAAAACTTGTTAATACCCTTAACAGAATTTTAATAAAAATAATAATCAATCCTACACCCGGAAGTAATGAGACAATTGATGATGACGACGACGATGTGCACCCGAACCGGTTACGTGCCAGAAAGGTAGATTTGCTGAACGCTTAGACAGCTTTGAGTATAGAACATTTGAGAAAAACGACGTAAATGGTCACATCACCTCTTTTCCACATTAACCCTTTATAAAGCGAGTTTATGTGCAGAGAGTCGAGAGTACTTGGGATTTTTCTGACCCATTTTTTAGGATTAATTCCTGTATATTTTCTCTCTACTGTAATATGCCCCATGAAAATTGGAGGAACAAGTGTTAAACAGTGTTACATAGAAATTTAGCAGGAGAATACATAAATTATTCACAAAATCGAAGTCGGGAATCTACCTGCTGCTTGTACACGGAATTAAACGCAAAATGTATAAATAAAAGCGATGATTCTTATGCTCAATTTTCGAGTCATTATTCGAGCTTTGTTTAAAATTACGAAACAAAGAAAAGTTCATAAGCCGAATATAATTTAGAATCTAGATATGTGGAAAAAATATACATCCAATATCCCATTTGTGCCTGGATATTTTTGCGACTTTCTTCGATTTTTACTGATAACAGAAATAATAGATAAATTTCTGATGTCAACTTCTTGAACAAGGGATGATTTCTTTTAAAATCATTATGCATAAAAATCGAAATATCAACATCCTACTTGGTCATGTTAAAATATTTTGTAGAGTTGAGGCTCAATACTCATGAATAAAGGCTAGGAAAAATAAATAACGTTTTCGACTAATAGCGAAAATGCCGTCCCAAAAAAGGGACACTAGGCATAAATGGGTTAAAACTGAACAAAAATAAGAAAATTCACTAATGATAACTGAGTTCTCTATTTAATGTAGGTGGTAAGTATTCTTACCACGGCCTTATAAAGGGTTAAGTGAGATTCAATTTGCTTGACCTTGAAACAGCCTTTAATTTCGGATCATCCCTCCCAGAAAAATTGTGTTTTGCTTTTTTTTAATATATGTATATGTGTATTTTTTTACTTGTTCACTTCTTTATTCTTAAATAAATATGTACTTACGTTAAACTATTGACTAATGCAGTTCACAGTTTTAACTCAGTGTACTGATTTTTTGAAATTTTCTCTCTTTTATTTTGGTCCCGCCGTTTATTTCGGAATTCGATTATTCCGGTCAATTTCAATCCCTCCGATGTGACCGGAATAAGCGGCGACTACTGCATTACCAGAATGCTACACGATGCTACCAAAAAAATTTTCTAGAAATTAAGAAATAGTTATTGAGGGTGCAATTTTATACACCTATTTATTCTTCATTTGTCAATGAATAGCTTCCGTACTCCTTGGAAATGTTATTTTTCCTTAAATTCTCCCTTTAAGTCCGAAGATCAGGAAAGAAAATTGTTGAATCTGAAGAATTTTTTTTTCAACTGACAGGGAAAGAAAAATAAACGGATATTCGTCAAAAAACGGAGATATTCCGGCAGCACATCTGACAGTAAAATTTCCGTGAATTGAAAAGATATTTTTTGAGAACGTAACCAATAAATTTCCAACACGATGTGTGTTATGAAATATAACTATTTTTATAACTGCAAAAGAGTTTAACTGAATTAAAACTTATCAATAATTTTCCAAAACATTGCGTGGTAAGGAAATATGTATACTTTTATAACTTCAAAAGTTTAGTTGAATTAACTTTAATCAGTAACTTTCTAACACGATCTGGTCGTGTCAGAGAATAGCATAGAAATGCGACTACTTTTATATGTTCAAGAGTTTTGCTTTATCAGTAAATTTCTCACTCTATGTGTGTAAGGCAATAGCAATATTTTACATATACAATATTTTAAGGCAATTAACTTTTATCAAAACCTTTCTAGTAGTGTGTGTAAGGAAACACACGTAGACTTTTATAGGTACAAAAACGTTCAACTGCTCTTTGAGACATGCACTGGGTATGTATAAACTATTTATATTTGTCATAAATAACTGTTGTTTGTTATAATAAAAACTCGGCTATTCGAGCCTCGTCAGAGGGAGACCCCCCCCCCTGAACCTCCCTTAATTTTTTAGTTTCATTATTGCCATATTAAAACGATATTAATTGACTTTGTCATTTTATCGCTCATCTTTCGCGTATTTCGCTTGGTAACCCTATGTTGAAAATTTTATGATTGTAACCTATTTATAGAAAAATGCATTTGATGCATATTCTACAGCTTACGAAATATTGTAACAATAGATTAAAATTATGTCACATTTTTATGTCGCTTTTTTGGGACATATTTTTCGGGCAATTTTCAATAAAAGGGGTGAGAGATAAGATGACATAGTCATTAATAATTGTTTTAATGTGCACTGTTCTAATGTATATGTAATGTAAATATTATTTGTTATAAATAATAATTCAGAATAAGTGGTTGAGAAAAAAAAATATATGTGGTGTATATGTAAGTTTTATTCATCAGTTCATAAAGATTTACATTTGTACATCCCAAACACGGACTTGGATATAGGACAATCATCGACGTTTTCTAAAAGACCTAAAAAAAATTCGTCTGTACGATGGCGCTGTGAGTCGTAATCATTAGTTAATGTTGCGCGGTTGCCTACGTATATACAGTAGAATGCATGGTGAATGCGTCGATTGAGGGCGCTTATGTAGCTAATCATTAAATAGAGATTTAGTATTATCCTTTGAATGGTATTTTGTCCGTATGCCGCTAGTTCATAATAGTCTTATATCCAAGTCCGTGATGTCAAAGTGAGCATCATAAATTCCTAGGAGAATGCGAAGTCTGTTCTCAATTTCCTCCTCCGCCGTAACACAAAAACATAAGCTGGAGGAGGTTCATTGAATTTTACGTCTCTATTGCACCTAAGCATGAGCCGCAGTTAATCTTCAATAGAAAATTCCACCGTTCCACAGCTAATCATTTTTGAGTTATGCGAGACACACACACTCATTGAAAAAAGAGTATGAAAAATAATCCAATTTTCAACTGTTTTTTTGCGAATAAAGGTCTTGTTCTTAGAAAAACGCAAAATTAAAAAGAAATGTGGGAAATTTATAATTATGTATGACAGGTGTGGCCAAATTATGGCGCATTGGAATATTTCAAGTGGAGCATTTATTGCTTTGAGACAAATTGAAAACTTCGAAATATTTTCATAAAAAATTGGCGCTACATAAATCATGGAAATATGTATTTTTTATGGTTTAGGATGTCACGTCCAAAGGAAATATTTGTAGATTCCAAAATACATTACCATCAAAACTGGAACCAGCTCGGAACCCTTACTAAATATTCAAAAAGATTAACTCTAGAATTCTCCTGCTCAACAATTCCAGAACAGTTCCAATTTCATGTTTACATTTATTTGCTTTTCATTTCAACTCTAAACGTGAATGTAAAGAAGTAAAAAAGGTGCTTTAGTTGTTTGGCTCATCAGAATTCAACTGGCAAACAAAAAAATGGCGTATTTTTTTACCACCTCTGAGTAATGATATGATTCACTTTTACGGTGTGCAATATTTTAAATATGAAATTGAAGTAGGAAGTTTGACTTTTTTTGAGAGGGTGCACGTACAAGAAGATGTCACACAGTAACTTTAGAAAATGGATTGAGGCATAGTCAAAATCTGAACTGTCAGTTAATTCAACATCGTAGAACCTGGTAAAACGATCACCCTTATAAAGAGACCAACAATCTGTAGTGGCCAGGTTTGTAGAATTTCGCTTTACAACCACCACTTTTTATCACCTTTGTGAGGTGATCAGTTTGTTTTTGGATTTACATTAGACTGTTACCACTGTATTTTGTTCATTCAACTAAATTACTTAGTTGAATCAGCGCCGACTGTATATTGGTTATATTCAACAGAACACTTGCCATGTATGCTGTAAATAGAATCACAAGCCAGGTATCAAGCTTCGTAGTGCAATTATATCATATTAAAGAATTATATATCATAGATTACACGTTGAAAGAATAAAGTTAGAACTTTTATTCGATTCTCCCACACCCGCCCTTCTTTTTTTTTCTCCATTCAAAGGGATATATAAAATGTATATATATATATATATTCTTTCCCCAAAGGAACCGAGAGAAGATCGCAGCTCGAATATAAATTAACGCTTTCTTGATAAAACGAATTCTGAAATGAAGCTGCAGAGTAACCCAGGTGGCGCTGCACGCCCTTATTTGCATATGGGTGAGAAAACGCAAAAGCCTTCTGCTACCACAAAAGGAAAAAGAAAAAGGATATTTTTGTTGGTTTGTTTGTGTTTTATTTTCGCCGTTACTCTTCTGTTTTTTTTTTTTTTTCCTTAACTCTTTATATCCCTTTTGTTTTGGTTGAACTTTTCTCTGATAAAATCGCACAGGCAATTTGTTTAGTCAAATGTTTGGTTTCTCTTTTGTTTGCTTTTCTTAATTCAGGTGAAAGTTACGGCGTTTTTTCCCCTCCTCCACGATAACGCTGATGATAGTTAATTTGAGTTAGAAAAAACGTAGAACGAGTGCTATAATGATATGTTTTCCTCTTAAAAATTCTTTGTCTTGGGAGCTGCCTTTAATTGGGATGTTTAACGTATGATTGCAGAAAATACAAGTTTATAAAATACCTACATTTGGCATTTACTCGTTAGTTTAAAAGACTTTCTAAGCCTCTTTTTATAGGGAGTCTATTGAAAGATAAAAAAAGGATTTGCAACTTACTTGTTTGTAAATGTAGTTTGTTTTCTCAGAACAGCAACACTAAAATGGCATTTAAAGTAGAAATTTTTTTTTAAAGTTTTTGATGGTAATGAAAATCTAGTCAGTTAAATGTGGTTTTGTCTTGATAGTACAGTTAATGAATCCTGAAAACCATTACACAATCCAAAAACACAATAATCAAATGTCGTTGTTGTGGAGAAAGAAAAAAACGCTCTAATAAAATTTTGCTGTCACTAAAAAAACGCCCTAATGAAATTTTTGTAGTAAAATAAAAGAATGCGATAATCTAATTTCGTTGTGAAGAAAAAAGATGCACTAAATTTCCGTGAAAGAAAAAAAAACGCACTAATCAAATATTATTTTGAAAACGAAGAACCCACAATGTGGTTTGTATTTTCTGCACAGCAAAAGTAAAATGGAGCAAATTTATCTAAACATTTAGCGATAATGCAAATCTACAGTTTTTCCAAGATCATTAAATTATTTACACAATTAAAAAACGCACTAAACGCTCCGTTTCTACTCGGATTGTAACAAAACTATTAACATAGAATTAACACGCATAATTCATGTCGTTAGAATGTTTGTACAGGTAAAGAATCCTTTTAATCCCTAGAAAGAGATTAAAAATGCATGCAATTAACTAAACATTTATTTTTTTAAACTCTAGTTGGAAAATTTCATAGTAGTCTCTTTTCGCATAGCAAAAATATATTTAGTTTAAACAAAAAGGGACAAACACATGACTAATATTCAAAACTATTTTATCCAGGAACGTTATTCTTGCACAATAAATTTATAGTTAAATTTCAAACATTCTAAGACAATTAAAGATGATAAAGACTTTGGAACTGTTGATAGAAATAATATATGAATTAATGTTCAAACACCATAAGTAAAACCATAATCAGCGAGACTCTCGAGCTGTATTGTTCAAGATTTCAAGATAATTGGATCGATGTGATTTATTGTCTAGCAATTAAACCTGGCGTGCTCAACCTCATAGTTGTACAATTTTTTTAAACAAACGATCGAGGATTCGATAAAGTCACGGGTTTTTTATTCATTATTGTTTGTATAGTTTAAGTTTTCCTTTCCTTCTCAAGAGGGAAAATTAAGCTACGGATATTTTTCTATCTTCTCTTTGGGGTAAAAACTTTTAAAAAAAAAGTTTCTTACTTATTTTGAAATAATTTTTTTTGTCTGGAAACTATGTTGGGTTGGCTTTTAAACCCGCTCAATTATTATTAAAGAATATTCCATAAAAATTTCCTGCATTTTAGTGAAATTCTGTTTTTCTTTTTTTTTACCAGATTTTTTAAAAATAGAAAGTTTCTGTTTTTTCACGTCAAATTTTGATGAGCTCCATCTTTTAAAATGATGAGTTTCATCATCACTTTCAGGGCCCCACTATGGCTGAGTGGATAAGACACTCAAAATGGAAGACGGATGAAGTGTGAAGGTGACGGCTGTCAATCAGACCAGCCTGTCAATTCAGGCTGTCAATTCAGGCCGTCAATTCAGACCATTAGATTGACAGCCGTCGCACGGCTGTCAATCTAATGGTCTGAAGTTTGGGTCGATTTTCTTGAGATGTAACGTGAATACGCGTTAAAACCCCTTTAGAAAGTCTCCCAACCAAGGCACTCCCTATCCTTAGCAGATAGCCCTTCTGTAGCTTTGCCATACATGAAAAAATTACCGCTCTAATCTAGAACGAATAGATGGCTGTGCTCTGTATCCCAAAACTGGAATACAACTGGTACAGACGAAATGGTGTCGAATTTTTAGTCTGTCGTATTCCAGCAAGTCACATACAGAATGATGTTTGTGTAACGAGAAATTATCATTCGATTTTTGGAGCACTAGAAGTACTGTTTCTGAGTGTACTCTCTAGCGTACGCAGCTATTTACAGATATTTTCATCTGGGTACAAGCAGTGGCGTATGTAAGGGGGGGGAGTTCAACCCCCCCCCCCCTTGTCGAATTATTTAAAACAAAATGTCAGTAGATTTTGAATTTTTAGCTTAAATATTACACATTTTAACTCAAAGTTATGTCTATAACCCCCCCCCCTTTGCAGAAAGTCTGCATACGCCACTGGGTACAAGCACCAGCTTATACAGGAGAAATCTAAAAATTGAATAAGTGGGTACAGAAGTGTCCATGATCTAGTATTTATAGGAAGTACATATAAATTCTAGTTTCACCAATTATTTTCTAGATGTCAGGGGCATTTATTTTTCCAGTGTAACACAACACATCAACATCACTGAACATTTCAGGATGATTTTCAACTCTTAAAGGTTTAAATATCAGAACTTATCAAAACTACGTAATAACTAAGTACGCGACTTGAATAGAAACAGCGCTTTCTAAGTTTAATGACATCGGAAAAAAAACTCTTTGCTGCCAGAGATGGTATCCATTAACACTGAAGATGGTTACTCATTCCGCCAGGCCAATCCGCTCTCAAAACTCGCTCAAAATACCTCAGAATTCCTTCCATCTAGTGTCTATTTCAAGGAGTATTACGTCTCACAAAAGTTACTCCTACTTTTGTTTTTTTTGCTTTTTAACTCCAAGCGACCGCATTTTTTATTTTCTGGATGTATAGCCAAGGCATTTATTTCCGGAGGTCCAATGTCCGATAGCCCTTTGACGGATGGGGCTCACAGATTAGGGCGGCAGGGGCTGCTCCATATTTCCCGCCCACTCGATATCGCAATTGTAAGTTTGCCCACGGAAAAAAAAGATATGTATATATAAATATACAAGGAAATGGGAGAGAAATGCCATATCTACAACAGAGGAAAAAGAAATATTTTAAATCACCTTTTTTCTCGCCTTCGTGGGTTCGATTATAAAGGAGTTGTGTGTTTTGCTTCGAATGCTTGCGCCTTTTTGTGTGTTTATTTGTGGTATGTTTTGGAGTAAATTTTTTGTACATTGGTGTGCGCTGTGCGAGTATTTACAGGTTTAGCAGTGGTAGGAATTACAGTATTTAGTCTGTAGTACAAAGGGCCAGCGACCCCATGACTTCACTGGTCCGTATACATGATTTTTTTTTAAATTGCAAAACAAAAGAAATCATATAAATAATATATATTGATTTTCCTTAAGAACTGAATTTTAAAATGCAAATACATATCATAAAAGTATTAAATTTATTTATATGATTTCTTAGATCAAATTGCATGGCATGTATTGGTAAAATTTGGTTACATGTATTGTGGAACTAAATGAAGAATGCTTGCAAAAGAAAAATGTAAATAAAATGTTACTGGTCCGACGGACCAACTTTTGTATTTTACTAGTCCGTTGTATATTGTCTTGAGCCAGCTGACCACCGTTAATTTCGGACCCTGGGATTAGTATACTTGTAAAAATAATAATCATCAAAAACAAAAACTGGAGCACTTTCAAATATACTCTGTATTACATAACGTGTCGGCCCCTCTTCTCTTGGCAATATTTGTCTCATTTCATTATATTGGAAAGAGCATCATAATCTATGAGTGGGCCATATTTTTCTTTCTTACTTTATTATGTTAGAAAGTGTACCACGATCAGTCTGTCAAGCCTTTCGTCTTTCTTGTTCCATTATGTTGGAAAATGCAGCATTATCTATGTGCCTGTTCTGCCTGCTTTTCTTGCCTCATTATGTTAGAAAGAGTATCTAATCCATTCATGGGCTCTATTTTTCTTGTATATCGACCGAAACACTTCCACTGTTAGGGCAGCTGATGTTGAGGGATTATGGCCAATCATCTACACCTGGGTTCCATATTTGCACTAAGTTTCAGAGGGAACCACGGAAAACTCCAAACGTTTAGGTAATCGGACACCACCTGGATTTGAATCAGGCCCCTTTCGTCTACCAATTCAGAGCACTATGTGTTCGGCCACTGGTCGGGCCCACTGTCAGAGCAGATTTATACGCAAAACTTCGCAAAGACCTGAATCCAAAACTCCATGAAAATTCCAGCTGTTGCGGCATCCTAATTTGCCAAGAAAAAAAAAAATTAGCAACGACAGAACCTCGACTTCATCTGATGTTCTTCAACATTGGTAAAGCTACATCAATAGGCAGGCACACAGTGAAGGGTGGGGAGATAAAGTGAGCTACTGCTCGGGCTCGGTTTTAGGGAGGGGGGGAGGAATGGAAAAATTCAAAATTTGTTGGAAATTTTATCATGTTTTGTATATGCGGACTACAGTAAATTTAAAGTGTACTAATTTTACTCCGTTTACAAAATTTTTCCAAGGAAAAAAGATTAAAGGCTTTTTTTTTTTTTTTGGGGGGGGGGGGGGGAGAAAGCGGAGGGCCCATCTAAAACCTGCCCTAGAGCCCGAAAATCCTGTCATCGGCCCTGGTACTAGCATCCGCATGACGATTCTCAGGAAGGGTGACTTCCATTATAAATACACTTTGTGGGTTAACCCTTTGAGGCGCAACCCTTTCCCAATGCTGAAAAAAGGGCAGCTGTTGCCATCGCTCGACTTAACTACCAGCAAGATGGCGGACGATCGAAACGTTCATCGCGTGCCACAGATCTATAGATACTTGTTTGACGCCGCTGGCTGTGCGGGCACAGCCATCTGCGTCAAAAATAGGTCTCCAGCCCTTTTTTCAGCATTCGGCAATCTATCCAGCTGTTCTCGCATTCTTCCATTTTTCAGCAGATGTCAGTGCTGTTAAAAATAATCGTGACAATATTTTTTTACGGGAAATGGCGTGCTAAAAAGTAAAGGATTTTCGTCGAGCTGTGTCACTCGCAACTATTTTTTATAGAAATCAAATCTATTCTTCGTGACTGGCAACAGTCAAAACGCCAGTGTTTGGTGTTCCCAGAGCGGGAACACTGTGCGTTAAAGGGTTAAGATTGAGTGAGTCTTTTCATAAAAAAAAGGGCCTAAGTGGATAATACACTAAACATGTTAGACGATTGAAGTGTGAGAGTCCCCGTTCGGCTCTACCGCGTGGCTATTGATCTAACAATATGGAGTTTTGGTCGGTTTACTCCAGACATAACATAAATTCACGTTAGAATCCCTTAAAAAATTCACCGATCAAGGCAATCGGAACGTAGGCAGATACCCCTCGTACAGACTCTCCATAACACAAAGCACAGAACATTTATAAGAAGGGATAATTGAGTTGCTGAGAGTTTTCTCCAGATGTAGCGTGAATGTGTGTTAGACCCCCTTAAAAAGTCCTCAGCCCACGGCAACCCCCTAGGCATGCATCCGTCGTGCAAGGTTGACTTAGTACAATGCGCATGCTCGTTACATTACGAAGATGGAGAGGGAGAGTATCAAGTGGGGGCCATCGGGAATCTTTTACCTGGCCTACTCGTGATGTCGAGATGAGTCATCCTTAGAGGCCTACCGATGCTCACTTATTGGTTCCAGCACTTAGATACGTCATCTAGCGGCCGAATCTAACCAATGAAAAACCTCCATAGGCCTCTTTGGGGGACTCATCCAAGCACACAAGCAGGCCCGGTAGATTCACGATGGCCCCATCATGTCATGTGTGATAGGGAGGGATGAAAGGCCAGAATTCACCGAAAACAGCGTTACGTAATTTATAAATGTCCCCTTACATATTAATAATTTTTGTTTAGAACTTTAGTGAAACATTTATTTATGTCAAATCTATGAATGTTATGAAATATTCGAAAAGAAAAACTTAAACATATCTTTTAAATGTAAATAATTTGCAGCATAGTCCAGTCTTAAAGAACTTTTCATAAAAGTTTCATAAATATGTATACCTACTTTTAAAAGTGCACACTTAAGCTTCTGTCAAAGCATTCTGAAACTATTTACGTCCTTTTCGTGTCAGATTATTCCCAAAATGTCTCACGAAGAGTCCATCTGTCATGCATTTATTTTCTTAAAAACGATACAGGCACTCCTGCACAGGTGGCGCTGCTGTCTTCCATCTCCGTAAGTGTTGCCACCATAGTAACATTAACTTATCATTACCCTAACACGCGTCAAGAGGGGGGGGAAAGAAAATTCAGAAAGGGAGGGGGCGGGAAACCTATCTAACCTACACTAATCCGGGCAATCGGGGAGATACCTCCACCCCCCTAATGCACCCCCCGTACCAACCAACCGCCCCTTTCGGAAAACCTCGTCTGCGAAACAGGTCACGAAAACGTATATCTTCCTCTCCATTCCTTCCACAAAGCTTCCCTGGCCCAGAAGAGCTCATTTAGTTTGCTAAGTGCGTAAGTGCATTATGAAGGTGGTGTGTGTGTGGGGGGGGGGGAGGAGTGGAGGGGTTGAGGTTTAAGTGCTCGATTTGGACGTTTTTGATTTTTATAAGGGTACTTAAAAATATTGCCTTGTTTCAGGGAGCCGTTTTGTTCCCTCAGTTTTTAAATTGAAGTGCCATTTTGCTTTAATGTCCGCCGTTTAGGGCAAATAAAAGTTTTGTACTAATGTTCCTTTCAGCGGTTTTTGTTTTTCTTTCACCGTTTAGTGCTTTATTTGTCTATACTTTGTATACCACTGTAGCCTGTATATGCAATTTGCTTAGGTATAATGCAGGTTTTTTTATGTAATGCTTGCAGATACACTAAAAATCGCGTATTGTATATTCTAAGGCTGCACTCTCAATTATTTCTTCAGTTCACGGAAATTTTGCTACCAGTAGTGCTGCCGGAATATTTTCGGTATTTGATGAAACATCCCTTTTTTTTTCCTGTCAATTGAAGAAACTTCTTCAGATTCAAACATCAGTGCTGCTGGAATATTTTCGGTATTTGACGAATATCCGTTTCCTTTTTTCTCCTGTCAGTTGAAGAAGCTTCTTTAGATTCATATATCAGTGCTGCCGGAATATTTTCGGTACTTGACGAATATCCCTTCCTTTTTTTCTCCTGCCAATTGAAGAAACTTCTTCATATTCAAATACCAGTGCTACCGGAATACTTTCAGTATTTGACGAATATCCCTTTCTTTTTTTCTCCTGTCAATTGAAGAAACTTCTTCAGATTCAAATATCAGTGCTGCAGGAATATTTTCGGTATTTGACGAATATCGGTTTCTTTTTTCCTCCTGTCATTTGAAGAAGCTTCTTCAGATTCAACGAAATTTTTTCCTCTTCAGAATTTCCGGAAGAATTAACCAAAATATGACGTTTCCAAGGAGTACGGAAATTATTCATTGAAAAAGGAGGAGTGAAGTAGTGTATGAAAACGAACTTTCAAAAATTGTTTCTTCAATTCACGCTAGTTTTTTTGGCAGCAGAGCTATCGGAAAATCTCCATTACTTGACGAATATTCGTTTCTTTTTTCTTCTGTTAACTGAAGACGCTTCTTCATATTCAACAAATTTTTTTCCTCTTCTTCAATTTCGAGAAAAAGAATTCACGGAAATAGTACGTTTCCAAGGAGTACGGAAATTGTTCGTTGAAAATGAGGGATAAATTAGTGTTGAAGGTACTTCTTCAGATTCAAATATCAGTGCAAGATGAGTTTTTCTAGGAGTGTGGATTTTTAGTTTTCTTTGCAGAAATGAACATTATGAAACATTTTGGTTCTTACGTGCTATACCTTCAACCTCAGAAAATCAGCATTAACATTTTAGCTGCTACTTTTCATAGCTTGCACAATTGTAAATCAAAGAAGTGAAGGTAGTTTGCAATCAGTGGAGTATCCAGCCAAAAAATTCTGGAGAAGGCACAGAGCGTTTTTGTCTCATTTTTCTTGTAAACTCATTGGAATTTACAAAATAAGTACAAAAATAGTATCTTCTGTAGTTTAAAAGTAGCTTGTCTGGGGAGAGGGCACGTGCCCCTGTGACCCTCCGTTGGAACCGCCAATGTATCCAGTAAAGAGTACGTCTAGGAAATTTTCAGTAATCTAAAAATTACTAAATATTCTTAATACAAAAACATTTTTATTAGAGGGACAGGAAAATAATGTCTTTTATAGCATGGAATTCAAAGAAATAAAATTCTCAACACTTTTTAAGTAAAAGCAAACTATGCCTAAACATATAATTCAAATCTGTTACACTTTCAAGCAAGAATTTTATATATAATATTTTTTTTTCTTCCTATCCAACGTGGAGGACGACATTAAATGTCCTGAAATTTAGACGGCATTTTCCAAATTATAGGTATTCATGAGTGTTATATTTTGTAGCAAGAATTTTATGGTTCTCTTCTCTTTCTTTGAAATAGTGACAAATGAAAATAACTTCCCTTTTCCACAAATACTCCATAGGTTACGAATTTTGGAAAATGCCGTCTAATCTACCATCTACGTTAAAAACTCACATACAGGCCAAATTTCGTATTATTAGCTTCAGTAGTTTTGGCTCTAATAATATTAGCATGCAAAAAAAAAAAAAAAAAATGGCGTTACCTGACGGTCTCCCGAATTTTGAGCATTTAATTCTGTTATACTGATTAAACAGATATGAAGGAAATATTAATGATTTTCACTTTTTTTTTCTTTATTTTCACACTTCACTCACAAATTTAAAATTCGTGAGTCATGCTGAGCACATAATGGTGAATAAAAATAATATGAAGAATAATTTTCATGAATGAAACTCCCTGTGTGAGAATTTAAAGAATAAAATTAATGCTAATAGAGATATCTGAATTATTTACTCGAGCTGCTGATTATTATTTTAAAATAAAGTTAAAACATCTGTCCTGAAATTCAATTTAATATTGTGTGCTTATGTAATACCCATAGAGAAGTTACATCAGTTAAATATCAAAGTGATTTCAAACTTATAACCATTTCCAGTTACATACAAATTTTAGTCCATCATTTTTAAAACTTTACAATTAGCTTCAATAGTGTTTATGATTTTGATTTGTTCGTCTGTTTGTCTGTCCGTCAGTGCTCTAACTCTTTTAACATCGATAACTGCAAAATTGATGCATGTTATTCTTATGCACTGTGTCCTGTATCCTATTGAAAATAGTGCATTTAGCATTTATCCCTCATACAGTTCCTCAGCAGGAGCACTCAAAAGAATTCCAATGCATTGCGCTCTATGGGTAGCCATTCTTTAAAGCGAATATTTAAGAGATACTCGGCTATTTCAAATGAAACAAAATTTATGTTTGTTATGGAGGATTATAAGATAAAGCACTTTGTCAAAAATAGTGTCTATATTATTAATAATTCTGTTACAGGAGCACTTAAAATAATTCCAGTACATTACGATTTATGGCAGTTTAAGAGACACTGACCCATTTCAAACACAATACATAAATATAGAAATATTTATAGTAGTTTACTCCAGTTAAACGATGGAAAAAACTTTTAAAGCTCACAAAATTACATTCATAGTGATAATACAGTTTTTTTTTTTTTTTTTCAGATTACCTTCGAAATCTTGAAAGATTTAAGGGCAGTACATCGTAAAATTATAAATGCAGAAATCTTGTGTTGGAAAGTGTTTTATGATCGATGAGTTTGCATGATTTATCTTTCCTTTTATGTGATTTGGGGGGGGGGCAACTTTAAGTGGTACATTAACAGAATTTTGACTTCAGTGCAGTTTTAAGATGCTATGAAATTCCGTTAACATTATTTAGACCAGAATAATTCTGATCCGTTACTTTAACTGTAGAACAAGTTTCACTGCAACAGGCGTTTCAGTGTATGGAAACAAGTATTCAGGTTCGATAATGAAAAATGAATATAACTTGCCTGCTAATGGAAACTGCATGAAGTACAAATCCTACAATTGAACTTTTTAAAATTTCATGTCACATATAAAAATGCTATGAAATTTCGACCATTATTTAGTTCAGAATAGCTGTTGGCCTGTTACTTTAACTGTAGAACAAGTTTCACTGCAACAGGCATATCAGTGTGTGGAAACAGATATTAAGGTTCCGCAATGCGAAGTAAAAAGAGTTGTAGTTTCCTGATAATCGAAATTGCATGAAGTGCAAATCCTACAATTGAATATTTTAAAATTTCATGTCACATATAAAATTGCTATGAAATCTCGACAATATTATTTAGTTCAGAATATTGGCCTGTTACTTTAACTGTAGAACATGTTTCACTGCAATAAGCATATCAGTGTGTGGAAACAGATATTAAGGTTCCGCAATGCGAAGTAAAAAGAGTTGTAGTTTCCTGCTAATCGAAATTGCATGAAGTACAAATCCTGCAATTGAATATTTTAAAATTTCATGTCACATATAAAATTGCTATGAAATCTCGACAATATTATTTAGTTCAGAATATTGGCCTGTTACTTTAACTGTAGAACATGTTTCACTGCAATAAGCATATCAGTGTGTGGAAACAGATATTAAGGTTCCGCAATGCGAAGTAAAAAGAGTTGTAGTTTCCTGCTAATCGAAATTGCATGAAGTACAAATCCTGCAATTGAATATTTTAAAATTTCATGTCACATATAAAATTGCTATGAAATCTCGACAATATTATTTAGTTCAGAATAGCTGTTGGCCTGTTACTTTAACTGTAGAACATGTTTCACTGCAATAAGCATATCAGTGTGTGGAAACAGATATTAAGGTTCCGCAATGCGAAAGTAAAAAGAGTTGTAGTTTCCTGCTAATCGAAATTGCATGAAGTACAAATCCTACAATTGAATATTTTAAAATTTCATGTCACATATAAAATTGCTATGAAATCTCGACAATATTATTTAGTTCAGAATATTGGCCTGTTACTTTAACTGTAGAACATGTTTCACTGCAATAAGCATATCAGTGTGTGGAAACAGATATTAAGGTTCCGCAATGCGAAGTAAAAAGGGTTGTAGTTTCCTGCTAATCGAAATTGCATGAAGTACAAATCCTGCAATTGAATATTTTAAAATTTCATGTCACATATAAAATTGCTATGAAATCTCGACAATATTATTTAGTTCAGAATATTGGCCTGTTACTTTAACTGTAGAACATGTTTCACTGCAATAAGCATATCAGTGTGTGGAAACAGATATTAAGGTTCCGCAATGCGAAGTAAAAAGAGTTGTAGTTTCCTGCTAATCGAAATTGCATGAAGTACAAATCCTACAATTGAATATTTTAAAATTTCATGTCACATATAAAATTGCTATGAAATCTCGACAATATTATTTAGTTCAGAATAGCTGTTGGCCTGTTACTTTAACTGTAGAACATGTTTCACTGCAATAAGCATATCAGTGTGTGGAAACAGATATTAAGGTTCCGCAATGCGAAGTAAAAAGAGTTGTAGTTTCCTGCTAATCGAAATTGCATGAAGTACAAATCCTGCAATTGAATATTTTAAAATTTCATGTCACATATAAAATTGCTATGAAATCTCGACAATATTATTTAGTTCAGAATAGGGATGGACGCGAGTCTACTTTTTGCGAGACGAGACAGAGATTTACAGCTTTTTTGCGAGACGAGACAGACATTTTTAACATTATGATATAGGGATTTTTGCGAGACGAGACAAGCTTTTCGGCTGTTTTGCGAGACGCGAGACGCCAGTTTTTCGTCTCGCGTCCATCCCTAGTTCAGAATATTGGCCTGTTACTTTAACTGTAGAACATGTTTCACTGCAATAAGCATATCAGTGTGTGGAAACAGATATTAAGGTTCCGCAATGCGAAGTAAAAAGAGTTGTAGTTTCCTGCTAATCGAAATTGCGTGAAGTACAAATCCTGCAATTGAATATTTTATGTCACATATAAAACTGCTATGAAATCTCGACAATATTATTTAGTTCAGAATAGCTGTTGGCCTGTTACTTTAACTGTAGAACATGTTTCACTGCAATAAGCATATCAGTGTGTGGAAACAGATATTAAGGTTCCGTAATGGGAAGTAAAAAGAGTTGTAGTTTCCTGCTAATCGAAACTGCAAGTACAAATCCCACAATTGAAATTTTTAAAATTGATATTCAATATATATATATATATAATGCATTTAATATAACGCATTATATTACGTTTATTTCATGTAACATATCATGTTACATTTATTTCATATAGCTTATTGCTATCTATATCTTACTTTCTAAAGCATAAACATATTTAATATAACACATTATATTACATTCATTTCACATTATTTTACATTTATTTCATGTAACTTTTTGTTATACCTTAAATTACCTTCTAAAACTATTAACCGTATTCTAAATTTAAGGAAATGTAATCTAAATTTATTTATACGAACAATTTTTAAATTTTTTTCTTTTTAAAACTTTCAATTAAAAATTCTCATTTACTAAACTATTTTAATCAGTTTTATACATTTGACGTTAGGCTAATAATTTAAAAATGTATTTACTGATAAAGATTTAAAAAAAGGAACACCTTGTCATATCTTAACCTAACTTCTCAGTAGTAGGTAATCAAGAGTTCTGCCCATGCGGTGCCATGTTAATTCTGCGGTGCTACCTGGATGAGTGCGTTCCCTAGGTTGAGCGGGGAAGGGGGGCGTGGTCGGACCGGATGTGGGGAGCGGATGTTCAAAGGGTTGATAAGAATTTTTTTCCTTTTTTTCAAATAAGGATGACTTGTAATTTTTTTCAGATTGTGATGATATTTTTTGAAATAAGGGGACTTGGAAAAATTTTCAAATTTGAACGCGCAACCTACAAAAGAATTCATAGGCTAATGATTGTTGTCCATTAGGCCGAGAATCCTTCAGGTATAAAATTGTAGGTGTATTGTGTTATACTTTAGTTTTCAAAATGAATTGGGACTTTGTTAATTTTTCGAAGTTTATTTTTTTTATTTATTTAGTTTTCTTTACCATTTAGTAATAGAACCAATGCAAATTGAATAAATGTTGCTTAATACATACTTCTAATGTTTAGCTAATTTTTGTATACTGATTATAGCATATATTTAATAAGTAACAGTTTACTAGAATATTAAAGTAGGGTTTAGGATACCCATACATTTTCTACAAATTTCTTCTACTGTTAGGGAAGTGAGAAAATTATACCATAGAACGA
Source organism: Cheiracanthium punctorium (assembly GCA_038373885.1). Lineage (NCBI taxonomy): Eukaryota > Metazoa > Arthropoda > Arachnida > Araneae > Cheiracanthiidae > Cheiracanthium > Cheiracanthium punctorium. Next base: position 172,736 of record JAWZYV010003555.1, on the reverse strand, counting down.
TTTTAGTACCTATAGTTTTTACAAATAATGATTTAGATAGTGTATGAACTTTTTTATCTAAACATTTTCTTTTTCTTAAGAGATTTTTACCCAAGGTTTAATTTTAAGTTAAATAATGTTACAACAAATGTTTTTTTTTTTTTAATCAAGAGTTAATTTATTTTTATTTTTTTTTTAACCAAGTATTAATTTTAAGTTAATAATTTTACAACAAATATTTTTTAACCAAGTTTTAATTTTTAGTTAAATAATTTTACAACAAATATTTTTTACCAAGTTTTAATTTTACAACAAATATTTTTTACCAAGTTTTAATTTTAAGTGAAATAATTTTACAACAAATATTTTTTTTTTTTACCAAGTTTTAATTTTAAGTTAAATAATTTTACAACAAATACATTTCTAAATTTATTTTTTTAAACCAAGTTTTAATTTTAAGTTAATAATTAATTTTACAACAAATATTTTTTAATCAAGTGTTTTTAATTTATCAAGAAAAAAAAATTTAATCAAGAGTTTTAATTTTTAGCTAATTTTTGTATATCCTATTTTTGTTAAGTAGTCGTTTAACATTAAAGTACAGTTTTCTACAAATTTCTTCTACTGTTAGGCAAGTGAGAAAATTATACCATAGAAAGATTGTAGTACCTATAGTTTTTACAAAGTATACATACATACATTAGTAAAACATAATAATGATATAGTCTTATATTCTATTGCGAGAAAACCACTTTAGCCATATATCCCCCAAAACTCGAAGTTTTTGTATACGAAATGCATGAATACGCGTTAGATCCCCTTAGAAAGTCTTCCTACCAAGGCACCCCTCATCCTAGGCAGATACCCCCGCGTGCAGGTTTGCCTTAAAGCACAAACAAACAAAGTATTTATCTAAACATTTTTTCTTACCCACACATTTTTGATAAATCTTAGGCAGCGATTATACTAGTTTATATTTTCTATAGATCAATTAGAGAAAAAATTACATTTTTAGTAATCCTACAAAATATTCTTACTGTATATCACAAGTAGAGTAACTTGATTTATAGAATTTCAATACGATACGAGTTAGATTGTTTATGTGCAACACTCATTGCAGTTTGACTATGAAAGCATAATTTTATACATGAATCAACCTTTTTAGAGGTCTTTTATGGATGCACTTAGCATATTTTATAGAAAGGTGAGCATAACTAGCACAAACTTTTAGACTAGATAGTACTATTGTTAGAAAGTTGAACTATTGGAAATAAAAATTGAAGATTCGTTTTAGCACAGTTTTATACCGCACGGACATAAAATATCTTTCATCTACTTATATAGTTTAAATCGCAAATCATTACTTGAACTAAAAAAATACAAGGTTTTTACTTACGTGAAGCCACATCTTGCAAAATCTTCTAGTCTCTGGACAAAGTACCAACATCTATACGGCTAGCAAGACCGGAAAATCGAATAATGATTTAAAATACATTATCCCTAATTCCCGGTCCAACTAGCACATTTTCATTCATTCTTAATACCATCATATGCTGAAATAGGTATATTATTTTGACACTAAAAACAAAACACATTTGAAGATATTAAACGCTTTAAAAGTAATTTTTTTCTTATAACAATTTACCAGATTCACAATACTATTTTATGTAGGATAAAATTAGTTAGCAAGCGAAAATTTAATCTTTTAGAATTTACTGAAATACAAATACCATGCATGCCTTATTTTCTATTTGGAGAAAGCCCCCAAACCCCAGTTTTTGTATACAAACTGCTTAAAATACTTCTACCGATAATGCCTATTGCTATTAATTACACTGGATTACCCACTTAAAATTTTGCAAAACACCAAAATACAGAAAAACATGCATTAACAAAAAAATCACACTTAAAAGTACAACACATCAAAAGTGCAACTATAAGAACCGCATAATTATTTTCAATTAGAATTACGGTATCAACTTATATGTAACTAAAATAATAGAAAATATTACACTTACCCTGTACTTGTACACGCGAGAGGCGAAAATAATAAAAATATTTAAATAATTCGCAAATAATACAGCACACAAATCGCACAGCATAAGTAAAATCCACGTGCACGCCATTTTGCTGATAACAGAAATTGAGATAAGAAAGTGCCTTGAGGCTCTACAGAGCCGGTACAATAAGAGTTGGCCAGTTTACCGATAAGATAAAACCAGGGAGGCTGTTAGGGTTATGCAATTGGGGACACGTGTTTCATTCTGCGTTCAAAAATGGGGACTTATGGATTAAGATCATGTTAGATTAAAGCCATTTCAATAAAAATCTATCCTTTTTGTAAACATGGGCATTATATCCTAAATTAAAATATCAAAGTTAAGCTGCAACGATTAATATATTTTATATAGTTTATGAAACTAATGAATCATTAAATTAATTTCTGTGAAACAATTAGCAAAGATCATTATACTAAAGCAAATTATTTTTGTTAAGTTTTGATAAATAACAGTAATAAATTATAGGCATTGCAGATGAATGAGTATTCACGTATAAAATAGGTATTAAAATTATTGTTTAAAACAATTTTTAGAATAATAAACTAAAATTTTTATTTAATAAAATCATAAACTAAAATTATTAATGAAAACTTGTTAATAAATTAAACATATCAAAATTTTTACACTCAATTTTTTTTTATATACTTAAATTTTACAAAGACATCCTTTTAATAAATTCATAAACTAAAACAATTTTTACAATAATAAACTAAAATATTTATTTAATAAAGTCATAAACTGAAATTATTAATGAAAACCTGTTAATAAATTAAACTGATTATTCTAAAAGATAGCTAATCACAACATATATCGGAAAAAATATAAGCAATTATAATACCTGAAAAATACCGGACAACACTCTTGTTACATGCGGACAAAACATCTGTTTGCACGGCTAAAGAATTCTTAGGTGCCCGTTGCAGGAGAACTTACCTACGCACAACCTACAAACTCTACAAATTTAACGGCAACTGATTTTCTCTTATCAGGTATCACAGATCAGATAAGAGATAAGGAAGTGACATGCGCAGAAGACACCTAATAGTGACGTGTGCAAATCTGTGTTGATTGAATATCCGCTAGGTTCGTTGGCAGGATGTACATTGAGTGGCAACTCTCTGTAACAGGCTAAGACAAGTTAGATGATGCAATATCTACAGGGTTGAGGAAGGTAGAGGGCGCTTGGGTAATCGCGTGATTTTTTAAAGAACCAGTATAGAGACATTTTAGTTAGATAAAGTAGGGAAGTGCGTGTTGTGAGACTCTCTTTACACTGTGTGCGCCTATACTTAAGACGTGTGTTTTAATTGATTTTTCGCCGAGTTTCAAAAATGTGTTTGCTTGAATACACTCCCGAGTTTTATACTCAAAGTGATGCGGATGTGTTGCTGCAAGAAATAATACAATTGCCTTTAGATGTAAAGCCTTTGCAAAGTAGTGAAAAGGAAATTTCCCCCGAGTTTTGTACTGAAAGTGATGTTGATGTGCTACAGCAAGAATTATTTCAATTACCCCTGCAAAGTAGTGAAAAGAAAATTTCCTCGACTCGTAAAGTAATTACTTTTGCTGATGAAGGAATCAATTACAGTTTACCTGGAGCAACAGTCTCTGTTTACTCTTGGATACCCATTTTGCAAAAAATACGTGAAGATCTACAGAAAGTGACAAATTATGAATTTAATATGGTGCAAGTGAACTTTGGGTCTGAAGAACAACCTAAAATGGAAGACGGCAACTACGAAGATTTTAATCTAGACCTATCATCAGGTGTATGCATTCTAAGTTTTGGATCTAAACGAACTTTGGATTTTAAACCAGCGAACTGTGAAACCGCTACCATTAAATTAGAACATGGCTCAATGTGTAAGATATATCCCCCAACCAACAAACTTTTAACGCATGGTATTCCTTCTGAACCTTATGTGACAGACCCGCACATTAACCTTACATTTGCTAAAATGTACATTTATGAGCCTTCCCCGAAAAGGGCAAAGTTGGACAATTGGACGGACGATCTTTACCATAGCTTATATGCTTCTGTAAATAGTACATGGCACTTGGAAAGACTTATCTACGTTTCACTTCACGATGAAAGAACTGACTTGAAGATTCATATTAGACAATTTATTCAGAACGCCCAATTAGACTATATACCAACCGGTCAGGGAGTCGTGATGAACCCTTCCACATGGATCGAATTTATTGTAAAACTATTAGATTTTAATATAGGGCATAGCAATAGCTCTTTTATTTGTAATAATCAATTATCTGTATTTAATGATAATGGAAAATGCATCTTACAACAAATTTACAAAACCGGAGATTCATTTACGTTAAATCCAATTTCCTTAACACTTTTAAATGATCAAGTATTAAAACTTTGTAAAATGAGAAATGAAATATTGGAATGCATTTTAAAAACGCTATATACGACGACCCTACCTCATTTAATTTTAAAATTAAAGCCGCAAAAATGTAACAGTGAACCCCATTGCAATTATGATGAGGCTAAACAACAATTAATGTATATAGTACATCAGGAAATTTTTAAAAAAATAGGCCGGGTTCAGGATCATCCTTCACAAAGGATACATACTTGTTCGAATAGAACACATGTTGATGAGCGAGAGGGTCTTATAAGTAGTAAAGCATGGTTTACGGTTGACATGCCATATATTGCAAGAGAGATATGCAAGAACAAATGTACTTGTCATTATGACGGAGAATTTTTTTCAAACATTTTCTTTGAAGACTATATGAAGTATCTTCAAAATGAGCTATTTAATACATTTTTTCAACCGTTTTCAGATTTTGCTAATTCCAAGGATGACAAAACATGTGTAATTATGTGATGTTATTGGTGTATAACTAGTATTGCGATTGTAAAAATATATTAAAACCATTGTGATTATGTAGAAAAGGTATGCTTCCTTCTACAACAGTAAGATTTTACTCACTTGTGCATGCTTAGTTATAGAATACTCATTGAAAAGTTATTATTTTCTCAATTGTGTAAATAGTTTGTGTAATTTAAAATATATTTTTGTAAATAAATAAGTCTAAATACGAAAACTTTTCTGTGTTTTCTTTATGTGTACGTGTGTGTTGATTACTTGCAAAATAAAAATCTATAAAATTTTACTGCAGCAAAAAGTGGTAAAGGTAGACATGTTTTAAGATTCTAGTGTTATACCTATCTTTTTTATACACTACAAGGTAAAAAGTTAGAAATTTAGCAAAATTTATTGAAGCATGTACTATGGAAACATTAATCTACTACATAGAAATAAAATGTTTTGATTAAAATCATAAACTTAAGTGTGATAGGTAAATTGTGTTACATGAGAATTCCCAAAGCACTAATTTTTTATAAAATGAACTTAGCTAAAAAAGTTTGTCTGCATAATTTTATAACTTAATCGATTTTACAGGTTTTTCAAAAAAAGTTAAGTGAGATAAAGAAACTTAGTATTTTTAAATAAAGATTTTTTAGATGTTCTTTAATGTAAAGATCTTACCACATTTTACTTGAAGTAACAGAATATTTTAAATCAGACACTATGTTTTTAAAACATTAGAGTATTAACTTAGCATATTTTTGTAATTTTTATTAATGGGCTTGAATATTTTTATAAGAAATATCAACTAAGTGCACATGTTACACATTTTACTGATTAAGATGGTTATTCTTACAAATTTTAAATAAATATGCTCTTACTTTTATACATGTTACTTGTTCAAACTAAGTATACTTTTGATTTGTATACGTTTATGAGTTCTCATAAGTTATGAAATTATTTCTCGAAAGGAACTTAGCTATTAGAACTTTGTAAATTTTGTAGAAGTAGTATGCTTAACATGTTTTTGATGAAATGGATTTAAATGTGGTATAGAAATAATCAGTTATTTTCGCATAGATGTATAAACTTATCTTTATGTAAACCATAACTAATTAAAAGTAATATAATTTATGTCTATACAAAGTGAGGGACTTAGACTATTTTTCAGAATTATCAAGTAAAGGATTTTACAAAATACTTAGTAAACTGCATTAATAGATTGTAAGTTGTATTTTTTTCTTTTAGAAGTTTTGCACATTGGTATATTTTATGTTCTGATAAGTCGTTGAATATGTTCTTGAAATAAACTAACATATCTGTACTTTGAAAATTTTATTGAAGTGTTGAACTTTGGTATTTATAGAATGTTACGAACTTGATACATTTTTTCTGAAGTGCTAGATATGTGAAATTGTCTTTTTAGAAACATTGAATTATTCAACTTAGTACATTTCAGTTACTCTTTCAAGATAACGGACTTAGAATTTTTTACAAATAGCAAGCTAGTAACTTGCTAAACGTGCTTCTTGCAAATATTTTTAAATACTTAATTTATTATATTTTAATTTGTTTATTTCTTTTTAGTAGTTACAACTTTGATAATTTTTAAGAACGGTATTTAAAAATATTTGCAAGAAGCACGTTTAGCAAGTTACTAGCTTGCTATTTGTAAAAAATTCTAAGTTCTAAAAAAAAATTGAGTGTAAAAATTTTGATATGTTTAATTTATTAACAAGTTTTCATTAATAATTTTAGTTTATGATTTTATTAAATAAAAATTTTAGTTTATTATTCTAAAAATTGTTTTAAACAATAATTTTAATACCTATTTTATACGTGAATACTCATTCATCTGCAATGCCTATAATTTATTACTGTTATTTATCAAAACTTAACAAAAATAATTTGCTTTAGTATAATGATCTTTGCTAATTGTTTCACAGAAATTAATTTAATGATTCATTAGTTTCATAAACTATATAAAATATATTAATCGTTGCAGCTTAACTTTGATATTTTAATTTAGGATATAATGCCCATGTTTACAAAAAGGATAGATTTTTATTGAAATGGCTTTAATCTAACATGATCTTAATCCATAAGTCCCCATTTTTGAACGCAGAATGAAACACGTGTCCCCAATTGCATAACCCTAACAGCCTCCCTGGTTTTATCTTATCGGTAAACTGGCCAACTCTTATTGTACCGGCTCTGTAGAGCCTCAAGGCACTTTCTTATCTCAATTTCTGTTATCAGCAAAATGGCGTGCACGTGGATTTTACTTATGCTGTGCGATTTGTGTGCTGTATTATTTGCGAATTATTTAAATATTTTTATTATTTTCGCCTCTCGCGTGTACAAGTACAGGGTAAGTGTAATATTTTCTATTATTTTAGTTACATATAAGTTGATACCGTAATTCTAATTGAAAATAATTATGCGGTTCTTATAGTTGCACTTTTGATGTGTTGTACTTTTAAGTGTGATTTTTTTGTTAATGCATGTTTTTCTGTATTTTGGTGTTTTGCAAAATTTTAAGTGGGTAATCCAGTGTAATTAATAGCAATAGGCATTATCGGTAGAAGTATTTTAAGCAGTTTGTATACAAAAACTGGGGTTTGGGGGCTTTCTCCAAATAGAAAATAAGGCATGCATGGTATTTGTATTTCAGTAAATTCTAAAAGATTAAATTTTCGCTTGCTAACTAATTTTATCCTACATAAAATAGTATTGTGAATCTGGTAAATTGTTATAAGAAAAAAATTACTTTTAAAGCGTTTAATATCTTCAAATGTGTTTTGTTTTTAGTGTCAAAATAATATACCTATTTCAGCATATGATGGTATTAAGAATGAATGAAAATGTGCTAGTTGGACCGGGAATTAGGGATAATGTATTTTAAATCATTATTCGATTTTCCGGTCTTGCTAGCCGTATAGATGTTGGTACTTTGTCCAGAGACTAGAAGATTTTGCAAGATGTGGCTTCACGTAAGTAAAAACCTTGTATTTTTTTAGTTCAAGTAATGATTTGCGATTTAAACTATATAAGTAGATGAAAGATATTTTATGTCCGTGCGGTATAAAACTGTGCTAAAACGAATCTTCAATTTTTATTTCCAATAGTTCAACTTTCTAACAATAGTACTATCTAGTCTAAAAGTTTGTGCTAGTTATGCTCACCTTTCTATAAAATATGCTAAGTGCATCCATAAAAGACCTCTAAAAAGGTTGATTCATGTATAAAATTATGCTTTCATAGTCAAACTGCAATGAGTGTTGCACATAAACAATCTAACTCGTATCGTATTGAAATTCTATAAATCAAGTTACTCTACTTGTGATATACAGTAAGAATATTTTGTAGGATTACTAAAAATGTAATTTTTTCTCTAATTGATCTATAGAAAATATAAACTAGTATAATCGCTGCCTAAGATTTATCAAAAATGTGTGGGTAAGAAAAAAATGTTTAGATAAATACTTTGTTTGTTTGTGCTTTAAGGCAAACCTGCACGCGGGGGTATCTGCCTAGGATGAGGGGTGCCTTGGTAGGAAGACTTTCTAAGGGGATCTAACGCGTATTCATGCATTTCGTATACAAAAACTTCGAGTTTTGGGGGATATATGGCTAAAGTGGTTTTCTCGCAATAGAATATAAGACTATATCATTATTATGTTTTACTAATGTATGTATGTATACTTTGTAAAAACTATAGGTACTACAATCTTTCTATGGTATAATTTTCTCACTTGCCTCACAGTAGAAGAAATTTGTAGAAAACTGTACTTTAATGTTAAACGACTACTTAACAAAAATAGGATATACAAAAATTAGCTAAAAATTAAAACTCTTGATTAAATTTTTTTTTCTTGATAAATTAAAAACACTTGATTAAAAAATATTTGTTGTAAAATTAATTATTAACTTAAAATTAAAACTTGGTTTAAAAAAATAAATTTAGAAATGTATTTGTTGTAAAATTATTTAACTTAAAATTAAAACTTGGTAAAAAAAAAAAAATATTTGTTGTAAAATTATTTCACTTAAAATTAAAACTTGGTAAAAAATATTTGTTGTAAAATTAAAACTTGGTAAAAAATATTTGTTGTAAAATTATTTAACTAAAAATTAAAACTTGGTTAAAAAATATTTGTTGTAAAATTATTAACTTAAAATTAATACTTGGTTAAAAAAAAAAATAAAAATAAATTAACTCTTGATTAAAAAAAAAAAAAACATTTGTTGTAACATTATTTAACTTAAAATTAAACCTTGGGTAAAAATCTCTTAAGAAAAAGAAAATGTTTAGATAAAAAAGTTCATTCACTATCTAAATCATTATTTGTAAAAACTATAGGTACTAAAATCGTTCTATGGTATAATTTTCTCACTTCCTTAACAGTAGAAGAAATTTGTAGAAAATGTATGGGTATCCTAAACCTTACTTTAATATTCTAGTAAACTGTTACTTATTAAATATATGCTATAATCAGTATACAAAAATTAGCTAAACATTAGAAGTATGTATTAAGCAACATTTATTCAATTTGCATTGGTTCTATTACTAAATGGTAAAGAAAACTAAATAAAAAAAAAAAAAAATAAACTTCGAAAAATTAATCAAAGTCCCAATTCATTTTGAAAACTAAAGTATAACACAATACACCTACAATTTTATACCTGAAGGATTCTCGGCCTAATGGACAACAATCATTAGCCTATGAATTCTTTTGTAGGTTGTGCATTCAAATTTGAAAATTTTTCCAAGTCCCCTTATTTCAAAAATATATCACAATCTGAAAAAAATTACAAGTATCCTTATTTGAAAAAAAGGAAAAAAATTCTTATCAACCCTTTGAACATCCGCTCCCCACATCCGGTCCGACCACGCCCCCCTTCCCCGCTCAACCTAGGGAACGCACTCATCCAGGTAGCACCGCAGAATTAACATGGCACCGCATGGGCAGAACTCTTGATTACCTACTACTCTTCTCTCTTTTTAAAACAACTTACCAACAGGTTTTAAATGGCTATTATCTCTCTAGTGTGTTACTTCTCTCTTGTTTAATCGATTCCTCGACCCAGTTCATTATTAGCCAAAGAACGAACTAAGAACGAACCATTTTTCCCCCATTGAAATTACTGAACTGTTATTACTATCTAACAAATCCAAGTTAACCCTTCTAGTTTTTGTATAATAATTTATTTATTATAATCATATATTTTGCAAATACAAATTCAAAAAATGCATAGCCGTTTTATATATGTAGTGTAAAAAATGAAAATCAAAATATAATGTCATTTTAGGGTATGGTAATAAATTTTTCTTTACCTTAACTTTTCATTAATAATTTAAATTCACGCTTTTACATACCTCACACTAACTCGTATCTGAAAAAAACTGGTATGTTCGGGCATTCATATCTCAAGATATCACTGTAACTAAATTTATAAAATATATAATCCGAACTTATTGTTTTCTCTAAATTTTCTTTTAAGAAAGCTCAATTATTTTAACAACTAAACTATTTTAATTACCTTAATTCTTCGTAATTATATAAATATGAAGTCTTATATCTATGTAAGTAATAACTACTAAAAACTGGCTAGTAATGTATGCATCGTATTTCAAAAAACTGGCAGTTTATGATCTCCTATCTCAAGATTGAAAAAAAATTAATCTAAAATAATTTTTTCTAAACTTTCTATAAAAAATTTCTAATTATTTTTTTTGTAACTAAGTTATTTTAATCAGCGCAATTTATCTAAATACTACAACTATGAAGCTTTATAAATTTATATGTACTACGTCCATTTTTGCTGTGCATTCTATCGCAGCAGAAACAAAAACCCAATTAAAAAGTATCTTCCGCGGACAGTTGTGACCGGAATAATCAACCAGAAAATTTATTCAAAAACTGATCTTCCCCCCTCACATTTTTGCATTTCATCACTTTATCACCTCTTCCATTATTTTCATTGCCTGTCCTCTGTCCAGATAGTTTCCTCCCCCACCCCCACAATTTCAGCAAACGATCGGATTACCGTCAGGGAGGGTGCCGGAACACGTGACCAGACAAATCGGGCCCGACCTCCCACCCTTCCACTGTTATCTTAATTTGGATCGCCCAGACCTCTTTTTGTGCGTGAATGGCAATTATCTAATCGTAGATAGTTGTGATAACCTACAGCCCCCCCTTCCCCTAGAGATCTACTACCCCCCCCCCCTTCCCCATCCCGGATTGCTCGTATATGGGCTCGTAGCTTTGCAGGCTCTTCGAATACGTAATTTAAAAAAAAAAGTGTGATCGAAAACATTATTGTAAAAGCTAAGTTCTTGTATAGTGTCAAGATCTGTCAACATTTTGATAGGATTTGGAAATTTTAGCATGTCACCAAAGTTTGTTCTTTTTTTTTTTCCTTTTCTAATCTCTATTTCCTCTATTTTTATTTTTTTTAATGTAATATACGACAACGGTATCACAGACTTGTTAAATCGTTATCGCCCCCAAATTTTTCTTTTATAAAGTCGCTTTACTAATGATTTGAATTTTTTTTTTTAAAGAACTATCCATAGAGAACCAGGAAAAATTTTTAATTGTTTTAGAGATCATGAAGATTTTCATTGTTTAGTATAGTAATGTTGTTTTTTATCTTTCTTTTTCTGTTCACCATTTATGCTTAACCCATCTATGCCTAGTGTCCCTTTTTTGGGACGGCATTTTCGCTATCAGTTGGAAACGTTGTTTCTTTTTACTAGCCTTTATTCACGGGTATTGAACCTCAACTCCACAAAATGTGTTAACATGACCCAGTAGGATGTTGACATTTCAATTTTTGTACATGATGATTTTAAAACATAGGTTCCCAACGTGGGCTATAACGCCCCCTTATGGGCGTTTGAGGCTTTCTGGGGGGCGGCAAAAGACCCAGAGAAAATTAGGAGGCGTTGATATGGCACGGAGGGGCGTGGGAAGATTAACCAAACATTGTCTAAAAATGACTTAAAAATTACGCTGATAATATTTTAATAAAAATACTTTTTAATATAATTAAGTATGCGTTTTGATTGTTCTCTGAAACTATCAATTTATTTATTTAGAAAGCAATAATTTATGATTTATTACTTCGTATCATGAAAACCCCTGCCTGTCCTTATAACATGTAAGCTAAAACCCTTTTTTAAATGAATAAGAAATTCAGTAGCGTTTCAATTCCAACAATATTCTGTCTATTAGTATTTTTTTAAATTTAATTCTTGTTTTCACCATCCATTATGTACGCTCTTGTTTCTCTGGAGTGGTAGGGGGGCGGTATGGAAATATTCACTAGAAAAGGGGGCACCAGTTCAAAAAAGGTTGGGAACCTATGTTTTAAAAGAAATCATCCTTTGTTCAAGGAGATGACATCAGAAATGTATCTATTATTGCTGGTATTAGCAAAAGTCGAAAAATGGCGCAAAAATGACTGGGTAAAAATGTCTTAATATCTATACAAACTGACTTATCATTTGACTGTATTTTGGCTTCATGATTTAAGAATGACGTCCTTTTGACGTCTGGATACGATACAGCTGCCCGACTGTTAGAGAATTTTCATGACATTTCTTAGATCTTAGGGGACTCAACTAATAAATCAGATTAAAGTGATCTAATTCGTGGATCGGCTTGTGTAAATCAGGGGGGAAAGCTTATGTTAAGTTTTACATGTAATGCTACGTATTGAAAGCAATTTACTGGAAAACTAGGTTCTTAACAATAAGGTAATTCACATGAATTACTTGTTGTTGGGAGTTACGCAGGAAGATCATGAAGAACGAAAGATTTTTTCAGACTTGATGTGAAGACTTAAGGTGTGGAAGAAAAGTGTTGGAAGACATAAGTGGTCTATGATTTTAGAAAACTTGTTAAATCATCGTTGTATTTCATAAAGGAAGTTCCCGAAATATCTGAAATTCTGGGGCCCCATGATGTCAATCGGGCTCTGTTTGGGGTACAACATTACTTATGCATTTTCCTCCCCCTAATCCCCGAAATTCGAAGTTTTATTTTAAAAAGTACTGTTAGTAAATTTATGATGCAAAGTTGAAATTGTTTGTTGAGTCCCTGCGAATGATAGTACCAATTCTTGCCTGGGACGCGAGTTTTACTTCTAATTCTGCTTTTTTTCGTAAAATTTCTTCTGACGTTGAACCGGTCTTTGACATGAAGCTTTGAAACCACTCATAGCACTTTCTTTCTAATGGATTGTTAGGAAATTAATTTCGTTTTTTTTTTTCAAACAGAGAAATTAATGTAATTTTTCCATAGCCAATTTACACTCAAGCCGTCAAATCATTATATATTTTGACAGTATATATAGCAAGCTTGCTTGCGGAAAAATTTCCATTGATTCTGAACAGTAGTTTTTGGTTCCTACACTTTCAAATATGGAAACTGTAAAGCGGCATTTTCGACATGTTTTGCTTTTTCTCTATCAAAAAGGTAAAAATACTGTTTAAGAAAGGAAAAAAATTAACCGATTTGTATGGAGAAGATGCATTCAGAGAACGCCCTCCTAAGTTGGACACCTCCATAACTTGGACACCTCACTAAATTGGACACTTTTCTGGAGAATGGAACGTGGCCATAATATTCAAATATATTCCTAAAAGTTGGACACTTCTTGAGGGAAACACAAGTGTTCGGAGGTTACGTATTATTATTTACATATTTATTTAACAGTTAAAGAAATACATAAAACATAGAAATCGGTTTGGTTATAGTAAGATCTCTGTTGTTTCCATTTATCCCAACTAACCTTAATGTAGTTTTTAGTAATTTGTATTTATAGTACATCCTCTCAAAAAATATTCGAATATGAGGCAAATTTTCTATGTCACTCTCATATTTAAAATATTGCTAAACATAAAATTGAATCATATCATATACAACAATAACTTTTCATATTTCTTTCTAATCTTGTGTTTTTCCAAAACCGAGTTAATTTTACACAAAACTAAATTTGGATAATTGGCTATTACTCGAATACTTTTTTGATTGAATGTACTATAGCCTAAAATTATTTAATAGAAAATCATTTCCTAAATTTTTTTTGAAAAACTTCTAATCAGTAAATCTGTTTACATTTGTTTTATGTTGCATTTATTGCGTATAAATATTATATTATACTTGCTCACTCAACATGCTAACTCAATATTGATTAAAGCACTTTTTGGTATTCTAAGTTTACAGTGCTCATCTTTTTATCCCCCTCCAGTACTAAGTAAAGAAAAAATCATTAAACGTGACACAGAGATAAGGATATTTAAAATTGCTTAATAATTTTGCCCTTGATAGTGACAATTTTAAAACTAGGTTATTTCTCTCAGCAAAAATATTGTTTTACAAGCTTTGAATATGCAAATAAATTGTATTTTTAGATTTTTGAACATTTATGAAGCTGAATTTCTTCCGCAGGCAAAATAAAGCACTCTTTCAAAATAAATCATGGATAGTTCTCGCCTTTTGCCATAAAAATTTAACACTATCTCTATTCCTTACTCCTCCCTTTTTTGTTGTTTATATTAAGATAAGAAAAAGGAATACTCATAAAGAGAAACAGTTATTATTTCTTTCATTAATTAATTTAATTATTTATTGATAGATAAAACATATTCTATTTGTTGTTAAGCTTTACTTATCGTATGTATTTCATTTTGTTATGTACATTTACCTTTCTTCTTTAATTTCCTCTTTAAAATGTTAGACTGTTGAAAAGGATGAGTTAAATTCTCTATTTTTTACAGACTTTAAAACTGCTTTAATATTTTTAAGTTAAATTTTACTGACTAAATATATTTGCTGATATTATACGTTTTATTAAAATGTATCGCACTTTTATTAAATCACTGAAACCTATAAATGCTGGTCTTTCCTGAGTAAAAAGTAAAATAAAAATAAATTATTACTGCTATTGTTATTATAATTATTATTTCCATATTGTCTTAAGACAATGACCTGCTTTATATTTTGGTATCTATATAAATAAAATTAGACTTTTGTCTGTACATTTCTTGGAATTCAAAAATTTTGCGATTTCTATCCGTTTCAAGCACCCGGGAATCCGATGCGACCCTCAAAAAAAAGTTTGTCTGTCTGTCATTCTGTCATTCTGTCCGTGACGCTTTTTTTGTTTAAGCATCACGTAAAAACGACTGAAGCGAATGGCATGAAATTGGGTGTCATGATAGGTGGTCACTCTACTTAAAACATAGGCGTCGAATTGTTAAAAAATCTTGATTAGATTTTCAGATTTTGCGAAAATCGTTTCAAACTGCGTAAATTTGTGTTCAAGCATCAAGCAAAAACGACTGAAGCGAATGATATGAAATTGGGTGTCATGATAGGTGGTCACTCAACTTAAAACATAGGCGTCCAAGTTTTAAAAAATCTTGATTGGAGTTTGAGATTTTGCGAAAATCCTTTCAAACTGCGTAAATTTGTGTTCAAGCATCACGTAAAAACGACTGAAGCGAATGATATGAATTTGGGTGTCATGATAGATGGTCACTCAACTTAAAACATTGTCGTCGAATTTTTAAAAAATCTTGATTCGAATTTGAAATTTTTCGAAAATTTGCGTTCGCACATCACGTAATAAATGCAAAGGTGAAAAAATGATATTTGGTGAAATGATAAGTGGTCACTCACCTTAAACTATAAGCATCTAATTAAAAAAAGTCGATCAGATTTCGAGATTTTGTGAAAATCGTTTAAAACTGAGTGAATCTTTGTTCCCGCATTACGTAATAGCGACTAAAGCGAATGATATGAAATTGGGTCACACGATAGTTAGTTGCTCAACATAAACTATAGGAGTCCAATTTTTTTAACATTTTTATTAGATTTTGAGATTTTGTGAAAATTCTCTCAAAATACGTTTATATTTCTTCAAACATCACGTAATAACGACTAATACGAATGATACGAAATTTAGGGATATGATAGGTAGTTGCTAATCTTAATTTATAGGCGTTGAATTTTAAAATTATTCTGATTACATTTTGAGATTTTGCGAAAATCGTTTTAAAATGCTGAAAATTTGTTCCAGCATCACGAAATAAAGACTGCAGGGAATGAAACGAATTTGGGTGACATGATAGTTTGTCACTCAACTTAAATTCTAGGCTTCCAATATTTCCAAAATTTTGATTAGATTTTGAGATTTTGCGAAAATTATTTCAATATGCGTAAATATTCGTTCGCGCATCACATAATTACGACTAAAGCGAATGAAATGATATTACTTAGTTACTCTCTAACCTGTAATATTTTAACAATACATAAAAATTATAGCTTCGATTTCTTTACTTTGGCAACATCCTACATCCATTCTGTGTACTCCTACAATGCTGACGAAAGTTCTCCCTTTTTGGAAATTTGCATTCACTAACCCGTCGAGGACGGGTACTTCAGCTAGTATATATATATACGCACATCATCATGCACATGCAAATGAAGCATACTTATATGTTTACATATTTATTTAAAACACCCTTAAGGATTCATAGATGCCAACTACTTATAAATAATAACTATAATTAACCACTTTTTGTAAATATATTTTTTAGTATTTTTTTTTTCCAAATAGTAACCAGCTCACACACGTAGTACAAAAATTTTGCTACATTTTAATCCGAAAGTTATTGTTTAAAAAAAGTGGATAGTTATATTCCGTAGTAGTTGGCAGTTATGATTATCTTAAAAAATGTAGTACTTTATAATGTATTACAAATACACTTACTTTCTACATTGCTTTTCGGTTGCCTTTATTAAGCAAATGAAACAAAGATTTAATGATTTAATAGATTTAATAAAATATGTTAGTTACCTTGAAGTAACTTTTTAAATTAAAATTCTACTCGTGATCAATAAAAATCATGAAGATTTAATAGATTTAATGAAATATGTTAGTTACCTTGAAGTAACTTGTTAAATTAAAATTCTACGCGTGATCAATAAAAATCATGAAAATTCAATGCAATGTAGTAAATACACTAAAATGTTTATTGAAAGTTTCTTGGGTTTGGCAAAATTTTATATAAACTTTTTCTCTGTCATTTTCTAGGGGTGTAAGTGAATGACAACGGATTTAGAATGAAAGGAGAAATCCACTTTGAATGGCAAGCCTAAATTGAAATGTCGCTTGAGAAAGGGAAGAAAAACCAGGTTTTATATCGATAGAATTTTCTCACTGAACTAAAAGTTTCTGAAATATATGTGTTATAAAAGAAACCACAGTTTATAGCAATCTTTTTCTATAATACTCAAATACGCGTCTTAAGATAGAATATTTACAGAATGCTTTTAGGAAAAGTAGTTTATTTATATATTTTAAAATTATAAACAATTAAAATAACATTAAATTTTCTCTTACAACAGAACTAAATGTTTCTAAAATGAGTGTGTTATAAAAGAAATTATAATTTATAACATCTTTTGTTCCGATACTCAATTACGCATCGTAATATTGAATATTTACTGAATGCTTTTAAGAGAGGTAATTTATTTATTTTGTTAATATTATAAACAATTAACTTAACACATGAGTAGATTTATTTTATTTATATTTTTATTTGTTTTTATGGTTAACTTGTTAAACGGTTTAATTTTCTTACTGGTATGTGAAACTGCTTTTTATATTTTTATTTATTTATTTGTTTTTGGTATTTACTTATTGTATTTCGATATCTTTTTTTTTTATTATTCTGTTCAGGTAATTTACAAAAATAACTTTGTTGTCCAATGCTTTGAAAGTAGAAAAATATATGTTTTCATTTTCTGTAGCGAAAGATTTGTTTACATGATAGAAAAAATATGTTAGAATTATTAGCCACATAGAACAAAGGTTTGATAACTAACATTAACCAAACAGTGGCTAAAAATATTTCGACAATTACAGTGAACATATTTTCAATGGCTGATTATTGTCAGAAGTTATAAAACTAATTGTAACAAAACATTGGCAGTATATTAGAAATATTTCCAAACTATCTGCAATATTTTGTAAGTACTTGAAAAACTATGCCAGCACTGCGATATCAACTACAAGTTAACACTGTTTTGTTAATATATATATGACTTACTTAACGACCATATCTGTTTAATAACTGCAATCAATGTATGATTGTGGCTGCAGCCCGCATTTCGCGAACATCGCTGTGTATTTCTGATGTAATATATGTGAGTGTAGTTTTACCATATTGCTTGCATTCTTGTAGGAAATTGTAACAATTTTCAAAAATTTTGATTTACGATTGTCAGTGAAATTTCCCTTTTAAAAACTGTTGTTTTTTAACGATTGTTACAAATTCTGAATAAGCCACTGAGCTGATATCAATTCTAATAGAGCAAAATCAAACTTTCAGTACACTTCCACGGAGAGAACATGCTACACCATTGGCATCATACAGGTATAATTATGTAAAAAGCTATTATAACTTGTAAACAAAACAAAAATCTGATTTGAACACCACAGGACTCCCTTGGACGTTTACTAAATTTCAGCAGACCCCCTACGAAAAAAAGAGGGGCAAAATTTCCACCTTCTTCAGCAGCGGCAGAAGTTCATACGTAGACTAGGACTGGTGTACGCTTATTTCATTTGATACTGGTGTTCAGTGGCGCACCCAGGATTTTAGTTTAGGGGGGGCTGGACTAGATAAAAATACTGCTGAACTCTGTCATAGTGACCTCGGTTAGTTACAACTCTCTTATAACGTCAAAATATTCGGTACCACTTGACTGTCCCATAGAACACAAGCAATGTAACTCATTATACAGTCATAAATAATTATCTGATCTTTTGAGCGACGTTGTAACCGTGTGTAACAGTGTTTCAACTAACTATAAGTAAGCATTTATTTAAAAACTTTTTAAATAAAATGTCTTTTTTGGTTAGAAATAATTTGAAGACAATTAAAAAAAGGAAGAACTAAAAAAAATTAATTCCTTAGCGACAATTTTCATATTTTTAACGCTTTTCACCTTTAGGGGGAGCTTCAGCCCCCATAGCCCCCTCCGTGGGTGCGCCTATGCCTCAGTTTTTTTTCCTTTAAACACCCTTTGCGTTTTTGTTATTTTTTGTTTATTTGGAGCTGCTGAGGAAGATCGGAATTTTTTCGATCGAAACACTTGTACAGTTTGGTAAGTACTTTTTATAAGTGTTATTTTACCTAATTAATTTTTCATTTATACGCCAGTTTCTTTTGAGTCCTTTTTGTGAAACATACATTTAAGAAAATATATTTTAAAAAATTTTAATAAAATTTAATGAAGTCTATTAAATTATTTTAAGATCCATGTACATATAATATTTTGGATTATACTCCATCGCGGTTTATATGTTGGAAACGCGGACAACAATCTACACGGATTGAAAAAAAAAATATTGTTTGTTCAACATTCGAGTGTGTGGGTCATAAATATGGCCCTGTACAAGAGAGTAAAAATTATGCTCTAAATATTGTTTACAAACGTTCAATAACTCCGCTGATGAAACTAATATCAGTCCCCACATGAATAAGATCAAACCTGCTCTCTTAGGGGGGAGGCATGCAGGACCATCAATAAACTCTCCCCATAAGCCCCCCTGTTAATATTTCATAGGCCTAACATGCGACATATCTGCTCCATGCCACCCCGCCATCACCTGCCCTGGCGGAGTGGTCATTGCAAAACTGACCACTGCAGGGTGCGGTCCAGCTCCAATGTGGGAGGGTGTGCCTGTTTAGTTTGGTCAAGATCCATCTTGTGTTTGACATGTTGGACATTTTTTTTTTTTTCTTTACAATGAAGCTTACTTTGAAAATAGACTTCCCTCGGACAGAATTTTTGAGAACGTTTTCAAACACATATATAATGTAATGACTTGAAGTGCGCGGTCATTCTTTATTGAGTGGTAACTCATCTATTTATAAAAATCCGAGAGGTATTTAAGGTTTATAACTGGGGAAATTTACGGACGAAAACGGAGTACATTTTGAAAGTTAACTTTTTCCATGAATCATTCTGGGATTTTATTTGGTGCATTTAATTTTTTTTTATAAGTTTATATTTTAGAAGAACTTTTGATGATTAATGAATACATACAGATACTTTCCAATACTGCAGATGATGAATATGGACATCGCTAGAGTAATAATATCCAAGCTGGTTATAATTAAACTTCCCCTATGAACAGTACTCTGTAGCTAAAATGATTGTAACCGAAATTGGTATATTGGCTATACACGATATGAGCTTAACCCTTTAACGCGCAGTGTTCCCGCTCTGGGAAAACCCAACTGAAAAAACATTTATGTATTACCTTTTATGAGTGTTTTTATACAAAAACATTCTCATGTGTGTTATTACACGATGTTTTATTTATCTCTCCTTTCAACACCAGTTTCTTTTTGAGTGTTTTTTTTTTTGGAATTATGTGTGAACACAACTAATTTAAATTTATGAATGTTTCATGTTACGATTAAAATACATGAGGTGATATTCCAAAACCAAAAAAAAGGGGGGGGAATTGAAATTCTTCATTTTTGTTGTAAGATTTGAATTTTAAACGCCACTGTCATTTTATAAAAAAATTAGTGCTTTGTACCCCCACTACCCTTAAAAAAATTAAATCATTTTGTAAATTATTCGTGTAATTTGAAAAAATAAGCGGTGAAATTTAAACTTTATAAAAATCATTTTTGCTCAGCTTTCAACATTTTGTAATAAAGCAGATTATGAACATTCCAACGATTTTAAACATAGAATAAAAATGAATTTCATGCATAAAACATGACTTGAATCTAAAAATATTTTCAGTATCATGGTATACAGTATTTCGGTACTGCCATTATACAGCGTATCTTTAAAATTTGATTAACTTTGTGATAAAAAACATAAATTGCAAAAATATACAAAATAAATCTCTAAGCTAAATTGGATGATCACGTTTTTTGTTTTGTTTATCTTAATGAACATGTTTCATAATCACAAGATATTCCTACGTATACGCTGATCTCTGACACATTAGCTCAGGAACAATTCCTGTTCAACCACTCCAAGATCAAACTTTTGCCACCATTACTCCAAAAATATTTAAAAGTTAAGCACACGATCTGCTTGAAAATTTTCATAATTATGTATAAATATAAAGAAAATAAACTGCGCTACTTTAAAAAAATCTGAAAATCCACCCTTTTCCTAATTTGCAAGCGATTTTTTTCTATTTTTAGCTCTATTTTATTTCCGAGAGAAAAAATTTGATCATTTTCATGACAAAATTAGGTGTTGCAAGTGATAAAGACGTCCTACTGAAGCCCCAGTTATCAGGTTTTGAAGGGAAAACTGTGATTCCAATTCGTTTAAAATAGTTTTTCTAGATTAATTTTTTTTAACTTTTTTTTTTTCACAGATAAAATGATTTCCTCTGCATAAAGCATTAATATAACAGGGGACATTCCCAGCGAAACAAAATTTTACGAAGGCGAAAAGTTTTCTTACAGTTTTAGAAGAAAATGCAATTCCGATTTCAGTACATAAAAAATCTGAATATAAGTTATTTTAAGTGGACGAAGATTGAGTGTAGGCATATTTTGTTTGAATGTTTTTTTCTATCACCCGTTATAGTTGCCTCCACATCGGGCTTTATCTTTTAAATTTACCGTATAAATACTTTTATTATTGCTGAGTTTTTTGGTTTTCATACAAACCCTTAAAACACAAGAAAAACTGTAAAAATGTTTTTCAATTTCTATTATTAGCTCACACTCTCCCTATATTTATCTTGTACGAATTTTCAATCGTTAATAAATACTTTTTTATTCATCCACTCAAGTTCAAGTAAATTTTTTTAGATTTGTAGTGGATGACATAGGATGTTAATACAGTTTTGGTCCCAATCGACTGGATAATTTATCTACAGGACCGCCCAAAAGATTCGAAATACATTGCGCTCTATGGGCCGAAATTCATTAAACTCGCATATCTAAAAAACTATTAGACGTAGAATGTTGAAACTTCATATTCAGGATTGTTGTAACATTTAATTGTGCACCCGCTATTTCGGTGCCATTCGAATAGATAGTTTATCTACAGAGACGCCCAAAATATTTTCAATACATTACGCTCTATGGGCAGAAATTCATTAAAGCATATTTTAGAGGTATTAGGCTAGTTCAAACGACTCACAAGTGATATAAGCTGTTATGGGTTACAAAATTAATTTTTCCATCGAAAAAAGTGTATTTATAGTGCTGCTACAGGAACACTCAAAAGATTTCCAACACTTTACGGTCAATGGCAGTTTTAGGGACATTTATCCATTTCAAGTACAATACCGCCCTACCATATAGTTAGGTAATGGTCAAACCACAGTCACGTGGCTCCCTCAAGAATTACGCCAAAAGTCGCCAAGCTTGGCGACTTTTGGCGTAATTCTACGGGTGTATGTATTTTACTCTAGAATATCAAAAACTATTTAGTCGTAGAATGTTGAAATTTCATATATAAGATTGTTATAACATCTAGTTGTGCATCTCGATTTTTGGTTCCAATCTACTGGAGAGTTTGTTTACAGGACGACCCAAAAGAATTTCAATACATTAATATCTATGGACATCTTCAATGTATTACATGTGTAGTCCGTCCTAAATTTGGCGATAGTCAGTCATTTGGTGTATGCCCAAAATATCGCCATTTGTCTTCGTCCTTGGTGAGTTTTGGCAAAATATCGCCAAATTTGGCGATATTTCACCAGTTTTTATTTGTTGACCTAAGTAGGAATTTACTTTAATTTTTTTTAAATTACTTATTTAGATTTATGCTACTTTTGAAACGGAGAAAATAAATTCTTGGTCTGTTTTACTGAGGTCAGGTATTAAATTGGAATTTTCAATTTCCCATCATGCGATTTTTAACTTAAATATTACAATTTTTATAACGCTCTAATTGTAACAAATAATAAAAATGTTTTTCTCTTTACTGCATGGTTAGTTTACCGTACATTCAAAGGTATTCGATCGTATGTTTCAACTAGATGTATTACTTTCTTCTTCTTTTTAAATCTTACCCAAAATAACGATTTTAAATTTGAACAGGGTCCCTCATCTTTCAAGTGTCTATTAGAACCAAATTTTTCAAGCCATTAAAAATTAAATAAATAAGTTAGTTTTCAAAATGCTATAACCAGAATATTTATAAAAATAACTGAAAACGCTCAAAAGAAACTGGTGTGGGAAAGATAACATAATTAAAGCTTTGTAAAGCAACATACATAAAAGTACATAACAATTTGTACACGTGTTCCGATTGAAAAAATTTTGATCTTCAGAAATACCAGGTGAACTCTATACACAGATTGGGACTGGAGACAAAAAAAAAGTGAACATAAAACTAAATCGAAGATTCGCTAATCATAAGATAGAAAAAGCAAGAAACCAGGGAGAATAAGAGAAGGTGGGGAGGGCGTTGGTAGATAAAAATAAAATATGCAATATAAAAAATAAAAAATAAAGAAAAGAAAAGAAAATTGCTCGAACTAGAAACATGCAAAATCAATTTTTTAAAAACTGAAGAATTTTTTTTTTTTTTTTTTACTAGTTCTAGTAGAAGTCTCTGAAGTGCCTTTTATGTGTGTTACTTTACAAAGTTTTAACTATTCTACTATGTAGTTACGCTGATCCCTGACTATGTAAACATTCCGGGAAATCACTCAAATATGAATATTTTGCCGCCAATACTCCAAAAAGATTAAAAAGCACGAAAAGCGTAGTAACATCTATAACGTTTGTACGATCCGCTAGAAATTTTTCATAATCATGTATAAAAATATAGCAAACAATCTGCGCTACTGAAAATCCACCCGTTCCTTCATTTTCAAGGGATTTTTCGCTCTTTTCAGTTCCATTTTATTTCCGAGAGTAAAAAAAAGTGAATCATTTGCGTGACAAAATTAGCCTTTTCAAGTGAAAATGACGTCGTACAATTGGGATTCGAATTCGTTTAAAATAGTTTTTAAAGATAGTTTTTTTTTTCATTAAAATAATCGTCTATTTGAAGCATTTATATAAGAGGGGCTGTGTGCACAAAACGAAATCTTTCGAATGCGAAAAGTTTCGGCGCATTTCCAGAAGTGCCTGAAACTGGATTTTGAATTTATAATAAAAATTGAATGTCAAGTTATTTATTGTAGCTGGACGAAGATGAAATATATTGAGTGTAGGTAGACATATATTTTCGTCCAATATTTTTACTAGCATCCGTTGTAATTGCCTCCACAACGGGCTGTAAATAATTTTTTCATTTTTATCTGTAGCACTTTTTATCAATTTACAAAAAATCTTTAAAAATTATTGATTTTTTTTACCATATTTAAATCTACTATACAGTATTATCCAAAGAGCGAGCGGTAGAGGAAATTAAGACAATTCCTATAGCAATTCGGAAGTACACCCTCCCAAAAAAGTATTCGAGCAAGAGAGAAATTTCCTATTTTAGATTTGCGAATAATAATTGAGTTTTTGAAAAACGCACAACTTGATAGAAATATGGAAAGTCATATTTATACATAGCCTAATTCATATTCTATGATAAATAATTTTTAATATACTAAACCAACGTAGGAAATGTCTCTCTTGCTCGAATACTTTTTTTGGAAGGTGTACAAAGGTGAAAAATAACTTTTTGAAAAAGTTATTATTAACCGTTAATAATATGCAGGATGTCCCAAACATGTGGTAACACATTTTAATTCTTTATCTATTAGTAGGGATTAGAGATGAGACGGGCTCAGCCCGAGCCCGAAAGCCCGAGCCCGAGCCCGGGCCCGACTCGGGCTCGGGCTCTGTAATTCACGATTGCGTTCGGGCTCGGGCGGGCTCGGGCTCGTGAAAAATTTCTCCTTTGTTGAACATACTCCTTGAAACAGATTTTAAAAAGTGATTCATGGGACAAATAGACGTACTTATTTTAAAAAATAGCGACACGGGGGACTAGAAGGTGTGTGAAGCTCCAAAATTTATTGTATCCTATTAATGAAGTAGTTAAATTTATTTGTCTTTAGCTGAAATTTCGGGCTCGGGCGGGCTCGGGCTCCAAATTTAATAATATTGCTCGGGCTCGGGCGGGCTCGGATTAAAAGTCCTCGGGCTCGGGCGGGCTCGGGCTTCAAAAAATGAGCCCGAACTCATCTTTAGTAGGGATGGACGCGAGACGAAAAATAAGCGTCTCGCGTCTAGCAAAATAGCCTAAAAGTTTGTCTCGTCTCGCAAAAATCCCTATATCGTAATGTTAAAAATGTGTGTCTCGTCTCGCAAAAAAGCTGTAAATCTCTGTCTCGTCTCGCAAAAAAGTCGTCTCGCGTCCATCCCTATCTATTAGAGATAAGTGGGTAATGTAAAGTTTGTTCCTCTCTGTAATTTTCAAAAAGATACAGTTTTTTAATTTGTATACGGCACCCTACAAAAAAAAAAAAATCCAAATTAGTCAAATGCGGTCCATACACTAAAGACGTGTGGTACAAAATTTCAGTATTTCATCATAAAACGTCTCAGAGATATCTTTAAACAAACACGATCAATTTCTATGCATGTGTTTAAATGTGAACGTCTGTTCCAGAATGCAAAAAAGTATTTTCTTTCGTAATTTCATTCCAACCCCTAAAATGCGAATTTTTCCCTTCGAGAGCCATTGAAAAGTGGTTTAAGTCACCATACTCTTATCTTCATACCTTTGTTACTTTTTGGGATATAACTCTCCAAATTAATACATCACCTCAAGAAAGATGATCAGGAACTATGCATGATTCTGAATGTAAACGGATATTGCTAGAGTCGAAAAAAGATTTTCTTTCGTAGTTTCTGTACAACCCCTGAAATGCGATCACTCGACGTGATTTTTTCGAGAGCCGTTGAAAAGTGGTTTATGTCATCGCTATATTTATCTTCATATCTCAGACACTTTTAAAGGTGTAATTGTCAAATTTTGTATGTTATCTCATTAGTGCATGGGTGCATGGTACACATTTTGCTAAATGGGAATTTTTCTGTATGGGGGGGGGGGGGTCGTACATAAATTTAAAAAGTGTAACTTATCGAAAATTAACGAAAAGGGTTTTTTCTTAACGTAGTCTGTTTTTTCCGCTTTATTTTGAACATTTTTTTCAGTTGACCTTGACCACTTATTCTCTAATAGATAAAGAATTGATGTGTGTTACCACTTTTTGGGGACACCCTTTATACGTGCGTATTAAACTTTAAAATAATACAGGTCATAATTATCCATTTCAGTTCTTTAGTTTTCGGGAATAAATTATGAAGCTTTAGTAAAGCAGTTCAAACACTTTTGAAAGTGATTATTAACTGATACAGATGCCTGAAGACATTTTTGTCCTTGCATTGCTGAGTGATTCCAAATCGTTTTGGTTTTCATTACCACCATTTACATAGCTAAGTGGCGAAGGCCTGTACGGCTGTTGTTTGTCTTCAACCCTTTAACACGCAGTGTTCCCGCTCTGGGAACACCCAACTCTGACGTTTTGGCTGTTGCCAATCAGGAAGAATAGATTTGATTTCCATTAAAATAGTTTCGGGTGACGTAGCTCCGCGAGAATCCTATACTTTTTAGCACGTCATTTTCCGTAAAAAAATGGTCCCGATTATTTTTAACAGCACTGACATCTGCTGAAAAAATGGAAGAATGAGAGAACAGCTGGATAGATTGCCCAATGCTGAAAAAAGGGCAGCCGTTGCTATCGCTCGACTTAACTACCATCAAGATGGTGGACGATCGAAACGTTCATCGCGTGCCAGAGATCTAGAGACCCTTTTTTGACAACAGCTGGCTGTTGTCAAAATCAGCTGTTGTCAAAAATCAGCTGCTGTCAAAATCGACTGTTGTTGACTGGCACAGCCAGCTGTCGTCAAAAAAGGGTCTCTAGATCTGTGGCACGCGATGAACGTTTCGATCGTCCGCCATCTTGCTGGTAGTTAAGTCGAGCGATGGCAACGGCTGCCCTTTTTCAGCATTGGGAAAGGGTTGTGCCTCAAAGGGTTAAGGGAAAAAATGAAGTAAAACTTTATTAAATCACATGAATGATTCATTAATTTTGATAATTCATGAATAAAATTAACAAAATTCTTTGATTTCTACACAAATTGCATTTACTAGAGCAAATAAAATATATTTTAGCCTGGTATTTTTAGAGCACTTCTTGTTTTGAATAGTTTACGGCCTTATTCACCAAGCACTTGTCTTACGAATTAATTCAAACACCAGTGTTAAAATCATGGGTACGATGTCTCACAGATGACTTTAACTCGCGTTTTTGGATTAATCCGCGTTTCAGGTGTTTGGTGATTTATTTAGCTTAGTTCTTTGTGTCACAATGTAAAGTGTTTTAAATACTTTCCCGTACCTCTATAGAAAATTCATAAGTGATGCCCCTTTTTATGATATCTTCACAATTCAGTATAATTTAAGAAATTGTCATAAAAGATTTTGTAACACATTACACATTAATGCATATTTAGATTAAGTAACACATATATAAATTTACATGTTATAGTACTGTTTATTTTGTGTGTGTGTAAAAGTAGATTATTTTTATAAAATGATTTTTTTTTAATTTTTCGAATCATTTTTATTTGGAATTTTGTATTCATATAAACTGTAAGGTAAGTTCTTATAGATAACACTATATATATATATATATATATATATATATATATGGCTCTCTACTAATACAGGTATTATATTGGATGTATGGTAACGTTTAACATAAGCAGAATACAGTTCACTCATGGTGATATATCCCTAAGCCGAAAGGTAACATTGCTCATGTTATTTTTGTTAATGATACATAATAATTTGATACATAATAACCTTTTATCATTGGATGTATAAAAAGAAAATTAACATCCATCAACATTTTAAAAAAGGCACGTAGTTACTTAATGTTTGATTCAAAAGATTTTGATACAGCAGATAGCTGTTATTATAAATAGTCATCTGTTTTAACAGTTTCAACTGTAAATGCATTGTTCAAAATACTCATAAAAATTATGTAATTCATTTATGTCATAACATATTAATGCTTATTGATAAAATATACAAAAAAGCCACTTACCTAGCATCATCATTTTTATATGTGACATCATCATGTTTTTGTCTTCCAGTTGCTGATTAGTTCGCTTTATGGAAAAATATTTTTATTTAATATATTCAACAATAATATTAATCCACAAGTCTAACAATTCTTAAGTACTGTTTTAATTGTATGCTAATAGTCATTATATCTTGGAGTGCAATATGGAAGGTCGTTTACCATTAGCTAGTAATTTGAAGCTGGGAAAAAAAGGGGGTTAAGAAATTCCAAATTGGAAAATTATCAAAATTTAAGTAATAATTATTAAGTTTATATGACGACTGCTATTTTGCAATTCATTTTAGTGCATTTTCCTTAAATATTTTAGGTATATGTACTTATGAAAGTTTATATTGCACAATATCGTATAGTTCACAGTTCACTGATATTTGAATGTATGTACTTTTACTTAATAACAACTGATTGTTCAGTAACGTGTAATCTCAGTCTTACGCAGGCACATAAAAATATTTATATATTTATTTATTCAGATAAATAAAAATGATAATTTAAAATGAGATGTAGTAATGTTTTCAATGCTTACTGTCAGTACTAAACGTTTCAAGACAAAAGGACTGTTTTAGACATATAAACCAATAACTTATATCACCAACATTGCTATGATATATTTCCAATCATATCTTTTTAACGTATAAAAGTTCTAAATATTTTAATAAAATTGATCTGTATTATAGTATAAGCATAAATTTTGTGATCATTGTTGTCCGTAAAATATTGTTTATTTATCAGAATTAACATCTGATTGGATTAAAATTTTATTTTGTGATGTTAATTTCCTAATACATGACATAAATCTTGTCTACCTTTGTAACAAATGTTTCAGAAGGTAGTAAAATGTAAATGTCTCTAAAAATTATGCATGCTTGTGATACAAATTTTTTATGCTGAGTTTGCCTTGCTATTTCTTAATTATTCTATTAATATCATTACAGAATCAAAAACTGACATGAAAGTTTACTCCATTACTATAATGCAGCAAGAAAAGCAATTTAAGGCTAAACAATCGATTTTACTTTTAGATAATTTAATTTATTTTTTATTGAGCCTTAAAAAACACAAAAGTTGTTGCACTTTCTAGGGCTAATATTTTTTTCTTGTTAAAATGATTCGCAATGTATATACTTCTAGAATATTTAATTTTTTAACTTTCTTTTTTCAAATTCTAATGAAGCATTTTCCGTTTTCCCTCCTTCACTCTTGATTACTTTAAAAAGTAATATTTTTAATATTTTCTCTTTCATCCAAATCATACTTATTATGTTCGATAATTTTAAAATTTCACCATAGTCCCCCTTTCAACAACTATATCTCTCATCGATCTGCATCTTCAAAACAAGCAATAAAGTGTTCAATAACTATTCAGTGTTATAGGCAGGAATTTTAACATATTTTTAGATAATCTTTTTAATAAACTCGAAGCAATGAAAAGAGTCATAAATCTTATGTTTTCAGTTTTTTCAATAATTCAGTCATATCCGTTCGCAGACATAACTGTCCACACAAATATTTTGTGCTTTTAGAAAAATTTGTTTTCAATAACTTCCATAAACTTTTTCAAAAAAAGCAAATAACTGTCATAAATCGTTTATAAAACTGACATAAATGATACTTTCTAATTTGCTTTCGATAAGCGAATCACATCCATTCACAGATATAAATGTCCTCTTAACTATTTTGTGGAATAACACAGATAAAAAATAATAATTTCCAAAAAATATCTTAGGAGAAGAAAAAGATTGTCATAAATAATACGTTTCTCAATTCCTTTTGATAAATTCAGTCACATTTGTCCACAAATATAATGAACTGTCCACTTCAAACAATCGCTCCCAAGATAGTCCATTCCGCACACGAACCACCAAATTGCCACTCCCGGAAATTAAAACTTTTTTAACCCGAGGAATAACTTTCCTGAGTCGGTGGCAATAGCAGACAGAGAGAAAGGGGAAAACTTTAAACTGCTAACCGCATCGCTACCTGGAAAACTGGCGGGCATGCAAGTTTGAGGCCCGCTTTAAATACTGGACCGACGGAAACCAAGAAAACTCGGACTTAAGCAAAAGCATGGGGTGGGGGAGGGGGGCAACGGAATGAATGGGGGCGCCGTGGGTGGGGGGGGGGAGAAAGGGGGGGGGTTGCGTTTGAGGAGAATATCCCTTCGCCGCTGCAAGCCCTAAGCCCGGAGATTCTAGATGTCGATTCCTATTTGCTGTGCCGGCATAGCACCGCTTGCGCACGGTGCGTCCTCTGCTGTGCCGAATATATTGGCCGCCGCATTTTTTGGATAAATATATATATTGAGGATTTCCACTTTAATTTAACTTAAAACCGGCGGATTTAAAAGGGGGGGGGATCTTCCGTTAGATTTCTATTCTGTGTCTGTTTATTTATATATTTATTTATTTTTTCCCCCTATGTATTTTTTTCGCCTTCTCCCTGCTCCCTGCAGGATTGTTTCTTTGTATCACTGCTTGTTAGGAATATGCCGCACGTCCTTGTGTTATGACCGCGGGGATCGGGGTGTTATGCAAGGGGAAAATAAGCGTGAGGAGCTGGGCCGATATGACAGCCATATTTGGTTTTATTAAAAATGGTTAGGATTAGGGGCTAAAATAGTTCCGCTGTTTTATTTTTTGGCTGCACCTGTTTTTTTTTTTTCGGGTATCATTTCACCCTTTGTATTTCAACAATTGAAAATTTTAAAATATTTTACTGCAATGTGCAGAAACCTATTATAAATAAAGTTTTATTTTCTAGTTTTACATTTCATGTAAAATGTCCCCCTTCAAAGGCAAAAGAAAACCGTGAATACGCTTTAAAACCTCTTAAAAAGTACTCCACCCAAGACAAACCCCACCCCCCTCTTAACACATGCCCATCGTATAGGTTTGCCGTACCACAAACACAATTGAATGCAAAAAATTATGTACAAATTACTAAAATAAAATTTGGCTTCTTTTTCTTCTCTACTTTATGACCTAATTCTTCATCTAATAATTTACCCAAATAAGTAAATTTTTTCTCTAACCAGCCAATTTTCATGTCTTATTTGATTAATGTAAACCGAAGAAAATTTGCTTTTAAACGCAGCATTTTTGCTTATTTTGAGTAACTTTAACTAATACAAAATTATCCTCCCCTTGTTACTCTAGAAGAACGATTCCCAAAAGGTGGGGCGAGTCCCTCTTGGGGGGGGGAGGGCGAAGAGCATTTGTAAGGGCTAGAGGGGCGAGAAAAAACAGGCATGCAGTAAGTGATAATGCATATTTAAAAAGATCATCTTATTTATTCTTATTTTTACTCCAAAGCGAATCTATTTTTGCTTAACGTGTTTATACAAACTTTACCGATAATATTATTCTATAAAAGACGTCTTAGTGTTCATTGTTGAAGAACAAAACATTGTATGTATGCTGATGGAATATGAGGAGGAAGGAATGCTAAAAGCTTGGGAACCGCTGCTCTAAAAAACGCAAAAGCGTTTCAGAGAAGTACTTCGCAGCTTACCAGCACAAAGACTATTGTAAAGGCAAAACCTGTTTTACAGGCAAGCGCGATTTCTTTTCCCCAAAATTTTTCATCTAATAATTTAACCAAATAAGTGATTAACGAGGATTTTATCATAAGAGCGCATGTCCTGTATAAAAATTCGTCAATAACAAACTATTTTTTACACCTCAGTTCATAAAAATAATCCATTTGTTCACTTATTACAACCAGGACGGTTGATTGAAATTCATATCTCATGATACTTAGAATACAACAAGGTAAGGTTAGTTTAAATTTTTAGAAGAACAAAACACGAATAGTTTTAAAATCACGGTTCGGATATACGTAAAAGCAGGTCTCTCTGATAAATCACGGAATTTACAATAATCGTTATACTGATTTGTTACAAGTGCTAATTTACGCAAGCAAAATTTCACTTCTAATTTAAGTAAATGAAATCAAAGATTTGCTTTTAAATTCATAGATTTTATTTTTCAAGTAACTTCCCTAAATGCAAAATCAGCTACCTCTTGTTATTCTAGAAAACACAAAGCATTATATAAAAAACTTTGCAGTTTAATCGGTATATTGACATTGTAAAGGCAAAACTTGTTTCACTCTCAAACATTTATTTATTATCTTTATTTATTTACTTATTTTTAAGGGATCGGTATTTTTATCTAATTTCTCAGGTTAAGTGCCAGTTTACGCAAGCAAAGTTCCATTTCTTATTTACTTTAACGTTAGCCGAAGATTTACTTTTGAATACAACAGTTTTGATTAAGTAACTTCCCCCAATGAAAAACTAGTTACTTCTTATTACTCTAGAAAGCACAAAACATCTGAAAGAAAGACATCGCAGCTTACCAGTACACTGATTAAAATAGAGGCAAAGCTCTTTTACACGCATACCTCTTCTTCTTTTATTTGTTTATTTAATCATTTTTTTATGTTTTATTTGTTTATTTAATCTTTTTTATTTTTTATTTATTTTATTTCATATATTCATATATTTTTTAGGGTTATAATTTACTATCTAATATTTTTCCGGGATATCTTTTAATTTATACAAATAAAATTTCACTTTTATGTACTTTAACATGAACTGGGGATTATTTACTATTGAATTAATTTTCCATTAAATAATATCCCCTGCAAAATTTGCTTTCCCTAGTTACCCTAAAACAAAGAAAGAAGATAGCAAATTGCAACTTATTAGCAGACTGACTATTGTAAAGGTAAAACCTGTTTTACAGGCAAACTCAGCCGGGTTTTTTTTTTTCTTTCTCTTTTTACCTTTTCCCCATTTTTATCAGGACTTTTCATTTGAAAATTTCACCGAATAAATGCTAATGTACTCAAGTAAAATTTCACTCGTTTATTCTAACGTAAATAGGAGAGGGTTTACTTTAGATTAATAGTATTTGTTTCTTCCAAGTAGCCTTTCTAATCATTTTGCAATTGTTCAAGCTCAAATTTAGAAAAAACATTTGATTTTAAATACCTAATTTTTTTATTTAAATTAACTTGTTTAATTCTAAATTCTAAAGGTCTTAAAAAGGAAGAAGAAAGGGAAATAAATATTTTTATACAGAAGTTACATTTTTACTAATTCTCAAGCAGTAAGGCAAAAACTTATTTTTATGAAGCATTGTATACTTAAAATGGTAAAACAAAGTTGTGCTCTCTATTTTCTACGGAACTTTTATAGCTAATTTAATGAATAAAAATTTTATTTCGTATTTATTTAAACAGAAACTGAAGGTCATACATTTTTATAGCTCCATTCCACAACGAGCATTTGCTCAGTGATGAAGAAAACTCAGAGTTTTAATCAGTTATAGCTGTTTCCCAACTTTCTGAATATAATAAAGACAAAAATTGTTTCTAAGAGACTTTAACTACCAGTCTTAAACTACTAGTTAAAACTTCAACTACTTTCAATTCATTTTCACATCTAGAAATTCATCTTAAGCACTATAAACTTATGCTAATATTTTCTCATGTAATCTATATTCAAGACGTAAGAGCATTTGCTTAGAATATTTCTAATCAAATATAAGAGCAACGTAGTAAAAGCTACCAAGAAAATTCCCTCATTTTTCTTTTTAAATTGTTTCTTCAAACGTAATATATTCCTCAAATGCTAACTATTATCCCAAGCGCTTTAAATCAAACGCATTGTTTCCCAGAACTTTGACTATTATAAAGGCAAAAGCTGTTTTGCAGTAAAGCATTAAGCGTAAACAAATAATTAAAATTTAGCATTTTCCAAAAAAGCTAAAAAGTGTTTATGATTCGGTTTTGTTTATCTGTCTGGCTGTCCGCCTAGCCGTGTTCAAACTTGTGTAAATATACATGAATTTCTACGAAATTTATGTACACTATTACCATTAACTCTCTTTAAAAATATTTATATTTTTTTACAGGGGCACTCAAAATGATCCCATTCATTACAAGCTATGGCAGCTTAAAGATATACCAAATGTAGCACAATAAAATAAGTATGTATGTTTATGAAAGCCTACTTTGCATCAAAAAGAAAAGATTACAGTTCTTTTAAAGGTACAAGAATAATATTAACACAGTATTGTAGATTAATTTCAAAATATCCCCAAATGTCCGGCAAGTTTTGCTGCTATTTACCATGTATCACCAAATTCTCCGACAAAAGAAATCTTCGAAACTTTTACTTATGTCCGACGAGATGCAATTATTTGCTGTTTCTCAAATATACTATTGCTTTCAGCTTAAATTGAAGTTCAGAATAAGAGATTAACAATCTAATACATAACAAAAATTACGCTTTAATGGCGGTAATTAAACCTTAGTGAGGTTTTTTGTATGCCGTTTTATTTGTAGTGCATAAAATACGATTGCTGTGGAATGAGTTTTGTAAATGATGTGTTTTGCACTCTTTCTTTTTATTCTACATTTTTGAAACAATGGCGCAACATTTGAAGTACTTTTACAGGATCTCACAAAATTACAATATTCAGTGAGTGTTACATTAAATCAGCTATGCTTCCTATAAAGTAAATTCTTTAATGCAAAATTAGCTCGATATTCTTATCCAAGGTAACTAACTCAGCAATATGAACTCCAATCATTTAAACGCATGTTCCACAACAATTGGTCTATCATGAAGGCAAAAGCAATTTTGCAGGCAAGCGTTACGTATAAATTACAAATTTACCATCTAGTTTTTTACTCAATTAATCATCTGATAATTTCTCTATACTAATGCAACCTTTCGGAAAAGAAAGTTAATTAGTTGTCTCTTTTTACCAAGGTAACTAACTCAGATATATGAATTCCAATCATTTAAGCGCATGTTCCATAACAATTGGACTGCCATAAAGGCAAAAGCATTTTTACAGGCAAGCGTTACGTATAAATTACAAATTCACCATCCAGTTTTTTACTCAATTAATCATCTGATAATTTCTCTATAGTAATACAACCTTTTGGAAAAGAAAGTTAATTAGTTGCCTCTTTTTACCAAGGTAACTAACTCAGAGATATGAATTCCAATCATTTAAACGCATGTTACACAGCAATTGGACTACCATAAAGGCAAAAGCAATTTTACAAGCAAGAGTTATGTATAAATTACAAATTTACCATCCAGTTTTTTACTCAATTAATCATCTGATAATTTCTCTATACTAATACTACCTTTCGGAAAAGAAAGTTAATTAGTTGTCTCTTTTTACCAAGGTAACTAACTCAGATATATGAATTCCAATCATTTAAACGCATGTTCCATAACAATTGGACTGCCATAAAGGCAAAAGCATTTTTACAGGCAAGCGTTACGTATAAATTACAAATTTACCATCCAGTTTTTTACTCAATTAATCATCTGATAATTTCTCTATAGTAATACAACCTTTCGGAAAAGAAAGTTAATTAGTTGCCTCTTTTTACCAAGGTAACTAACTCAGAGATATGAATTCCAATCATTTAAACGCATGTTCCACAGCAATTGGACTACCATAAAGGCAAAAGCAATTTTACAGGCAAGCGTTACGTATAAATTACAAATTTACCATCCAGTTTTTTACTCAATTAATCATCTGATAATTTCTCTATACTAATGCAACCTTTCGGATAAGAAAGTTAATTAGTTGTCTCTTTTTACCCAAGGTAACTCAAAGAGGTATGAACTCAAATCAGTTAAACTGTTCTATAGCAATCGGACTATTATAAAGGCAAAAGCTGTTTCACAGGTAAGCATTAGGTATAAACTAAGAATTTTCCCCCT
The DNA here is from genome assembly GCA_038373885.1 of Cheiracanthium punctorium. Taxonomy (NCBI): domain Eukaryota; kingdom Metazoa; phylum Arthropoda; class Arachnida; order Araneae; family Cheiracanthiidae; genus Cheiracanthium; species Cheiracanthium punctorium. Next base: position 136,911 of record JAWZYV010003555.1, on the reverse strand, counting down.
CTAATTTATAGATATACAGTTTGTACAGTGCTAATGGTGTCCAATGGCTATTTCCTAATCCGTTAGTCAGAGAAACATAGTTCTAATTGCAAAAATGCTTTAAATTGTATCATTTATTGTATCAGAAACAATCGAGATCAATAAGTCAATTCCCATAAAAATTACGAAATTTAAATTTTTATACGGTCCTCCGGTCCTATCAGTTATACTTAGAAAAAAATTTCTTTATATAATATCATGTGCAATAAAAAAAATTGTTCTTCTACGACCAAAATTCATAGAGTTACGGCTGCTTCAAGTTAGAGCACTTTTCGAGCTGCAAAATAGGGGTTGGATATAAAATGAATTTGAGAAAAATTGATGTACATGGTTTTTAGCCTTGTAATATTTATTAACAATGTCACTAACTATTTTATGATTGTAGACTGCAAAGAAGATTAACGTTTAACTATGTGTATTAAATAAATTAGCATATAGCTTATACTGAAAATAGAATTTTTTTAAGAGTTTTTTAAATGAACCGGTGTTAAATAACTCAAAAAATACATTAAAAAAATACAAGAGAATAAAACTCTTCATTAAACATTATATTAGAAAATGAAACATTTTAACGTACGAATATGTGCATTTTAGAAACTTCAAATAATACTACAAATCCTGTTACCGTAACGTTTGCTCAGAGTAGCTTCCTTCGGCTGCAATGCAAATAATTGCACCCGTCTAGAAAACGCTTCCTGAACTTTACGTAGCATTATCGGTGTTACACATCTGCATGCTACACATATACGATTTAGTAAGTCTGACCCCAGATAGATTTTTTATAGAGCCTGACTAAAATCTCTGCTTAAAGATTAGTATTCTAAAATTAGTTTTGCTTCTTTCTTCGCATTATGCCGGAAAATGAAATTAAAACGTATAATTTAAAATTTCGATATTTATATGGTCCCTTAACAGCTTACCGTAACGGAACATTTTTAAACGTGGAAAAGTGACTTAAGTCAAAATGTTTGCTGTTTCAGTTCTCGGTGGATTTTGGTCGAAGAAGGACGATTTTTTTATTGTGCATGAAATTAAGAATTTTTTTCTAAATATAACTGATAGGACCGGGGGAACGTATAAAAATTTAACTATCGTAGTTTTCATAGGAATTGATTGAATGAATTCGACTGTTTCTGATATAATAGACTATAAAATTTAAAGTATTTTTGCAATTGAAACTATGTGTCTTTGACTAACGGTTTAGGAAATAGCCATTGGGCACCGTTAGCACTGGACACCCTATATATATATTACATTGATTTGGCGTAAAAGTTTTCTTTATTCTGCATTCTGTTAGGTCAAATAATCTTTTTTCAAGAATTAATCCAGCCCAGATTTAAAAAAATCTGTTTTCAACAAGGTACACACAGAAGATTTCAATACTATACAGACAGCCTATTGTGCATTTCAGAGATGCTCCTCTACTTGAAATAAAACAAAACTAGTCGAAATGGATTTGCGGTTAGTCAATATAGATTGTACATACGTATGTATGAACATACATACATGTGTACGTTGAGACGCCTGTTAAAAACTCCTCAAAGTAAATTTAGATATACTCAAAATGATTTTTTTCTCAACCAAATCTGCATACCGAAATTTAGAATCGCTATACTTCCTTTTTATTTCCTTATATGACATTTATATACGAACAAGGAGCTCGTGGTGTCCACATCAGATTTTCTTCAAAGTTGAGTTGGAGTATGAAAACTCATGTTTATCGCAGAGCAACTGGATAGGCGGGACAATAAAACAACAGTTGTCATGGGCCTATATAATTTACTGCGGACCATTGGTGTATTCTAGAGGTGAAGAACAGGGTATTTGCTGGTGACTTTTCATTCCTTTGCGACTTTCGCTTACGTATAATCGATAATTCCTTTCAGATTTCAAAAAGAACAGTCATTGATACTTTTCCTTTGCTAGAAAGGGCTATAATCAACACTGCCTAATAGTTTATCTAGCCAAAATGTCACAAATACCCAAGCTGAGCCCATGCTAATAACACGAAAGCAGTATGAACATTATGGACCAGACACTACGCCACAGCACGTAGAAATTGTCACCAATAGATTAACTATTGATTTGATTCTCTGAAAAATGTAAACTAATGTAGCTCAGTGGCATTGTAGTTCGAGAAATAACTGTATATCTGGATCAGACAAATGACCAGTGCATAGAAAAATATTCCCAAGGGCATGCCTTTACAGAGTTTTGCTCTTAAACCAGCGCATCGCAACAAACGCAAAAAAAATCTATAAACAAATGAACACAACAAAACTTTATTTGATACCTCACTCCATTGTTGTAAACAATACCAAATTACTCTTTCAAAGCTACAATGGGGTCGTATTGTTCTCGATGAGAAAAATTTGCAACAATAATACAACACAAATCATTTCTATCTAAGCTCTTGAGATTGATGCTTGGATTCTCTCATTATCTTTTATAACTGCTATAGTCCTGTGCTTGAAACTGTATTTTTTATACTTTTTAAGCATTTTGAATTAAGTAGTTCAATTTTTTTTTCTCCCAAAATGTTTTTCGTTGCACCAGTTCCGAGTTTCACTGTCTCACAAAGTGAGTCGGACTCTGATGTCGACGAATTTGTGGATGCAAACTCCTCGTTTGCTTCCTACGTTACGGCGTTTTCCCGTTTTCTGGCAGTCCCCGAATACTCTCCTCAGTATCCACCAGATCTGATGGAAAGTTTTTTGGAAGACTGCTTTTTAAGTGTTGCAGGACCCAAATACTCTCCTCAGTATCCCCCAGATCTGATGGAAAGTTTTTTGGACGACTGCTTTTTTAGTGTTGCGCCGTTGATGCAATTCAGTGATGCACAACAGGCGAAAAGCAAAAAAATTAGGAAGCGTTTAGCTTGCCTGCTTTTTTGCTTTAAGATCTAAATTATAAAAGTATAATGCTTTTTATGCGGTTTTTGGCTCACAATTAAAAACCGAAACTATTTCGGCTTTTTCTGCGGTTTTTGGCTGTGGACAGTTAAAAACCGACCAAATATCTGCTTTTTATACGGTTTTTGGCCTCGGGACAATTAAAAACCGATCCTATCCGATGTGGCACCACCTTGTCGCGGTGGATAGGCTTTGAAACTAAGAGTGCCACAAAAGTAATATGATCTGAAAGAACCTTTTCTTTATGATTGAATTTTTCAATAAAAATTGTGAAATAAGACGAGATTGTTGTTTTTATTCGTAGGAAAAGCTGTTGCCCTTGAGCCTGCTTGGAGGATTAAACGCTTATAAGCATAATTTTGATGTCTTATTAATTGTAGAACTTGTTCTGCAATTTAAAGGAATAAGATGAGTGTTACTGATTGCAATAAAGGTTGTCTGATTGTTTAACTAACTTGTTTCTTTAAAAATGCATATCATTAGAGAGCTGAGTGAAAAAAAAAAATGTTGGAAATAATGATTTTTTTCGTTTCTATAATTTTTTATATTTTTGAAGTATTTTAATGTAAAATATTTTTATTTATTTTTAGGCAAAATGAAAGTAGCTTTTTTTAATTCTCAGATAGCATGTTTTCTGATGCCATACCAAATTTTAAGGCGACAAACTCAATACTTTTTAGAAAAGTACACCAAATTGACATGTTCTGAAAGTTTCATAGAGATTTGTAAAAAATTCATTAGTTCTTAAAAACTCAATTTATGAATCAAATTAGTTCTTTTTACTTTATATATAGACTATTAATGTGTGTATTGTACATCGGACAAGAAATTTCATTTCCATCTCTATTTTTCAATAAAATAAATATATAATGTTAAATATTTTGCAAAAACTTCCTCTTTTTGATCGTCGATATGTTCCAAGTGCCCTTAGTGATTGATAAGGATAGGTAAAATAAAAGAAATAAACACTCAATGATTTTATTTTTTTATTATCTCTATTGTACACACAAATTTAAATAAAAACTTTTATAAATGTACATCCGGTCTTAAATAACACAATTTTCGAATGGCACATTAAGAATGTGCATATAAGCAGAAAACAAATTTGTTTCGCTGTTGAGAAGCGCTGTATTGAACCGTGCTGTCATCCGAAGAGCTGAATAGATGAACATGTTGAATGGCATTTAAAAATAAAATGGGGATTTCAGGGTAGAAGAACATAATAAGGACTGAACTAAACATTAGACATTCACTGGTTCTGCCAATTCTTATTACAAGCCGTCCTATATCCAACTGTTTTTTATGATTAGTGCAGTGTTCACCAAATCATTGGACTCATTTCAACGAAAATCAAGTTTCTTTGTTTTAAAGGTATTTGTCATTAAATTTATTCAGGTTATGTTTTACTACAAATTTTGAGTGTCATCATAAATGCCGATGGGGGCCATGCCAAGTACTGACATTGCAAAATGTGCAAAAAGACATAATTGGTGACATTTCCATTCATAAAATGATTACAAAAAGACTGTAATGGGTGATACGTTGTGGAACATGTACAAATTCCTACAGAAATACTTCTTCATTTCAACAACTGCAGGCTTCTTCAAATTAGTATTTAGTGGGTGCCTTCCATTCATTGGTTCCGCTAATAGGTACTTTTTTCTTTGAATAACACCAGTGATGTGCCTAAATTAGCAATCTGATGATTTTGTTTTTCTAGTATCTCTATTACGTTTATTACGTTGAAAAAAAAAAAAAAAAAAAAAAAAAAGAAAACGCCTTTCGTTGCAGAAACGTCAAGCTGCAACGCAATGAACTCGCAAATCTGTCATCGCTTTCCACCGATTTAACCCTTTGAGGCGCAACCCTTTCCCAATGCTGAAAAACGGGCAGCCGTTGCCATCGCTCGACTTAACTACCAGCCGCACAGCCAGCTGTCGTCAAAAAAGGGTCTCTAGATCTGTAGCACGCGATGAACGTTTCAATCGTCCGCGGTCTTGCTGGTAGTTAAGTCGAGCGATGGCAAAGGCTGCCCTTTTTTCAGCATTGGGCAATCTATCCAGCTGTTCTCGCATTCTTTCATTTTTCAGCAAATCTCAGTGCTGTCAAAAATAATCGTGACAATTTTTGTACGGGAAATGCCGTGCTTAAAAAGTAAAGGATTCTCTTGGAGCTATGTCACCCGCAACAATTTTTATAGAAATCAAATCTATTCTTCGTGACTGGCAACAGTCAAAACGTCAGAGTTTGGTGTTCCCAGAGCGGGAACACTGCGCCTTAAAGGGTTAACACCCATTCTTCCCCACGTTTTTAAAACGTTTGCCGTAACAAAAAATAGCCGATAATGCACCTATTTAGTTACTATTTTGCAACATTTTAAAACCGTTTTTGAAACGATGTCGGGACGCATAAGCAGCCAGTTTTTAACGCTTTTACTCAGTTAAAAATACACTAATGCGCTAATTTAGAAACAATTTTTTAACGCTTTAAAAATGTTTATAAAACAGTAAAGAGCCTAATCAGCCACATTTTACCAGCGTTTTACATCTACATAAGTAAAATTTGTAAGCGGCGGATTTTAATGAATGGCGGTGTAATTGTTGCATTATTTTATACGTACCCCTAGTTACAATAATATGAAAGAAACAGGAAATGGCTAAAATGTGCTTTAGCCCACTGCATAGTGAAGCTTTTAGATGATCTATAAATGCCCCAAGCATTGAAATTAGATATTTTAAAGCTGTGAGAAGATCCGAAAGATCTTGCATCTTCACGTGTCCATTATTACTATTTTGTAATCTAGTTACTGCGTGGCATAAGTAAATAAAATTCACGAATATGCTTGCTCCATTTAACGTTATCGAACTCTTAATTTGGATTTTTGTATATGCGTTACTGTTATTGCGCTAATGTTTACATCTAGTTGTTGATGTTCGCAGCGTAGAAATATCGTCAATTTTGGTACCGCATCCGTTAGCGTATTATATAAGTAGATGATAATATTACTGAAACTAATAAAGAAATACTGGGCAAGGAATACCATAAGAATGTGAACATGACCATTATATATGTTTTTATTTTTTTCATAAATTGTGAAGTATTCCGAATTGTTGTAGCTGTATTGGCAACAGTTGAACTTGCTTAAAATTTTCTTTTTATCAGAATGGCAACTCTTCAAAGTCGGACTTGTTGTCGGCATATTTTGTTCAACTCAGCGTTAAGTATCAGTGGAAAGGCATGTTGTTTTTGCAATTTTGTAAATTTTAAAATTATATTTCCTGGTTGTTCCTGGTAAATACACTCATAAGTTTTATAAAAATAATTAAATAAATGTTTAGAATCAAAGTAATTATATATGTGGTATTCCTGAATGATTTTAGTGTCTAGCACATGTAGCATGAGTTACCAAAACATAGTTATGTTACCCTAGCAAATTTAATAAACTATCATTTACATTAAAATTTAATATTCTCTTCAGTTTTTAGCCGTTTTAATTATAAGAAAATTTTAAAAAAAGGTAGCACCCAGGTTTGCTGTGTTTTTTTTTTCATAAAACCATTGTAGTATGAGTTTCCTTATGATAACTCATGCTATACTTAGAAAGTGAATTCATACATTTAAGATCATACATAACATTTCATCATATCACGCATTTAAGATTAGTCACAGTAACTGATAAAGTTAACATAAAAATAGGTCAGTTATCAGTATAGTTACCCCACTTGGATACTTTTATGGACAATTTTTTATCCTCAGACAGAAAAAAAAAATTAGAAAATGCCTATGTTCGCAAAGTAAAATTCATGGACTGCGAAAAAAAATGTAGCTCATAGCCGCAAAGAATCTTAGTTAAATTTACACGATTTTGCGCATTGTAAAGTTTATCTTAAGAAAAATAACCACATAACAAAATTTTGCCATACATGTTCTTAAGTGTTGCCATTATGTTCTTAAAGAAAAAAGAACAAAGAATAGAACTGTTCTAATACCAGATGAAAATTATGCATATCCTACGTCATGTTTGACCACATTATTCAGATTTACCGAATGCAACCATGAAACAGACCAGAAGCCGCTTGCCTATGACTTCAATGGGGAAATAGATGTGTTTGAAAGACGTTAATTGTTGTTATTATTATTGTAAGCAGTGATTTGGGGTGGGTAAATACCCACTGGGTAGGTAAATATTTTTTGGGTATTTACCCAAGGCCTGGATAAATACCCAAAAACTGGGTATTTTCAACTTAGAATGGAATAACTGTTCTTAACAACATTTATGATTAATACTAATTAGATTTCTATTATTGCTCCGTTTTTTAATACAAAGTTTTTAATTTTAATTTGACTTATGAGTATTTTTGTAGTGTTTTATTATTATTATTATTAAGCGTTTGATTATTTGGCATAAACTACTATATCAGTCATACCGCATTTTTTCACTAACTTTAATGGATGATTTATGGTAGTCCTTAAATTTTTTTGTACAAGTGACAGCTTTGGCAATATTTTTAATGTGTTACATTGATTAATATACCTCATAGCTTATTTTAAGTTTACTATTATATCCCATATCTTATTTTATGTTTATTATTTTTTAAACTGTGATAGTTTATTATGGTTTCTTCTTGAAGGGGAGAAGGGATTATATGCATCTTATGATTGATTTAATGATCACTAAAATAAAAATTATATGCAAATAGTTACAAAACTAGTAGTTATAAGTAATAGGTTTTTTTAAAATATTTTTTACGGTAAATTTAAACTTTTATGTATATTTCAAATTGATGAACAAAATATTTCTATTAAAAAAAAATCATTAATACCAATTTTTTTATAATAAAATTTCCCTTTAACGAATTTTTCAGAATTACAAATTTGATTTTTACATACCTATTATTTAAAGTTTGTTATTAATTCTACGCCACTTTTAATTTTTCTTGTAAGCTAAAGCTCTTATAAAATTTCAAAAAAAATGTTTTAATCATTTTTTTATAAGTTTTTGTATACTTGCTCTGCATTTGGGCAAGTAGTGTGAACTTGGGACAAGCTTCTTTTCAGGTTTCCAACCTGCGCGGTATGTCAAAAGTCGCCAAGTCCGGTCACTTTGGCAGTTTCTCGCCAAAAATTAAGTTCACAAAATTAAACCCCGCTTGGCGATATCATCTACATTCATTGGGAAATTGCCAAACACTACTGTTTTACAATGACAATAATCTTTGGTTAAGATGAAATAATTTGATCACAGATGTCATATTTGACACAATACAGGGATTGACATATTTCGTGATGTTAAATACGTCAATCTGCAGAGGATTATGTGTAAAAATATATCGAGAATTGTTTGAGTGGCAGCCGTAATAGAAATGATTAGCCATTATGCTCAAGCGCAAATCGCCAAAAAATCACCAGAGAATAAAAAACCGCCATTGATGGCAAATACCTAAACTGCTCTATGATTCGAAGTCTATTTTTGTTTCAAATCATACCTGTCCACCATACACTGAATATTGCAGAAAAGCGACTTTACAATTCCTAAAATTGAATCCAGCTTGTAAAAATTTCGTACTTTTGTCGAGAAATCTCCAAACCCGTTTTACAATAAATATGTTTAACATCATTGGAATATTTAAATAAGTCTCATTTTTATTTATTTTTCACTCATTAACCATCATACTAAGCATAAAAATGGAGGCAAAAGACGCCACCTTAGCATGCATTTCTCGGTCTTAGATTGCTCACACTTTTATGGCAATTTTTCGCCCTCAACTCTTCTTTTGTGCATCTGTATGTATAAGCTATCGGGGATTTGTTAGGCCTCGGAAACGGGGATTTAGCAGCACGAAGAACTAATAACCAAAAACAAAAAAACAAAAAAAAAAACTGGGATCAGGTTTCATTTGCACCTGGAGAAAAATTTTCGGTGCCAAACGGAGAAAACACATGTAAGAAAAGTTTCTTCCGCCACTCGCTTACCTTTTTTTGTTTTATTTCTGCGGAATATCATTACCAGCTAACATATCATTGGAATGCAATTAAAGTTCGTTTTTTTATTCTTACGTTTTGGCATCGATAATCGATAAAGCGCAAGAAACAAAAATTAGTGTTTGTTTCCAAACAAGTAGAGAAGGTTTTTGCTTTGTTTAAACCTTTAACGCGCAGTGTTCCCGCTCTGGGATCACCCAACTCTGACGTTTTGACTGTTGCCAGTCACGAAGAATAGATTTGATTGCTATAAAAATGGTTGTGGGTGACATGGCTCCACGAGAATCCTTTACTTTTTAGTACGTTCATTTCCCCTAAAAAAATTGTCACGATTATTTTTAACAACACTGACACTTGCTGAAAAATGGAAGAACGCGAGAACAGCTGGAAAGATTGCCCAATGCTGAAAAAAGGGCAGCCGTTGCCATCGCTCGACTTAACTACCAGCAAGATGGCGGACGATAGAAACGTTCATCGCGTGCCACAGATCTAGAGACCTTTTTTTGACGGCAGCTGACTGTGCGCGAGCACAGCCAGCTGCCGTCAAAAAAAGCTTGCTGGTAGTTAAGTCGAGCAATGGCAACGGCTGTCCTTTTTTCAGCGTTGGGAAAGGGTTGCGCCTCAAAGGGTTAACGCTCTACAAAATGTTAGAAAATGAATGCGTATATAGTTCATAAATGTTAGGATAGACTTTAATTAATGTTAGGATAGACTTTAATTTATTCGATAACTTGGTGTACCGCACAGTGTGACACCAAAGAATTCTTAACTCTAAAACGTTGGATTAAAGTGATTTTAAAAAACCTAATTTAACTAATAAAAACTGAAATTAAAAGTAATAATAAATGTATATACAGGGTGTCCAAAAAAGCTGGTAACAGGCTTTAATTCTTTATCTATTAGCGGTAAGTGGGTAGTGTAAATTGAAAAAAAATGTTCAAAATAAGACTTCGTCAAGAAAAAATTCTTCTCGTCCATTTTCAAAAAGTTACACTTTTTAAATTTGTATACTACCCCGGTACCAAATAATTCCCAGTTAGTAAAATGTGTCCCATACACTGAAGAGGGTACATATAAAATTAGCCAGCTATACCTTAAAAAGTGTCAGAGATATGAAGATAAATATTCTGACTTAAGCTACTTTTCAATGCCTCTTGAAGGGAAAGAAATCACGTCGAATAATTTATATACAAGTTTGGCTACAAAAAATAAGTACCCAAAACTAAACCTATCCTGACGATATCTTCCATATTTCGCGAAAAAGTTTATTTCAAAGAACGAGTATAGTTTGAATATGCCTGACGAGGACTGTAAAACAGGTTTAGTAGGAGATTTCATTATAGATTTCAATGCCAAAGAAGTGTTTCACAGAACAAGGGAGGCGGTCACAGATTTTGATACGCTTTCCAAAAATTATTTATAATGGTGAAATATAGTTAGAATCGACGATTGTTGGTTATAGTATATAGTTAGCTGGCTGTGCCCGCGCACAGCCAGCTGTCGTCAAAAAAAGGGTCTCTAGATCTCTGGCACGCAATAAACGGTTCGATCGTCCGCCATCTTGGTGGTAGTTAAGTCGAGCGATGGCAACGGCTGCCCTTTTTTCAGCATTGGGCAATCGATCCAGCCGTTTTCGCATTCTTCCATTTTCCAGCAGATGCCAGTGCTGTTAAAAATAATCGTGACCATTTTTTTTACGGGAAATGACGTGCTAAAAAGTAAAGGATTCTCGTGGAGCTATGTCACCCGTAACTATTTTTATAGAAATCAAATCTATTCTTCGTGACTGGCAACAGTCAAAACATCAGAGTTTGGTGATCCCAGAGCGGGAACACTGCACATTAAAAGGTTAAGGAACAAGGAAGAAAAATACGGCACACTCATGAATAATGACGCACTTTCCAACTTAATAGAATGAGGAAGAAAAGTAAGACGACGCTTGGATTATGATACGCTTTTAATACGTAGCACTTTAGTGTGCAGTTTAAATATAAAGGGGTTTCCAATTTTTTTCTTTGGATACTTTCGGCAAAAAATAGCAAATTCCCTCTTGTTTCATTTTATCATTTTGACAACCCTTTTTGTAATATGCGAAAAGTGCAACCATATTTACTTTAGACTTTGATCTTGAAAAAAAAACTTGCAACAGCAAAATTCAGTATTCAGATAAAGTCCATCATTGGCATCAAATTCTGTAAGAAATACTTACAGATTAAAGAATTAAAGGCGATTGTCCAATTCGGTGGTTACCTCGAGCCCTGAGCATCATACCACTGTAACTTCATCCTCTGTAGTTTTATCAAAAGGGGAGACCCCCTACTTTTTTGCCCCTAGCACCAGAGTGCCTGAAACTATGCCACGTATAGCTCAAATTCTCCTCGATCAATGCTTAAGAAAAGTATAAGTTGTCTTAATTGCCCATCAAAGAACTCAAAAATGAGAAAAAGGCTGGATGAAACTTTAAAAAGTAAATACCCAGAGCTCTTTTTTTCAATAAAAAGCTATTTTCACTAAAACAGGCTAAAGATATTTTCACCAAAAACAGGCGTGAAATACTCAGGATGTACTGCAAGCTTAAGCGCGTATCCTTTATCAATTTATGCATTAGGATATTAATGGTGGAAAGAACATTACATAAAAGCTTTTGACATTCATCTATGTCACCATTTCCGAAAATCTAAGTGCTGTTATTATCGTACCCAAGACAAATATTCAGCGATCTGATCCGAACAATTGTTATTGGAAATAAAAATCTTTTACTTCAAATCTAATGGGAAAAAAATAGAACAAATTTATGTGCAGAGTAGGGAGTTATCAAGCGTATTTGGATTTCGAACTGCATTCTGCAGAGCGATAGTGATTTTCGCACGTTAATCTCTCCACGCTGCGTGAGAAAACCGATGCATGCTCTTTCGTTGCCAACCCGCGGAACGCAAAAAAAAAAAAGTGAAAATAAAATAAAAAGCAGAAGTTTCTCCTGCGGCACGCGTCGCTTAAATCCGTTTTCAGAAAATTCCAGAATCCATTTGCTCACTGGGAAGTAAGTAAATTTCACAGAGCAATAACAACTAAAATACGCCAGAAAGTAAAAGCAGACAACACCGTAAGAGAAAAAGAAGTGCAAAAAATACAAAAAATGACAAAAAGCAAAAACAATAGAAAGAACTCGGCTGGTGCATTATGTAGGTATTTGCCATCGCATTATGGGAGCAGTTATTTAATGGAACCTACTTTAAAGAGGGGAGAGGGGGAGGGGAGTGTTTAGTGTTATAACACACAGAGAACACGTATACGGGGGATGTCTTCCTGGCCTATCGTTTTGATGTTTGCGTTTCCATACGGTTAGGAGCACAAGTGGACGAAATAAATGGGACGGGGAATTATGGGATAGGGGTGTTATTCGGGGGACTTCCTACATATTGATATGCATAGGCATGCATTGTTTCCTGGAACATTTATGGACACAATCTTAATGTTAGTAAAAGGTATACTTCGGGAGTGACAAGGCTTGAAAACTTCTTCAGAGCTCCTGAACACAAGTTAAAATCATATAAAAAAATTGAATCATCGACTCTAAAAATTTCAGAATGCCTCTTCATTCACTACACACCACTACACTATTTAAAACTTTCTAAAGAAAACTTTAAACATGGATATGTATATCAAAGCTTAAAGTGAGTAAAACTTTAAAGTACGGAATATTTAAATAAATCATGTATCAAAATAGGTATCATAACAGTTTTTAAAAAAATTGTTGAGGTTATTCGACGTCAGGCAAGCTCTATGCTACAGGTTTTTACTATCTGCTCATGTAAAAAGGCAATCTGCTGACAGTAAAATAATTATTGTTTGTGGAAATAAAAACTATATTCATTACAAAAATAATCAAAACACATATCATGTTTATCAAGTTAAAGTGAATAATTCATTCATATTACTTTTTACCGACTTCCAAAAATTAGAAGGTACTATGTTCAACGCTTTCACTTCCCCCAGATTAAGCGCGTCCATGGACGCAAACACGCATGCGCTAACTGAACGAATCCAGTGGCAAAACAGGGGTGAGGATGCAAAGCAGAGGGAATGCTTACAATTTGGGGGTAGCTTCGGAAACAAAGGAAAACCATAGCTGCAAACAAGCAGTTATGGTTTATGCAGCAGTTGCCGTCGCTCACTTTAGCTACCAGCAAGATGGCGGTCGTTCGAATCGTTCATCGCCTGCCACAGATCTGGAACGAGCGCGATGAACGATTCGATCGACCACCATCTTTCTGGTAGTTAAATCGAGACGGCTGTCCTTTTTTTCAGCATCGGGCAGTCTATCCAGCTGTTTTTTGTATCAATGTATTTCCATCGTATTTTATCGGCAGATGCCGGTGCTGTTAAAAGTAATCCTGATAATTTTGCAACTAATCGACAATTTTTACAAGAAATGATGAGCTAAAAAGTAAAGGGGATTTTTGCGTAACTATGTCGCCCTCCAGTATTTTTATATAAATCAAATTTATTCTTCGTGACTGAGACAACAGTCAAAACGTCAGAGTCTTGTGTCCCCAAGACGAGGACTCCTCGAGTTAAAGGGTTAGGTCGTACTGCAGCGCAATTAACTCTGCTTGTCTTTCTACACACACTCCCTTCTGTGTTTGAATTTGTCCACCGAGAAATCCGGTGAAGAAAAAACTGTTTTTAAACCATTATTTAAAACTATTCTCTAGGTAGAATCTCTTCAATCAAAGTAAATTGTTTAACACCTGAAGTTGAAAAATGCTTTTGATATCGGCTTTTCCCGATGAGCAATAACTAGCCCTGGCCGTCCTGGGTCTAAAGGTCCCCTTCCACCCCCCCCCCCCAATAAATTAGAGAAAACATTTTCAATTTCTTTTTTTTTTTCTTATTTAATTGTTGTGAAGTTGGTATGTTGGTTGTTGTACTGCTTTTCAACACTTTCCAAAAAGGTTGAAAAGAGTTTATAATTTCGGTTTACCTGTCTGCTCGTCCACCCCGTCCATCTGTTTGTCAGTCATTATTTTAATCCTTCCAAACGTGATTTTAATAATTTCCCTTTGAATTAAATATTTTTTTGATAATAGAGATTAAATTTGTAATTGAAAAAGAAATAAGTACTGATTATTATAGAGAAAAACTCGCTATTATGCAGTTAAAAAAAAAAAATAAATAACTCAATTTTTTACGTTTTTAAGTCGCTCACCGAGGGTCAGTAACCATCAGAAAAATTATGTACTAACTATTTACAAAGCACTCTTCTACCTAACAATTATTGTAATTGTTGTTTCTTATGACCTCTGGGAACCGCAAAGCAATGCCAGATCTTCCAATATCGGACGGCGAAGGGCAAAAGGGAAGAGGGCATTTTAAAGAGCCCAATGGGAAAGAAGTCCAAATTTGGTCTGGGTTCTCCTAATTTTGAGATAATTCCAGATGAGAGACCTAGCACCTGAAATCGGCACGCCCCAGAAGTATGATGGGGTGAACATGATGGACATGATGGACATTAGAGCCAGGAACAGATTTTACATGTACGAGCTCCCATTAGTGTACACGGTTCCACAGCAGCCTTGCCGAAAGAGGTTTTGACCTTCCCAAAGACTGGCTAGGTAGGTGCTGCTTCACTTTCCATTTTCTTATGGAAACAGACTTCCATCCAGACCAGAGGCGACTTCCACTTAACAATAATCGGAGTTATAAATAAGAGTTTGTCTCATGTTTGATAGACTATCGTATACAAGCAGCCAAGGGGGACAGCTGAAACATCCCATACCTTACTGTTCTTTATACTCAGTGCAGAGTTGACTCAATTTCTGGAATCATTTCAATGAAAATCATGTTTCTTTGTTTTAAGAGTATTTGTCGTTCAATTTATTTAGATTAGGGTTGCTATACACATTTTAGGTGTCATCCTAAAAACCGATGTTGAAACAGCAAATGGCTAAAATGTGCTTGAGCCCAATGCATGGTGACATTTTTTAGATGGGCGATGAATGCGCCAAGTATTATCAATACGATATTTTAACCCATTTGTGCCTGGATATTTTTGCGACTTTCTTCGATTTTTACTGATAACAGAAATAATAGATATATTTCTGATGTCAACTTCTTGAACAAGGGATGATTTCTTTTAAAATCATTATGCATAAAAATCGAAATATCAACATGCTACTGGGTCATGTTAAAATATTTTGTAGAGTTGAGGCTCAATACTCATGAATAAAGGCTAGGAAAAATAAATAACGTTTTCGACTAATAGCGAAAATGCCGTCCCAAAAAAAGGGACACTAGGCATAAATGGGTTAAATCTGTGAAAAAGTCCGAAAGTTCTTGCATTTTTATGTATCCCCATTATTGTTATTTTATAATCTAGCTACTGCGTGACGTATATGTTTGCTCCATTGGACGTCATTGAACTGCTCATTTGGATTTTTGCGCATGCGTTATTGTTATTGCACTAATGTTCACATCGAGCTCTTGCCGTTCGCAGCTTGGAAATATCGTCGATTTTTGGATTATATAAGTAGATTTGAAAGCTTTCAAATTTCTCAATTCGTAAATCCTCCTCTGATAGTAGAAGAATAACCTCTAACTTTTCTCTTCAGTTTCTTGGAAAAAAAAAAACTAACTTAGCTTGATGCAAAACCCAATCGATACCTGATGCCGTCAAAAAATGGTATGTGAACGAGAAAAAAAAAAGGGGGGGGGGAGGTAGAAAAATTCGAGAAAAACCAGCTTTTTCGAAAATGCTGTCCACGATAGCATAATCTACCTGATCATCCCCGTATCGAAACTCAATATAGAGCCTTTCCCGGGGCAAATCTGCCATAACGCCCTCTGAAGGGAAAAGGGGGGCGGAGGGGGACGGGGTGGACTTGAAAGAAAAGGCGCGCTTAGAGGGGGAAAAAGACAAGAAACTGAATGCAAATACTCTTTATAGATAAATCTGCAGCAGAAAAACCCTTTTTTTTCGCCCATTAGGCTACAAATGCAAGGACATAAAAGTGTATTCCTCTAAAAAGGAACAAAAGCCTGTAGCGACATCCCTTTTTGCCCCCTCCCCACATCCCCCAATCCTCCTTCACTTCTCTCCGATCTTCTTGCTGCTATCTGCGTCGTAAATGCGCGTTTTATGGACGAGGTAAAAAGTGAAAAAACTTGTGTTTTGTTTTTTTTTCCTCTCTGATGTGTATTATGAATCACGTTGATAAACAAAAAACGCCTAGCGATTGGTCGAAATATGGCTTTTATGTTTAAGATGTAAATGTACACACATGCGCATGTATATGTTAATTTTTTTTTATTGTGAACACTAGAAGCGTATTTTAAAAACATTAATCTACAAGAAAAAAATTCTTCTTGGTTTTAAAATGATTTTTTTTATCAAATAATTTTAGAATTACTTTAACTTTTTTTATTTCCTTTTAGCAGAAAGTGTATTCCTGCAGTTTTTCCCTCACATAACATGCTTTCTATTATTTCATTATCTTTTTTCTATAGAGACTTTTAATAAATATTGTAACTGACATCGTTTAACCCTTTGAGGCGCAACCCTTTCCCAATGTTGAAAAAAGGGCAGCCGTTGCCATCGCTCGACTTAACTACCAGCAAGATGGCGGACGATCGAAACGTTCATCGCGTGCCACAGATCTAGAGACCCTTTTTTGACGGTCGAGCGATGGCAACGACTGCCCTTTTTGCAGCATTGGGCAATCTATCCAGCTGTTCTCGCATGCTTCCATTTTTCAGCAGATGTCGGTGCTGTTAAAAATAATCGTGACCAATTTTTTACGGGAAATGACGTGCTAAAAAGTAAAGGATTCTCGTGGAGCTATGTCACTCGCAACTATTTTTATAGAAATCCAATCTATTATTCGTGACTGGGAACAGTCAAAACGTCAGAGTTTGGTGTGCCCAGAGCGGGAACACTGCGCGTTAAAGGTTAAACGGAAAAAATTGCTCTCCACTTTTATATATTAACTAGTTTAACTCATTCTTGAACTCATGCTTAACCTGTTCACTTTCCTGGTGAAGGTACCTCTTCTGTCTGGGAAAAAACACCGATCTATTTATGCTGTAAATCAATACGAGTCATAGAAGAGACTTCACAGCTTTGTTGTTTCAATGATGAGAGAAAACAGGTTAAACATCGATTCAAGCATAAAAAAGAATATTGGGAGAAATGACCCATCTTTGATAAAATACTTCATCCTTATCTCCTCCAACCTTGAAGTTTTTCTTGATCTGACCCTGTGTCCAGTATTAAATTTATTTAGATCAACGTAAGTGAACTAAAGTAAATGTAGTAAATTTGAGTTTGAGATGGATGTGTGTGATCAATTAGTTTTCTTTTTTATTGATCAATTAAATATTCTAATCATTCCTAACCCTTCCTCAATAATAATTAATAATTTAAACCTTTTCAGATAGTAGGCATTTCATAACAAAAGCTTGTTTTTCTTATTTATTGTTTAGATTTCAAAAAAATAAAATTGAAATATGTTGTTAAAGATTACAAAGTAATTCTCTCCATCGAAAACAGTGTATATACATTTATAGTTCTTGTACAAAATCATTCAAAATAATTCGAATACATAACGGTCTATATCACATATGGGCAACCTACGGGCCGGATTTGGCCTGTCGAGGCTTTTGATCGGTCCACGGTAAATATCAAAACTCCATATAAAACTGATGTAAACCATTCAAAATACGATATAAATACCAATTATACAGCCCTTGACTTCCCTAACATCATAGTTTGGCCTGCATCTTTCAAAAGGTTGCCCGGTTTATAGCTTCGTATCCCAATCGGTGGCTGGAATCCGAAGCTATAGACCAACAGAACAGGTGGTTGCGAACCCCTAGAGATTCGCAACCACCAGTTGGTGTATAAGGAGGCTCGCAGTAACAATGCACTAGTCTTCAGCGACTACAAATGATGTTCGCCAAATTACTTCAAAATTTACTCTGTTTATTTTTTAACATAGTTGACAGGGATTCTTCAGATTTTGGAAGATTTTATTCCTTCAGGTTTTTTACTATGGAGATTTCCATCCTTTAGTACAGATCCATGTTACAGATAATTAGAATACAACAATTCAATAAGTCGGGGTACTTGACAGAAGCATGAAGTGTTGAATATTGCATAAACCACGTGATTTCTCTTACTGTTTCTCTGGAACATTCTGCAACCTACGAAGAATTCCTTTCTCACCATACAAAAAGTTCGTTGTTCCAATCAAATAATTTATTTTATAAGTTTGTCTAGACGTTATGTCTAGACGTTACGCGTATGTAAAGTATAACACAGCCGCCCAGGTGGTGTAGTGGCTAGAGAACCATTCTATCACGCCGTGGGTCCGGGTTCGAATCCCGGCTTGTTCATGGATGTTAACTTGTCCGTTCCTTCATAGGGGGTAGTGCTGTCCGCCCACTGGGTGCTCCCATAATAAAATGGACAGTAACTAGGGCCGTTGATGGCAAAGGCTTGTGGCCAGTGCCTGCCCATTAGAAAAAAAAAAAAAAGTAGAACATTCCGCAGTATATCAATTATCATAGGGGTTTTGTAAATACCTACCTGCTTGTAGAAGCAAAATTCATGTTCTAAAAATAAATGGGAAAAGGAAAGAAGTTATAAAATAACATTTAGAACTGTAATTTCCAACATTAAGAGAATGTAGATGACGCCACCAACGAAAAAGTTTAACGAACGAATTAAGTGGTGTCACGTACATGCAAATATTTCGTAAATTATTCAGTTTTGAATGCTTTTTCAAATAATATAGCATTTTGTGTAGTTTTAAATACAGAAAGAAAGGCAGACTTCTCCAAGATGGCCGGCGTGTCTCAGCATTCCAGATAGTGAGATGAGTCAACACCACACTAGAGATCTTGCCTTCTGGCTACGTTCTGACGTCACAAAGGTTTAGCCGATACGCTGCAGATTTTCGGTTTTTATTTGTTACTGAAGGTACCTTATTTGCACACAAGCGTTTAGTTAGACCAACTGCCGACAGCTCATCGACTGAACCTCTGTGACGTCAGAACGCAAT
Source organism: Cheiracanthium punctorium (assembly GCA_038373885.1). NCBI lineage: Eukaryota > Metazoa > Arthropoda > Arachnida > Araneae > Cheiracanthiidae > Cheiracanthium > Cheiracanthium punctorium. The sequence goes on along the minus strand of JAWZYV010003555.1, from coordinate 117,917 downwards.
TCGAAAGCATTACCTGTAGTGAGGTATCGGATGAGTCCAGCCTTGAATCAGGACAGCAAGCAAGCACTCTCTGTGTTTTTAATATTTAGTTTATTCGGTACTTACCTATTACCCCGGCGGTCCGCCAAGACGAGCGATTTTTCGCCAAGATAAATGTCGGACACATAAAATTATTGATGGTTTGGAATACGAATGGCAACAGTTTGTCATTACATTTGAAGAAGAAATACTTTGGCGGGAATGACCGCCGGGATAATACGTAACTACCAATTATTGTTTGTTTCGGAAAAACGTTTCGTTTAACTCTTTAACGCGCAGTGTTCCCGCTCTGGGAGCGCCAAACTCTGACGTTTTGACTGTTGCCAGTCACGAAGAATAGATTTCATTTCTATAAAAAAATAGTTGCGGGTGACATAGCTCCACGAGAATCCTTTACTTTTTATCACGTCATTTCCCGTAAAAAAGTGGTCACGATTCTTTTTAACAGCACTGACATCTGCTGAAAAATGGAAGAATGCGAGAACAGCTGGATAGATTGCCCAATGCTGAAAAAAGGGCAACCGTTGCCATCGGTCGACTTAACTACCAGCAAGATGGTGGACGATCGAAACGTTCATCGCGTCATCACCTAGAGACCCTTTTTTTTACGACAGCTGGCTGTGCCCGCGCACACTTGCTGGTAGTTAAGTCGAGCGATGGCAACGGCTGCCTTTTTTCAGCATTGGGAAAGGGTTGCGCCTCAAAGGGTTAAAACGCCATACCAATCGAGCTAGTATTTCGATTAACGCCCTTCCCATAGTAACAGATAGCAGCAAAAGTTTGCAAACCCCCTAGCTCTTCCCCTTTCTGATGCCTTTTCCAGAGTTGCAAAATATATTCCTCATTCCAACCTTACTTTTAAGTTCCCACCGTCAACAATATACGTTGCCACTTGTTCCGGCACCTTCACATCCCAAGACAGTTTGCTTGATTTACGATCAACGAAAATCCCACCTCAAATTTTAAATTGAAATTCCACAGGGAGCGTGTGCGTGCAGCAGCAACGAGAGAGAGAGAGCAGCTGAAAAATAAAACAAACACACCACCACCATTTCCCTTCAGCATATCTTCCAAAAATGCAGGGAGGCGATTTCACAAAATACGTCAGGAAGTTAAATTCCCTCCTCAGTCTCATGTAATATTTAGCACTTTTTCTTCCTTTTAGTGTAACATTGAAAAAAAAAGAACCATGAATAGAAAGTTAAGTACCCCGAAATAAGTATTGGGAGCGGCAGGACCCTGGAATTGTTCCTCAAAAGAGGATAAAGTGAGCTGTCAGATTCTGGGAAACATATCGTTCTGGGACGAATTAAATCACCATTCGAGGAAGAGCGAAAAGGACTCCATGATTTTAATCTTGAATTCTTCGCGCCATTTTTATAAATTCTTGATGGACGACTTTGAGGTAAGGGATTTGATTATCTTCCTTTTTGTAAACTTCTGGTGCTTTTGCCATTTTGAAACAAACAAGCCTTGCGAAACCATTTGTCTTTTTCTTGAATGGCGTGAAGATTCATATATCATTGTCTGTCGGTTTATATTTGCTTTTCTGTTTTCAAGTTTACTCTTTTTAATCTTTAACAAAGTTGACGTGAACGGTATATCAGTGTTGACGGAAGAACTTCAAAATGTGAGGCTGAAGAGAGGAAAGTTTTAATATCGTCGAAAAAACACTGACTAAGAACATGAGTTATATATAGAGAAAAGTAAATTTTATTATCTTTGAGCTATACGAATATCATTTTCTTAAATTAATCAATTTACAAAAAAATTATCTTTCTTTTTTAGAGGTTTTGTTTTTGTAATGTATAAGCATCATAATAGCTCCAGTACAAAAAATTAAAATAACAAACCGGTTTCAGCATTTATGACATGGCGTCGTCAATGCTAGAATGAGACTGGCAAAAATTTGCCCTGGTTATATACAGGGTGGTTATTAATTAACGTGAGGTGTTCAGAGCCCTCTAGCGAGTAAAGTATTGGACGAAACCTAACCAAATTTGATGGGCATGCATAGTAGACCATGGGATTTTGATTCCCCCCCCCCAAAAAAAAAGTTCCAAAATTTGCCACTGGAGCAATTTTGGCGCTGCAAAAGTGTATTAGCGTAAATATTGAATGGTTAATTGACAAACAATACAGCAAAAATCAATTTTACTTACACATTTGGTTCAATATGCACAGCATTGGTAAATTACAAAAACTGCATACGATGCACGGCATTTTCTACTGCCGCTCGCAGCATATCAGAGTTGATTTGCCTCCCGTGTAACGTTATTCGATCCTTTAACGTTGCGATATCGGAGACATATCCTTGATAAACAACACCTTTAAGAAATCCCCACAACCAAAAATCGCAAGGATTGAGATCGGGGGACTTCTGGGGCACTTTTATAGCGCCAAAATTGCCCCAGTGGCAAATTTTGGAACTATATATAATTTTTTTTTTTTAAATCCAAATCCCATGGTCTACTACGCATGCTCATCAAATTTGGTTAAGTTTCGTCCAATATTTTACTCGCTAGAGGGCTCTGAACACCTCACATTAATTAATAACCACCCTGTAGAATAGGCCGTGATTCAAGAGAATGTTTACGAAGACCAATATGAAAGCTGGGATTCAGAAGAGAGTTTTATGAGGGCCAATAGAAAAGCAGTAAATTAAGTTATGACGTGTTATCACGTGTAACAGAAAAAGTTTCATAACAGACCTTTCTGTTAGTTTTTTTTTTATGTTTGTATACAGAAGAAATAATTTTTACTTTTGATTTGCTCAAAAACACACGTAGACTTAAACTCTCAAACATTTGTATAATTTGAAATAGATTTGTTTGCTCTTCGCCTTAGTTTTAATTAGGTATACAAAATTTAATGTTATTTGGTCAAATCTGTTTTGATTTGTAATAACATTTATCTCGAAAACTTTGTATGTATACATTTAGCAACTATGCTTCTTTACAAATGGTTGTAAAACAAACTGTCCTTCTAGGTTGCATCAAAACATAGAAATTTTCAGAGCCCGATTATGACCAACGGGAGCCCCAGGCATTGATGAATTCGGGGGCCCCATTTATGAAATTTGTTTTATTTTTCTAAAATTTCAATATAAAAAAGTATATTTCTGAACAACATTTGAAATTGGGGTCTCTTTCGAGCCGGAGGCCCTGGGCAAAGTCCCGATTTGCCCATGCAATAATAAGGCTCTGGATAATTTTCTTAAAACGCTGTTATCAACAAAAATATGGAAAAAGATGAGATTTCCTTTAACCGTGCCATTCCCAAGGAGTCAAAATTCTCTTCTTCCTTTCGTGCCTTCAGCTTCCATCTTCAGCAGTGCCGTGCCGTGCCACTTGTTTCCGACACCTTCACATCACAGTTTGCTTGATTTAAGGTCAACGAAAATCCCATTCATATTTTAACCCTTTGAGGCGCAACCCTTTCCCAATGCTGAAAAAAGGACAGCCGTTGCCATCGCTCAACTTAACTATGCGTGCCACAGATCTAGAGACCCTTTTTTGTCGCAGCTGGCTGTGCGCACAGCCAGCTGCGTCAAAAAAAGGGTCTAGATCTGTGGCACGCGATGAACGTTTCGATCGTCTGCCATCTTGCTGGTAGTTAAGTCGGGCGATGGCAACGGCTGCCCTTTTTTTTCAGCATTGGGCAATCTATCCAGCTGTTCTCGCGTTCTTCCATTTTTCAGCAGATGTCAGTGCTGTTTAAAAATAATCGTGACCATTTTTTTACGGGAAATGACGTGCTAAATAGTAAAGAATTCTCGTCTGTTCTAGGTCACCCGCAACTATTTTTATAGAAATCAAATCTATTCTTCGTGACTGGCAACAGTCAAAACGTCAGAATTTTGTGTTCCCAGGGCGGAAACACTGCGCATTAAAGGGTTAACCGTGCCATTCCCAAGAAGTCAAAATGCTCTTCTCCCTTCCGTGCCTTCAGCTTCCACCTTCAGCAGTGCCGTGCCGTGCCACTTGTTTCCGGCACCTTCACATCACAGTTTGCTTGATTTACGGTCAACGAAAATCCCATTCATATTTTAAATTGATATTCCGTAGGGAGCGTGTGCGTGCAGCTTGAAGAGAAAAATACGCAACTGCCAAAAGTACGGATCTTCCCTGATTTCACGAAACACATCAGGAGGTTAAATTCCTTTCTCGTGAAATATTTAGCCCTTTTTCTCCCTTTAACAACACTGAAAAAAAAGAATCGTGAGTAGAAATTTAAGTACCCCCGAAATAAGTATAGGGAAAGGCAAGACCTGGAATTGTTTCTCGAAGGAGGATAAAATATCCTGTCAGATTTTAGATAACATATCGATCTGGAATGAGTTAAATCATCATTCGCGTAAGAGCGAAAACAAGACTCCATGATTTTAATCTTGAATTCTTTCGCTACTTACATAAATTTTTGATGGACGACTTTGTTGCACGGGTTTTGATTATCTTCCTTTTTGTAAACTTCTGATGATTTCGCCATTTTTAAATAAACAAGAATTCTTGTGAGCTATTTGTCTTTTTCATGAATGGCGAAAATAAAGATTCATGTGTTATTTTTGCGCCCGTCAATTTATAATTCTTCATTTTTTTCTTTCTTCGTCAGTCACAGTTTTTGTTATGAAGTTTACTTTGTTTAGTAATCTTTCGAAACAGTTGTAGCAGTTGATCATTTAATAGAGAAAATTTTTTACTAGCTTTAGTGCACGTTTCATCATCATTAAAGATCTTTATATGCAAAACAAAGCAATCGTTATTTTACTTTGTTGGAACCATCTGAGTTCATGCGCTGAGATACTTGCATATTGTGATATCGCTTTTTCTTAGATTTGGGTGATTTTCATTAAAACTGGGCTAAAATAATGCGGGATTTTATTTATTAGCACTCGGGTGCTATTTCTTTCAAGAACGGGATTTTTCGTATACGCGGCACGCCGTGGTGACTTTTCCGTTTGATTCTTGTTTTCTGCAGAGTGATTTGATATTGCTAACGGAAACATGGACTATCCCTTCAGATGATTTTCAAATACCAGGATTCACTTTGGTCAAACGGATAGACAGTGGTTGCCAAAACAGAAAGTCATCTGCAGTTATGATTTTTATAAAGTACAACTTAATGAAACACTTTACCCGTGCCTACACGAGCCAGATCAATGGTGTTCCAATGGTCATTGCGTATATTCAAGATAAAGTGAGATTTGCAGTTACGAACGCTAGTCCTCGAATTTCTTATGAAGATAAATGAGACACTCTATTCGAAACGTTGCTGAAGGAGGATGATTGTAAGACTGTTTTAGTAGGAGATTTTAACATAGAATTCAATTTCGATCAAGTATCTAATTTCGTAACTGAAATGGATACTTTAGATTTTCCAGTACGCACTCATCCAAAACATTTCACCACTAGGGGCCAAACAACAATGAATGCAATTTTTAGCAACGAAATTATGTGAACAGGTGTCTATATGAGCACTTACAGTTATCATTTTCCTCTATATGGCAGAACTGATTGAATAAATTTAAAAAAAAGATTCTTCCAGCCGAGTGCGTAAATAAAGTCTGTACGAATTTTGAATTTTTCTTTTTTTCAATTTTGAAGCACATTTAGCTTCTAAACTTTGTGCATCGTCAATATTTACATTGACTGGCAAAATTTTTTACAATTTTATATATATATATATATATATATATATATATCAAACTATGGTTTTTCCTGGGAAACATTCGTAGCAACAGAAATATGTAAATGTCTAATGCTCCTTTTCAATGTATTACACACACGGACGTAATATAGGATGATTATCGATTAGCGGCAGACGGGCGAAATAGCGTCAGCGTCTCAAAGTAAAATACTCGATTCCCTTTTAATGATTAGCTACTTAAACAACCTCTAGCGACGCATAGCGACGAATCATGATGCAGTCTACTACTAAAACACGCATGCGCAAAACAAAAACTTAATGATTACAACTCACAGCACTATCTTGCAGGCAAATTTCGTTTAGCTCTTTCACAAAATGCCGATGGTCTTCCCATATGCAAGACCGCGCTTACACATCAAGCTAAAGTATTCCGCCCCCTCTTCTGGTTTCCAACGTCAAAATAATGTCCATGCCACTTGTTCCTAACACCTTCACATCCCAAGACATTTGTTTTATTTTTTTTTTTTTGCGGTTGACGAAAATCCCACCTCAATTTTTCAATTGAAATTCTACCGCGATCTTTCCTATGCACCATCAGGAGAGAGGATGTAAAGGGGAGCATTCACCATCACCATCTTTTCCACCGTTTTATTATTATTATTTGCATGGACGGATTCTTAAGACAAAAATATTTTCACAATACACATCGGCAAGTTAAATTCCTTCCTCAATTCTGAGTATCCTGCAATATTTAGCAATTTTTTTCCTGTTAATTTCAAAATAAACAAACAAAGAAAAAGGTGCAAAGCTGTAATGCCGCTTTTTTGTCGTACGGGGCTTATTGCAGAGAAATGAGTTTTACAGGCAATGTGTGGTTCTAGAAAACCTGTACCCCTTTTGACCTTGGCGACAAACAGCGATTGTTTGGCGACTGGCGACTTTCGGCTTGATTCTTCTTAGTTCTGTGTAGGTATTATTTAAACCTTTTGCATTTCAAAGTTTTTCTAAAAGTAGTAATCTAGTTAGTCCTTTCCCAGTAAATCTAAGCTATTCATTGTTACTCTGTCTTTTACAGCTCGTTGATTCTTAGACTTTTCAGTATCACCAGGTCCAGTCCGCAGTGGCCTAGTCGCTGAGCTCCATTCCCATAACAGCACGAAAGTGAAGCAGCCCCGGTTTGCCGAATGCTTGGGAGGGAAAAAAACCTCTCCCGGCTAAGCTGCTGTGGAACCATGTACATTGTAATGGCAGAGAGTGTACGTAAATTCTGTCCGTAGTTCCAGTGTCCTCCAATTTCAAGCAATGCCTGTGGGGGTGCCGATTTCACATGCTAAGAATGTTAGTGATTATTATTTGGGGACATCACAGGTCTCTCTGTGTCTCCCATCTGCAATTAGTTCAAAATTGGTATAGCCCGGGCAAACTTTGCTTTCTCACTTTCTCCCATTCATTGAAAATGGAAGCCGTCCCTTTTCGCCCATCGCGCCGTTCTGTATGGAGAATATGACACCGCTTGCCAGAGGGCATAAGAAACAACAACAGTATTGCCATTCAAATCATTAAAAATAATTTAGAAAGTATAGGCAGAATGTTCAATAAACTTCTAGAATGTAATGACAGTTTAATATTTTATTTTAAAAAATTGATAAAAATCTGGTCTATTTCAGTTTTTAATTTGTGTTAGGGACTTAAGCTGTTTTCCTTTACAAGAGTTTCTTATAACCTCCGACTGTGTATTTTGCATAGAAATAAAATATTTGCCTAATTACGCTGCCAAATAACGAAAATATGTAGAAACTCCAAATTTCCCCAAATTTCCAAGAGACCCTTTTTGAAGACAGGCACAGCCAGCTGCGTCAAAAAAGGGTCTCTAGATCTGTGGCACGCGATGACCGTTCTGGCACGCGATGACCGTAAGATCGTCCGCCATCTTACTGGTAGTTAAGTCGAGCGATGGCAACGGCTGCCCTTTTTTCAGCATTGGGCAATTGATCCAGCCGTTTTCGCATTCTTCCATTTTCCAGCAGATGCCAGTGCTGTTAAAAATAATCGTGACCATTTTTGTTACGGGAAAGGGGGTGCTAAAAAGTAAAGGATTCTCGTGGAGCTGCGTGTCACCCGCAACTATTTTTATAGAAATCAAATCTATTCTTCGTGACTGGCAACAGTCAAAACGTTTGGTGTTCCCAGAGCGGGAACACAGCGCGTTAAAGGAATAAAGGCAGGCACATATTGGCACCTATACCCTACTCTATTTCTTTCTTTCTTCTCCTATTTTGTTAAAAAATTAGCTGTTTTAGAATACGTTGATGATCGTCCTACATCCAAGTCCGTGCGTATTTAAGTTGTTGCTAACAGCAAGAATACGCAATCCCTTCCTTTTACACGCCTTATCTACCGAGGCAAAATGCATTCTTTTCCTTCCGCCATCAATAATGTACGTGCCACATGTTTCCGGTAACCTTCACATCCCAAGACAGTTTTGTTTGATTTACGGTGAACGAAAATCCCACCTGAAAATTTTAAATTGAAATTCCGCAGGGAGCGACGTTAATGCAGCATCAGATAGAGAGCGGGAAAAATTCAGAGGAAGAGAGAAAAAGCACACAGCAGCCTTCCGAAAATGCATAGGTTTTGTTCTAAAGCGGAGGTGGTTTCACAAAATACACCCCCCCCCCCAAAAAAAAGTATTCGAATAACAGATAAATTTCCTATTTTAGATTTGCGAATAATTATTGAGTTTTTGAAAAACTCACAACTTGACAGAAATATGGAAAGTTATATTTATACATAGCCTAATTCATATTCTATGATAAATAATTTTTAGTATACGAAACCAACGTAGGAAATTTATCTCTTACGTGAATACATTTTTTCGAGGGTGTATATCAGGAAGTCAAATTCCCTCCTGAGTCTCATGCGATATTTAGCGATTTTTTAAAAACAATAATAGGAGAAAAAAAACATAAATGGAAAGTTAACCAATGAAATAAATGTTAATAAAAGCGAAAAGCACGTAAACTATTTCCCAAATTTGTATAAAGTGAGCAGTCAGATTCTCCAAAGAACTAAATTACCATTTAAATAGCCAAAAAAAGACTCCGTGTAATATTTATCATTTTTCAAGGACTTGGATATAGGACAATCATCGACTAGCGGCAGGTAGGCGAAATATCGTCAGCTCACAAAGGAAAATACTCGACCCTTGTTAATGATTAGCTACATAAGTGCCCTCTAGTGACGCATAGCGACGAATTATATACTAATAAGTCACGCATGCTCATAATATAAACATATTGATTACGACTGACAGCGCCATCTTACAGTCAAATTTCGTTTAGCTCTTTTAAAATACGTCGATGATCGTCCTATATCCATGACCGTACCACACGAATTATCCACCGGGGCAAAATACATTCCTTTCCCCCATCTCCTTCCCAAGTTTCCACCCTCTACAAAATACGCGCGCCCCTTGTTTCCGGTAACCTTCACATCCGAAGACAGTTTTGCTTGATTTACGATGGACGAAAATCCAACCTCGAATTTTAAATTGAAATTCCCCATGAAGCCACGTCAATGTAGCATCAGACAGGGAAGGAGAAAATGCAAATAAAGAAAAGCACGCATCAACCTTCCCAAAATGCACAGTGTGTTTGTTCTAAGACGGAGGTGATTTCGCAAAATACATCAGGATGTCAAATTCCCTCCTGAGTCCCTCCGCTTCTTTTTAAAACAATAACAGAAAAAGAACCGAAAGTTAAGCAGTGAAATAAATGTTGAGAAAAGCGAGGCACGGGAATTATTTCTCAAATTTGAGAGCCAAAGAGACTCCGTGTGGTGTTTATCATTCTTTTAACCATTTCTTTTAACCTTTTCCGGCATCTTGGCGGTTAAAGGCCTGTCTTAATCTTGACCTAAGCATACGCTAGTGGATTCGATTCCCATTCAAACCCTAGTTGTTTGAATTTCCTTTCTTTGTGCTAGTAAAACCTTTCATAGTGTGGGCCACTTTACTTGACGAGGATTTATAAGCGTATCCTTGAAACCAAGCACTCAAGTTCGAAAATAAATGTTCCAAATACAACAACAAAAAATGCACACCACCCACGGTCTGATGCCTAAAGAAATCAATTGTCATTCGGGAATTTTTTTTTTTTCAATAGCAATAGTTAAGTATTTTTTTTCCATATGCAGAGAAACTTCTATGAGTGGCCACCTCTATTAAGCAACCCCTTCCTCGAACGACCCATTTTTTAAGGCAAAAGTACTTTCGAAGTAAAGAGAAAGTACTTTCGGAAGAAGGTAAAGAAAAAAGTACTTTCGGAAAGAGAAAAAAGAATGAGACAATCTTATAGAGCAAGAGCCAGCGACCGCCAGCCCTTCGTCATAGTATAAAAGCTGAAACTTTCTCTGCGCGTACCCCCCAACAGAGGTAGGAACAATTGGCCACTATAAAGTTTGGATGATCGTGGCTTTGTCAAGTAACAGGTGGCAAAGGTGTATAAAATTTCCGGAAATTTCGTCATTTCATAAATTTTTTTTATGTTCTTCTTCGCAGTACTAGAAATCACTTTATCCCTCGCCAGACACATTTCCATCGTGTCAAACTCCCGCCAGACAACCTCAAAGTCTTGAAAAACGTAATTCTATTACGAGCGCGCTGCAAGAAAGTTCGCGCGTAAGAAAGTTCAGAAGTAGCAGTATAAAATGTGCTTGGCACTTTTCGACAGCTTGACGTACTTCGTCGAGGGAGTTTACGAACACAACAGTTTTCCATGACTTTGAGATTGTCTGGCGGGGGTTTGCCACGATGGAAAAGTGTCTAGCAAGGGATAAAGTGATTTCTAGTACTGCGAAGAAGAACATATAAAAAAAAAAGTGTGTGCGTGTAATCTTTACGCGCGATTGAAGTAAAAGTTCTTTGACGTTTACGACACATATCACTGAAATGATTAAACTTTAACTTAAAATTAATATCATATTACAATTTAATTATATTTATTATCCATGTACTTTACAAAGATTATATAAATGTTATATTCATATTATTCATTGGAAATAGGTACTTGAATGTCATCATAATTTTTTAGGTATGAAATTATAGGTTTGTGGTAACGATAATGTGAAACGTAAATTTTACTCTCTAAATTTGCTAATTTTCTTGAAAATACAGCATCTATCGTTGTGCCGAAACGCATTGTTGATTGAAGTCGAGAAGTATTCATAGTTAGATCAATTTTTTTCTTTTAAAAAATCAATAAACGGCGGAGATTCTTGAGAGCGAAAATTAACATTAAAATCTCCAGTAAGAATCATCGGTCATTCAAGATAATTACTTAGAATCCAGGAAGTGTCCATGTTGTAGTATTATCCTTTAACTGTTTTCTTATGCCATTGTTCCGTCTGGAGGTTGGGTATGAATGGGGGGAATGTCCGTAGTCTAGTATTATACTTTAACTGTGTTCTTTAACTGATGTTTTCCTCTGTTTGTTGGGTTCAAATGCAGATAGTGTACTTTTTTGTGTTTTTCTATCACAGTGTTCTTAAGCGTTGATTTCGTCTGCTGGTAGGTTTCGAATTATTATTCTGTATCCGTGTTTTTAAACTGCAGGTTCTGTCTATTGTTTTGGATTGATTGCAGCCAGGGTCCATTTCTTTGTGGTGTTCCATCCCCGTGTTAAACCGTTGCTTGCTCCGTCTTGAGGTTGGGTTAGAATCCACGGAGTGTCCATTTGTTATTCTTTTGTTTTGTTCTTAAACCGTTTGCAGCCAGTGTTTGTTTCTTTGTGGTGTTACATACCCATGTTCTTAAACCGTTGTTAGATCTAGATATCGGTTTAGCCTCCAAGAAGTGTCCGTTGTGAACTATTATTCTTTCACTGTTTTCTTAAAACATTTTTATGTAGGGTTTGAATCGAGAGACGAGAACCTCCTGTGAGTTTGGGATTACATGTAAAATATTATGTTGGATGTACCTTTAAAACGCTTATTGATATATAAAATAAAGATTGATGTCTGAAAGATACGCTCTTGACTGTTTTTCTCGCCGTTCCTCTCCCTAACTCTAACAGGTTCCGCGTATTTTTACAGGACTGGTGATCGCCCAGTGGTCGAAATTCGACCGAAATATATGAAACCTCTAAATAAGCATTGCTTATACCTCTGTAATCATTGCTTATAACGTTTTTTATTTTGTTCTATTACGTCAGCTGCGAGCATATACCAATACGTCATTATGCATTAATTTTCCAGTTATTTGAAAAATGCGAACGATAGGAAAAATGAGGTATAACTTGGCTAAGCCATATTTAAAAAGGCGGCCGTACGTTTTTTGGCATTTCCCGGTTTATTTTACTTATTTTATTATTTATTTATTTATTTTATTTCCTATACTGCCCAAGGTTTCGTCAAGGCTACACAGTTATTTCGTGTATCTTTTTAAAAGTATATAAAATTTAAGTAGAAAATTAATATAACATCTCAAACTATGGAATGATCGAACACTACTTTTCTGCGACGTACAATTGGAAAACTGGCGGCTTCAATACTATTCATTTTTTTTTTCAAATGTTTGTCCTTGAGACTTACTAATTGTCATCGCAAATGCAGGTATAATGGGAAATTGGTTTCTTTTGAGAGATAAGTGAATGATAAAATAGCTCCAGAATATATTGTACATGGGACATTTCGAATTGTCCGTTTATTTGGAATCCAAATTTTCCTACTGCATGGGATTCTAGTTAAAACTTCACAATTGATAGCATAACAGTGCATAAACTTGATGCGCATTCGTGCTCGATTGATTAATGCTTCCTTTGTACGGGAATGGATTAGTTGCAACGGTCGAAAGGAGAAAAGGGCGAGTTGCACCGTTGACGATGATGAATTTAATCCACGGCCGCGAAATGGAAGGGACAATCATAGAGGAACACTGTGGTCTCGCAACGGGCCAGCGGTAGCATTTTTTGAAGAGGCCCTACAGCAACGGCCGGACCCAGTGAGATTTTTGGGGTCTTCCAAACCGCCAGCAGTAGTATATTTTCAAGGTACCCCTTAGAACGATAGCCGGACCAAGTGATGTTTTTTGGGGTGTCGCAAAGACCAGCGATAGCATGTATTTTCGAGGGGGAGCAAGATATGGATTTCGGTGCAATTCTCCCCTCAATTTGATTGATAGCTGCTGGCGCGGTTACAATTGACCCCCGTCCTTTTGTATTACTTAAGTTTCTAATCAGTAAAACTATGCAATTAACTTTCAACACTTACATATGTGGTGTCAAACTATGGTACTTTTCGATTAGCCGGCGTAAATCCCACCAACAATTTTTTCTTGGCGACATTAAAAGACTAAAACATCGTTGTTTCCCAAAACAAAGCCAAAAGTATTAATGGTACTTACGTATTATTCTGGCGATCATTCCCGCCAAACAATTTTTTTCGTCAAATGTGCTGGTAAACTGTTGCCAATCGTATTCCAAACCATCAATAATTTCTTGTGTATGGCATTTATCTTGGCGAAAAATTGCTCGTCTTGGCGGACCGCCCGGATAATATGTAAGTACCGTATAAATCAATATACAAAAAAAAATACTTATATACAAATTACAATGTTTAAACGTATCAATATACTGAATTTGTAAGAAATTTGTATGTTTTTGGATTGATCGTTCGTTAAAATTATGGAAGTGGGAAAAAAATATGGAATTAAATTAAAATTCCAAAGTATAGAAATGCGGACGCAAGAACTTTGTACTGGAAATGATGCTCAGTGATTCTCGTTAGGTTTCTTTGCAATTGGCGCAGGTTTCAATTACTTGGCTTTTTATCGGCTGACTGAAAGTTATCCAAACTATTAACAGTGAAATAACTTAATAATTTTACTGTCATCATAGCAAATTATTTTATCGCGACTATGATATGTTCTCAGTTCACCGTGCATTTGATTAAGTATATCAGTACTAACAAAAGTACTATCATCATTTTTAAGGGCTAAAATAACTGACTTCTATATATCTATTACCCGAGAGTATGATTTTTCGTTAATATTTCCATGCACCTCATTAACAATGTAATATTATTTTCATCCTCTATTGATTGCTGATGTATTTCGATAATATTTTCACTAAACTGGCGATTAATTTCATTTTTTGGAGAATTTTGTTGGAATATTATAACCCTATTGTAACTTAATGCTGTTATTTCAAAACTTCCGCGCACGTCACTTCCTTTACTCAGCGTTACTTCCGTCAGAAAAAAAAATTGAGTTACTCTCTAGTTTCGCCTAAAGAAGTTCTAGTTCAAAAATGAAGCTTTATGAAATGACGAAATTTTCGGGAATTTTATACACCTTTGCCACCTGTTACCTGCCAAAGCCACGATCGGTATGCGCAGAGAAAGTTTCAGCTTTTATACTATGACGAAGGTCTGGCGGTCGCTGGCTCTTAGACTATTAAATTTCTAAGTATTTTATGAAATTTTAAAAATATGTTAGTATAATTACTTATGTATTGATATACAGTTTCATAAATAACAAAACGAACAATATTTTTCAGCATTTTTCCTTGGCTATCAAATATTTATACTTCTTTGAACGACCACCTCTGTTAATGACCAATTTTTCGCAGGAAAAGAGGGTGGTCGCTCCTGAGAAATTTCACTGTACATAGATTATAAAATAGGATTATAAACTTTCCTTTCATCTGTATTGTTAACGCTTTGAGGCGCAACCCTTTCCCAATGCTGAAAAAAGGGCAGCCGTTGCCATCGCTCGACTTAACTACCAGCAAGATGGCGGACGATCGAAACGTTCATCGCGTGCCACAGATCTAGAGACCCTTTTTCGACGGCAGCTGGCTGTGCCGGCACAGCCAGCTGCCTTATTTGTACTGGAGAATAACAATTTTCTGCCAATTTGCCTATCCTCGGATGATTCACAGATAATCCTGATTGCTGAATACGACCATTAGAAGCCATGTGTTTGTTGCTACGCTGCCAGCCAACGTTATAATAGATTTTATTATTTTAAATAAACCGCCTTAAAATCTATCCTGATTGTTAATTCATTTGGAGTGAAACGTTCATGTTATTTGCAAACTCAGTGTAAACAGTACCATCACTGTATTTCAGCTAAAACTTTCAACTTCGCCCCTCAACTCCATCATAGGAGAGGGAGAACAATAGCGCACGAAAGAAATTCCCCTATATTGACATTCTAGATAGTGTTGACCACCTTGACAGTGCATAGTGCTCAACAGGAGATGCAGGTTGAAACTGTGAATTCATCCTGGCCATTTCTAGAAACCTGCTTATTTACAGCCGTCTGGGAATAGAAAAGGGTTAAACACAATACACTTAACCCATTCGTGCCTGGATATTTTTGCGACTTTCTTCGATTTTTGCTAACACCAGCAGTAATTGATAAATTTCTGATGTCAACTTTTTGAACAAGGGATGATTTCATTTAAAATCATTATGTATAAAAATTGAAATGTCAACACCCCACTTGGCTATATTAAAATGTTTTGTGGAATTGAGGTTCAATACTCGCGAATAAAGGCTCGGAAAAATAAATAACGTTTTCGAATGATAGCGAAAATGCCGTCCCAAAAAAGGGACGCTAGGCATAAATGGGTTAAATGCAACTCAACATCTTTGTAATCCTGTCGACAATTAAATAGATTGTCATTAAACTTTTACGAACAAACTAGCCGTCTGTTTTGTACTGAACTTAGTACTTTCCGAATGAGTTGTTAAGAGCAAAATTATGCCTAAAAAAAAATTCCTAATACCTCCTTTCTCAGCTTGGGTAAAATATTCCACCCCCCCCCCCCCACATTTTCAGTTTCCACCTTCAACAATATACCTGCTATTCGTTCCGGTCGCATTCACACATCCCAAGACAGTTTGCTTTGATTTACGATCGACGAAAATCCCACCTCAAATTTTAAATTGAAATTCCGCAGGGTGCGGCAGCATCGGGGTGGGGGGAAATAAAACAACACAACACAACCTTTCCGCCATCTTCCGACAAAAATGCACGGGGATTCCCTCGGACGAAAGGCGGGCGATTTCGCAAAATACGTCAGGAAGTTTAAATTCTCTTCTGTTCTCATGCAATATTTAGCACTTTTTCCCGCTCTCCCTTTAGTAACGATGCACACACACACAAAAAAAAAGAACCATGAATAAATAGAAAGTTAAGCGCCGAAATAAGTATTAGAAGAGGCTAGAGCCTGGAATTGTTTCTCAAAGGAGGATAAAGTGGGCTGTCAGGTTCTGGAAAACATATCGTCCTCGGAACGAATTAAATTAGCATTCGAGGAAGAGCGAGGGAAGGGACTCCATGATTTTAATCTTGAATTCTTCGTTATTTTTATAAATTCTTGATGGACGACTTTGCGGTTCGGGATTCGGTGGTTATCTTCCTTTTTGCAAACTTCTGTCCTTGCTGCCATTCTGAAATAAATAATTTTCTGCACCATCTGTCTTTTTTCTTGAATGACGAAAGGAAGGGTTTATGTTTCATTTTCATGGAGCTGTTCTTTCGTATTTCTTTGTTTATTGTTTTACTCCTCTTGTACGTCGCTTTGGTTGGTTGGACAGTTTGTTTAGTCACATAATTTTTCGTAGAGCTGGCAGCGCGAAGGAATTAATTTTGATCGGAGTTTGACATCTGAACGTTCAAGAAATAAAGAATGTTTCACAGTTTTTGACTACAGTAGACTCCTTCATAACCGGCCTTATTGGGACTGGGGAGCCGGTTAAACCTTTAATGCGCAGTGTTCCCGCTCTGAGAACACCAAACTCTGACGTTTTGACTACTGCCAGTCACGAAGAATAGATTTGATTTCTATAAAAATAGTTGCGGGTGAGATAGCTCTACGAGAATCCTTTACTTTTTAAGCACGTCATTTCCCGTAAAAAAATTGTCAGATTTGATTTCTACATTGCGGATGACCTAGCTCCACGAGAATCCTTTACTTTTTAGGACGTCATTTGCCGTAAAAAAATTGTCACGATTATTTTTAACAGCACCGACGTCTGCTGAAAAATGGAAGAATCCGAGAACAGCTGGATAGATGGCCCAATGCTGAAAAAAGGGAAGCCGTTGCCATCGCTCGACTTAACTACCAGCAAGATGGCGGACAATTGAAACGTTCATCGCGTGCCACAGATCTAGAGACCCCTTTTTGACGACAGCTGCTTGTGCGGCAAAGTCCCATGTCTGTCAATTTTTACCTCTCTACCCATATTATTCTGTGATTTATTAGTTTTTCAAATGTATACTCATTTTCTGGCCACCCTGTATATGTACATTATTTTTGCGATCGACAGCTAAAGTGCTAAAATTTGAGCTTCCCTAAAAAGAGCATTAATAGGCTAATTTTATTTCGAGGAAACAATATCGCCAATGGCTCCCTGGAGATTCTCCCAGTCGCCAACACCAGAAACGGAAGGAAGAAAAACAAACAACAACAACAAAAAAAAAGAAGCGAAGTAAATAAATGAATGAGCCATTCCCTCCCTCCCAATTCGGAAACCATTCTCTTTCGCTATACGATGAACAAAACTTCGTTACAGCGTCATTACCGAAAACAAGCCCGTTCCAAAACTGAGATCGTCGTTGCGTACGTGGATAGGCTAACATCCCGGGGCCATAAAATGATCTCGGTCTTTCTTTTTTTACCCGAAACGACAGGCTATTACCACGTGGAAAAGAGACAACAGCGGCCGATTTTAGTGCGGGAGGTTAAACTGAATTATGTTCAAAGAAAAAGAAGATAAAAATAGGGAGGAAATCTTTATACGGCAACCGTTTCTTCCGCAGATGGCGCTGCTGTTCCCGCAAATGGTAATCCATCGGTTACTGCTCGAAGGTGGATGCGGGAAGAAACGTAGAGAGGAGAGAGTTGTAAAAAAGTTAATTACACAGAGCTGTTCGATTAAAGGGAGACTTTTAAGACAAACTATGGGTTGTTTTACAAGAGAAAGGTTTGATGGGGTTATCAACGCTAAAATCTTACTGAATTGACGGTTATGCGGTGGAAACAAGCTATTGTTAGGTGTTTACAAACACAAATTAAGACAGCAGAAGATTTTTTTTTGGAGGAGTTTTGTATAGATTCCCAATATACGAGGGATATTTGGAAAAGTAAGGTCCAATTTCTAATAAAACACAAACTCACAGAATTTTTTTCAAAAAACTTCTTTTATTTAAATGTTACATGTTTTTTTTTTCCACATAGTTACCACATTTTTTTAAGCATTTATCATAACGTTCAACAAGCTTTTCTATACCTAAGTCATAGACATCTGTGATGAAAACCAGTCTTGCACAGCTTCTTTCACTTCGTCATCCGTGGAAAAGTGTGCTTGCCGCTGAAAAATTCCTTTAGATAACGGAACAAGTGAAAATCACTCGGTGCCAAATCTGGACTGTATTGTGGGTGTCAGTCTGTTCCCAACCGAAAGATCTGATCAAATCTTCGGTTTTCAGGGCAGAATGGAGGTCTGGCGTTGTCAAGCAGCAGCAAAACTCCAGACGTCAGATGGCCACGTCGCTTATTTTGAATTGCACGTGTAAGTTTAGTCAACGTATCACAGTAAGCTGGCGTATTCATTGTTGTCTCTTTCTGCATAAACTCGACTAACAAAACTCCATGTATATCCCAAACGCACGTTTGCCATGACTTTGTGTACTGAGATTGACTGCTTGGCCTTGACTCTGACTGGTGATGACGTGTGACGCCATTCCATTGACTGATGTTTAGAACCTGGTGTCACGTAAGAAACCCATGTCTCGTCACTTGTGACAATCCTATCTAAAAATTGATCACCTTCCTTATTGTATCGGTCAAAAAAAAAAAAGAAAAAAGAAACAGAACACTAGCCGTCCTTTTCATTTGTTGTTCCTCAATCCTTTGGGCACACTTTGTGAAAATTCAATTTTTCAGGCACAATTTTGTGTAACGTCGTTCTACCCACATTCGGAAATTCCCGTTCTAAAGTTGAAATTGTGAATCGGCGGTTTTCACGATTTTTTTTTTTCTCCACTGTATTGACCAAATCTTCTGTGATCACTGCTGGTCAGCCTGATCGCGGTTCATCATGGACATTTTCCCGTTCATCTTTAAAAGCTCTCGCCCATTTCCGAACTTTGCTGTCGCTCATCGCTTTGGGGGCGTACACGTTGCTTCTCTGTCGATGAATTTCTGCTAGAGAAAGGTTTCTTGCTGTTAAAAACCGAATCACAGATCGAATTTCACAGTCGCCAGGCAGATCAATTCTTCTAAACATTTTCAATTGATACTTTGCAGAAGACGCTGCAACAATTCAAATGAAAATGGCGTCGTTCAACGGCCAAGGCATGCTGGGAGCTGGTACGCATGCGTATTTCGATGTTCAGGCAACATTCGATTTTCTATGGCGATTCGGACCATAGTTTCCAAATATCCCCCGTATATATGCTGTATTCATAAAAGTGATGTCTGGGTACAGTAAAGTAGCCATGCGATACTGAATGAAACTGCCTACTGCGCCACCTGGTAGAAAAGTGCGGAGTTAGCATTCTTATCACGAAAACGGAAAAGATTGGGTGAAAAAGTGATGTACAAAGTTGTAGCATCATCGATTTACTACGAAAAGACATCTTGTAAACATTAATCTGAAGAACAGATCCGTAGCTAGGCCGTTTTTATAGGGAGGGCTTCAAAATTTCCAAGAGAGGCTTTCAAATGTACACACGTATACATATATAGACACATGTATATATGTATGTATATATACAGGGTGTCCCAAAAATAGCGCCCAAACTCTGCACAGCCAGATTCCTCGCTCGGAGTACATAAAAATTGCCCAAAGAACTGTACCTGTACGATCCATAGTTTTCGAGAAAACGAGGAAAACCAAAATATGTCGTCATATCCGGTGCGAGGAAAAACAACTAGAAACATTAAATTGGATGCTGGATTACATATGGGAGGCTCGGTGTTATGGCTGCTACAATATGACACCTATGGATTGCTTTCAAGGAAAACGATTGGAAGAACTGATTTATTGAGTCCTAATTACAACAAATAGTGATTCAGTCCTTCCTCTTCGTGCTGGTATATTTATGTGGGTACCAGATGGAACGTAAGCAGCTGGCCATTACACTGGGGAAGCATGCAAGCCTCGATATGCACGGTGGACAGTTTGAGCATCATTTTATGAAAGCATATGCAAAAAAACTATTTTTCATGATTTCAATAAAGGCTCTTTTCGTGCACCGTAAATGACGTTTCTGCTTTTTTCTCGCACTTTTCTTTAAAACTACGGGCCGTACAGTTATCTTTCTTTGGCCACTTTTTATGTACTCCCAACAAGGAATCTGGCTGTGCAGAGTTTGGAGCTCTATTTTTGAGACACCCTGTATATATATCAGGGACGTAGCTATAGAAAAAATTTTATGGGGGTGCCCAAAAGATGAAATATATAGAATTCTCACAAAAATGCTCGATTTATTGACATTCAATTACAAAAATTCAAAATTTCGAGGGGTTTCCCATGCCCCCATGGCCCACCCCCTGGCTATGACCCTGAATATATTTATATTTCTGATTCAAAAATTGAAACCCGGCTACTTTGTTATTTTTTAATAATATTCTGAATACAAGCGCTTAGGTAAAGTTAGATGTTATATTTCAAAAGCTGTTAAATTTTATAATTTCAAATAGGTTATATTATATTCATAACGTTTTTTGTCTCAAATGATGTATAATTTTGTTTTTGTCGATTTCCTAAAAGTAACTTACTTTAGCCTTCATATCAAGGATTCATACATTAGTAAGTTTTGTTTACACTGTTACGCACAAGCACACACGCATTTATATAGCATAGCTAGCAATAGCATGGCTCACTGAGATAAGTACAGGCTGTCCGAAAAGCTCCGTTTTAGCGTACGAGTAAATTTTCGCTTCTTCGCCGATTTGTCGCTGTTACCCCACTGTATCACTGTTGCCAACTCTGCCGGAGAAAATGTGCCTAAAATCAAAGTTAAAAGTATTCACAAACGGCTAACAATATTTTCAAGCTGAGAAAAAAAATAAAAATTTTTTGACGTTTACGTGCTTGTGCTGCTGAAATATGCTTATCTGCTAACGCTCTTTCAGACATTTGGACTTTCATTTCCAATTTACAAAATACTTCGGTATTGCCAGTTTGCCAAGATCTTTTTCTCCGGCAGAGTTGGCAACAGTGATACAGTTGGGTAACAGCGACAAATCGGCGAAGAAGCGAAACTTTTCTCGTACGCAAAATCCCATAGGAGAAACTGGTTTTCGAACAGCCTGTACTTATCCCAGTGAGCCATGACAATAACAGCATATATGCGCAGCACACTTATGCACTTTCAAACTGGAAAAAAATATTTTCAAAAATGGAAATGTGCGGAAAACGATAAAGATCACGAATTTCCAGGTTTACTTTATTTATAGGGTTCTTCATCTGGTGTTTTTGCCAGGGCTTAATTTCCAGCCAAAAAAGTGCCAGGACCTTAATATTCTCTAGAGTTCATGTTCATTCTCAGGGTCGTACTGTAAACCCCTGCAATACAGATATTGGTAGTACATTTACATTCTATTAAAATAATGACAGTTCAGAGGTTTTCGGGTAAAAGTATTGGACATATTTTCATTATTTTACAGGACAGTGAAATGAAATGAAATAGTCTGAAATTATAGAACGAAGAAATCGTACCCAAACTCTATTGGTCTCAGGACTCTCAAATCGGTTCGAGGGGAAACGGGTCCTGGTGGATCTGTCCGCTAAAATCGGTTTGTGTGGTGTGAAAATGGGGGAAATTTCGGTTTAATGTACTAGTGGGCTCCGGAGAGCAATATTCATGAGCTCCATTGGTTTTTGCCTAGTATGTAAAAATTCACTCTGAAAAAAGAAGTACAGGAGCTGAGCTCCAGTGTGAGCTATGGAAATGAAATCCTGGTTTTCGCTAGGAAATGAGATAAGAGGTTCTAAAAAATTAACCCTTTAACGCGCAGTGTTCCCGCTCTGGGAACACCAAACGCTGACGTTTTGGTTGTTGCCAGTCACGAAGAATAGATTTGATTTCTATAAAAATAGTTGCGGGTGACATATTTCCACGAGAATCCTTTACTTTTTAGCACGTCATTTCCCGTAAAAAAAAATGGTCACGATTATTTTTAACAGCACTGACATCTGCTGAAAAATGGAAGAATACGAGAACAGTTGAATAGATTGCCCAATGCTGAAAAAAGGGCAGCCGTTGCCATCGCTCGACTTAACTACCAGCAAGATGGCGGACGATCGGAACGTTCATCGCGTGCCACAGATCTAGAGACCCTTTTTTTAACGCAGCTGGCTTTCCCGCACAGCCAGCTGCGTCAAAAAAGGGTCTCTAGATATAATACTCAGGAATAGCGCAGCTTTATATTCGTGAAAATAGTTTTAGAATCAGTTCAATAGTTACAGAGATGCCCATACTGCGTTATGTATTAGGATTATTTTCATTGTCACTGTAAAAGAATGTATTTATGTTATATAAATGAAAGGTAGCCTATAATACTAAGGAAAGTGTAGCTTTCTATCGCTGAAAACAGTTTTAGAATCGAACCCGTAGACCGTAACGCAGTTCTATGAGTGTCCGTGTTAATTAACCATTTTCGTTATATACTAGGGGCCAAGGCCCCTAGACTGGCTACGCTCCCTTTTAGTATGAGGCATTCGGCCCCTAATAAGGCTTACTCGCAAAGAAAGGCATAATTTCAACAAAAAAAGCCCTAAAGGTTGGATCAGATAGAATGTTACCGAGCTGCATATTGCTTGGTTCTTGCATGTTCCTTGGGAGATAAAATTTTAAACTTCGCACTATTTTTAATTATATGAAACCCATGGAGCACCTTGCGTATTAACCAATTATGGCGATTTTTCATAATTTGGCGACTTGTGTATAAGATCAGTTAATAATTAGCTCTAAGAAAACAGTGCTTCATATATTTTCTTTGATAAAAACTACGGAACAGCTAGAATAGCTTGTCACTCATGGCGACTTTTCATTATTTTGCGATTTACACATGCTCACAATCTATAATTACTGCTCGTGTAAGGTTCCTGGAAAACGATTATACATATTTTCCTATACATAATCCTTTGCAGATTGGCGTATTTAGCGCCACAAATTATATTATCTCGCCGCGTGGCAAATATCCAAAATGTACTATAACTGCTATAATAGCATAGTTAACGCCACCCAATATTTCTACTGGTAGCAAATAGTCCAGCTGGACAAAACCGGCTTTGAAATAATCTGCATTTTAATTATTTTTAATTTTCATAATACTGGTTTCTAACATTTTGGAACTCGCTCTTTAGATTCACCCTGCTTGGAACTATACCATTTTGCTAGATTGTAACTAATGCCAAGATGGCGCTTTTAAAATCAGTTACAATTAGTTATTCTGTTTTGGAAAAACAAATTATCGCTCATTCTAAACTCCTGTTATCTAAGCGAACGTACTGTTGTCAAATTTTTGTAACACACTTTGAGTTATTTATTTCATATACTTTTTAATTTGGCGTAAAATGGGTGTCATTCTACTTCATGTTTGTCTATTTCTCGCGAATCTACATAATTGGAAATGCTTTTTGCAAAAGAAAGAATGAATGAATTTATGCCAAACCTGGCAACCATTATGTTTATTTTTTCAGTTTTTTATTAATATCTTCTAAAATAATTCGATTTTCAAAATTTAGGTCAGCTCATCAGGTTCCTCGGTATTTTCCGAATCCGTGGACACCTTTGTCGTAACTCAAATCCCCACGGTTTAGGAGGAGATAGTCGAACAAGCTCTTGACAGCGGCAGCAGCGTCAGCGGATGTTACATTTTTTTAGAACAGAGAAACTATAGGACAAGGCCCCTGGACTCGCTACGCTCGCTTTTCGTATGATGCATTCGGCCCCTAATAAGGCGTTTTTGTAAAAAAGGCATAATTTCAAAAGAAAAAAAAATTAAGATTGGATCAGATAGAATGTTACTGAGCTACACATCGTTTGGTTATGCATGTTCTCTGGAACATAAAAATTTAAACTTCTGACTATTTTTAATTAGGTAAACGCTATGAAAAACCTTGCGAAACCCATGGAGCACCTTGCGTATTAACCAATTATGGCGATTTTTCATAATTTGGCGACTTGCGTATATGTATAGTTAGTAATTAGTTCGAAGAAAACAGTACTTTATATGTTTTCCTTGATAAAAACTACGAAACATCTAGAATAGCTTGCCACCAATGGCGACTTTTCATTATTTGGCGATTTACCCAAACTCATTACCAATAATTACTGCTCATGTAAGGTTACCGTGTAAATCGTTATCCATGTATTCATATACATAATTCTTTCCAGATTGGCGTATTTAGCAGCACGAAATATCCCTAATAGCACAGATGGTCACAATTGTCATAGGACTGTCTAGTCACATTGTGACTTGTGAGTGATGTGACTCTACTGTGTGGTAGAGATGAGACGGGCTCAGCCCGAGCCCAAGCCCAACTCGGGCTCGGGCTCTGTAATTCACGATTGCGTTCGGGCTCGGGCTCGTGAAAAATTTCTCCTTTGTTGAACATTATCCTTCAAACAGATTTTAAAAAGTGATTCATGGGATAAATAGACGTATTTATTTTAAAAAATAGCGGCACGGAGGACTAGAAGGTGTGTGAAGCTCCAAAATTTATTGTATCTTATTAATGAAGTAGTTAATTTTATTTGTCTTTAGCTGAAATTTCGGGCTCCAACTTTAATAATATTGCTCGGGCTCGGATTAAAAGTCTTCGGGCTCGGGCTTCAAAAAATGAGCCCGAACTCATCTCTACTGTGTGGTCACTGAGAAGTTTATTTGTGACCAATCACCAGGTGACGTCACCGTGAAGTCACCATGTGACTAGTGTGTGATCGGTCGCTAAGTGGCTCCACTGTGAAGTCACTGTGTGACTGTTTTCTGACTTCTGATTTTTCTGACTTCAAAATGACGTCACACTGGCCGTTTGTTGCGACTTTGGAAAAAGACTCATTTTTCTAACATTTTGTAGCAATTTCTTTCGTGAAACATTTAATAAATAAATCCGAAAATGATAACGAGTAATTGAATAAAATATCGCAGTTATGAAATAATGGAATTTAGTTTTAAGTTATTTATTTTAAAAATAAATTATTTCGTTTAAACAAGACAATATAATTTATAAAAAAAAAATATTATTCTGAAAAATATTAGAGAGTTTTAATCACAATGGAGAAAACTGAGTATCTGTGAGTAAAATTAAAAATTTCTTTCCTATCCCAATGGAATATATGTATTCCGTATGTAAACGTTATTGCCAGAGTAGAAAAAGGATTTTATTTCGCAATTTCTGTACGACCATTGAAATGCGATTACCCGACGGGATTTTTTCCCTTGCAAAGCCATAGAAAAGTGGTTTAAGTCAGCATTTTATTTATCTTCGTATCTCTAACACTTTTTAATGTATAGTTTTAAAATTTTGTATTTCACCTCATGATAGTAAGGTGCAAATTTTACTGATTGGGAATTATTTCCCACGGGGTCGTATAAAAATTTAGAAAGAGTAACTTTTTGAAAATTAACGAGAGGAATTTTTTATTAACGGAGTATTATTTCCGACCATATTTTGAACATCTTTTCAACTTACACTGCCCACTTATCTCTAATAGATAAAGAATTAAAGCCCGTAATCAATTTTTTGGTGCATCCTGTATATATACATACTAGCTGAAGTACCCGTTCTTCGCACGGGAATGAATGGACTTTTTGATATTACGATTTGTGGTGATTACTATTCATTGTAATAAAGAGATATAGCAAAATGGATATCGCATTGTATTGTGTTCAATAACCATGCATACCGAATTTCAAGGCAATCGTTTGTACGGTGCAGAAGGCCATGCGGCGTAGCGCAATCTAGTGGAGAGTTTTAGCAAAACGGATACGGCGGAAATATTCTTCGCATTCAGATATCGATGAATACGAAATTTCAGGACGATCGGCTGGACAGCCCTGACGACGCGACATCTAGTGGCAAATTATATAGGAAAATGGATAGCGCCAAACTCTTCCCCGTGTTCAAATATCTATGTATACCTATTTTCATAGCGATCAGTTGCACAGTCAAGAAGTGATACACTGCAGCGCGATCTAGTGGTTAATTAAAGTAATGATTTGCTACAGTGCCGTCAAGTGGCGAGTTATAGCAAAATGGATAACGCCAAAATATTCTCATTGTTCAAATAGCTATGTATACTGATTTTCATAGCGACCGTTTGAATGGTCAAGAATTTGGCCTGCTGCAGCGTCATCTAGTGGCGAGTTAAAATAATAATGCATTGCAGTGTCATCTAGTGGTGAGTAACATCAAAAGGAACGCAGTTAGAATATATTCTTCGTGCTCAAATGTGTAAGTATAAAAAATTTTATGCCGACCGGTCGAACGGTATAGAAGTTGATGCTTTGCAGCGCCATTTAGCGGCAAGTTACAGCAAATTGGATAGTGAAAAATACTCTCCGTGTTCTAATATTCGCGTGTACCAAATTTCATCGAAATCGGTTGGACGATATTCGCATAGCAAACGGCTAAACTGAATTTCAACGTTGAATTCAACGTTGTGCTGCGGCACCAAGTGGCAAGTTAAGGAAAACGGATAGCATAAAAACCTTCTCCATCATAAAAGACTTAGGTGAACCAAATTTCATCGTGCAACTGTGCTCAACGGTGCTGGAGTTTTTCAACCTCATAAACACATACCAACATTCATTTTTATCTATAACCAGTGTTATCATATATACCAGTCTCAAATAAAATCCAGTTTCAAATCTAAGCCTCGCCAAAGTGCCAACATACGCCATTTTGCAAGAATTTTTTCAGGGAATCATTCGAAGCATTGACTTAGCAGCAATCAATATGGGAAATGGTTCGACCGACAAAGAGTAGCACGCATTTATTTGAAAATTGGAATCCCCTTAATACAGAGGATTTTTTTTTAAATTATCAACTATAATGTGTTTTATTCATCGTTACTCCGATGTACTAAATGAGAAGATTTCAATTTTCTGAAATTTGGCGGAATTCCAACAACTTAAATCAATGTTCTCAATTGGCGAGAATTCTGAAGTTTGATCGCTTGAAATCCCTTAATAACTGCATTATTTCTTCACGGATCATTAAAATCTAACGCTGTATTCTAATAAAACCTTTGCACTTGTTTTCAAAAATCTATTTCCTTAAGCTCTCAATAAATTGCGCCAAGCCGAAAACTGTGCAAACCGCTAGATCTCACTTACTCAAAATCTATATTTCAGCCATTTTATTTTTTCGCCAAACTAAAAAAATTTACACATTAGCCTCTGAAATCTTCAATTCTTATTGTTTTGCGTGTAAAGCATCACATTCCTGCTCTGATTTCCCATGCACACGATATTATAATTTTAAAAAAAAATAACCTTACGAATATAAACTAACAAAAAAAAAAATCATTATTATTCTTTTATTTTTACTTTGAGAATTTAAAACATTTTATTCGGCAAAATCGCCACACATGGCAACCACGATCCTTATTTCACACTTTTTTCACTACAGGGGTTACAATTACGGAAAGATTTTTGCGTGAAGAGCATAAAAAATCTCTTAAATTCCGGGAACGGGTGGACTTTCAAAGTTTTAAAGTGGACTGTTATTTATTCTATATTATTTTACATATCTGTGCTAAATTTCAGGCCGCTAGGTCCATTTTTGTGGATTTGTATACGAATCAAATCCACAAACAAACAAACAAACAAACAAACAAACAAACAAACAAACAGATTTTCATTTTTATTTATAAGATATAATATATTGCCTACTGATGCTACTGATACTACTGATACTACCCTATGCTACTGATGTTTGCAAACTTTAGTTGAAAATAAAATATGTATGTCATCAAACCCCGTAAACATGCCGCACTTTACAAATTTATTTTATAACCAAAGAAAAAATGTTCAATAAATCATTAGTTTTTTCTAACGAATACTTGAATAAAACAGCTCATTATCTCCTGAAAATAATTTATGTAAAGAAAAAAAGTTTTCCAAGATTTTAATTTATATTTGTTAATTGTGGTATTTTTCCTCCATTTATAAAATACTCGAGAAAATTTTTAAGTTTCCAAAACAAGCCATGTTAAAACTAACTTTAACAGTCAGTTTACTTTTTAAAGCTGCCAAAATCAGAAGATCGTCATGGCACAGAGGTAGAGCGCTGGCCTATGAACGTGTACCGCGAGGGTTCGATGCCGGGACGTTTCCTTCTATGGGAGCTTTGGTGCTGCCAGCTGGTGTATGTTCTCGATAACTCTTTTACCCCGATTTTTTTTCACTGTCACAAAACGGTCACAATGCGACTTCACTGAAGAGTCGCAATGTGAAGTCATCGCGGGCGGACATTATGACGGTAGGGTGACCTGACGGTGATGTTGCAGCGACTACGCGTGACCCGGATGTGACTGTTTTGCGACGTCACTTTTTTGGTCACAAGTGGTCACGGTGCTATTAGGGATATCATCTTGCCGCGCTGACAAATATCCAAGCTGTAGTGTAACTGCTATAATGGCATGGTTAACGCCACCAAACATTTTTACTTGTAGTAAAGAAGCTGAACCTAACAGGCTTTACTATAATCTGCATTTTAATTATTTTTCATTTTCAAGATACTGGGTGCTAACATTTTGAAAAATGCGTTTTAGAATTTCCCTGCTTGGAGAGATAGTGTTTTGCCAGATCGTACCTGTACCTGATGCTAAAAAGTCGCTTTAAAATCAGCTAAAATTAGTTATTCTGTTTTGGAAAAACGAATAATCGGTAGTTCTAAGCTCCTGCTATCTAAGAGAACTTTGTATAACACACTTTGACTTATTTATGTC
Organism: Cheiracanthium punctorium; assembly: GCA_038373885.1. Lineage (NCBI taxonomy): Eukaryota > Metazoa > Arthropoda > Arachnida > Araneae > Cheiracanthiidae > Cheiracanthium > Cheiracanthium punctorium. The sequence goes on along the minus strand of JAWZYV010003555.1, from coordinate 89,254 downwards.
ACAAACTTTTAAATTTGACATAAAATTGGTGTCATTCTTCTTCATGTTTGTCAGTTTCACGTGATTCTACATACTTGGAATTGCTTTGTTGCAAAAGCATGAATGATTTTATACTAGCGAAAATTGCCTAGCCTGGCAACCATTATGCTTATTTTTTTCAGTTTTTTATTAATATCTTCTAAAATAATTCGAATTTCGAAATTTAAGTCAATTTATCGGCTTCCCCGGAGTTTTCCGAATTCGTGGACACCTTCGTCGAAACTCAAATTTCCACGGTTTCGAAGGAGATATCAGAACAAGCATGCGGCAGCGGCCGTTACTTTTTTTTAGAATAGAGAGAAATAAAAGGTAATCCACAATACTCAGGAATAGTGAAGTTTTCTGTTAGTGAAAACATCTTTAGAGTCGATTCAGTAGTCATAGGGATGTCCTTAGCGCGTAGTGTATTAGAATTATTTTGATTGTCCATGTAAAATAACTATTTATGCTATATGCATTAAAGGTAACCTTTATACCCAGGAATAACGTAATTTTCTATGAGTGAAAAATTTTTCAGAATCGGCTTAGTAGTTACAGAAGTACACATAAGGCGTAACGTAATTTTTATGAGTGTCCCTGTAAAAGAACTAAGTATGCTATATACATAAAAAGGTAGCCTACAATACTCAGGAATAGTGCAGCTTTCCCTCCGTGAAAAAAGTTTTAGAATCGGTTCATTAGTTCCAGAGATCGTAATGTAAATCGAATGAGTATCCTAGTAAAAGGCCTATTTGCGATATATGCATGACAGGTAGCCCATATAATACTCAGGAATAGAGTAAGTTTCTATCAGTAAAAAAAAAAAAAAAAATTGAATCAGTACAGACATCAAAGAAATACCCACACAGCTTATGTATTAGAATTAATTTGAGTGACCCAGTAAAAGAAATATTTAAACTTTTATTTTATTTTATTTTTAAGAAATTCTAGAAAAGTAGCCAATTGTTCCAGAAAACTCTGTTTAATTTCTGGGTCCGTCGTTCTAAAGTCCAGTAGGAGTAGAAAGTTCTAGTAAAGAGTCCACTTGTTAGGATGGAACACGAACTTTATTGCTTCTATCTGTATAAAATTCACAGGCACTAACGGCCAGTAGCTTGCTTTAATAGGCCGCTCAGTACCGAAGCTTTCACAGATGATGTATTTCACACCCAATAAAATACTTCCACAAGCAAAATATTAAGTGAAATCTTATGAGGGATTGCGGAAACAGTCCCTACAGACTAAGCAATGAGGAATTTACACAGCACTTAAAAACTCGATTTTAAAAACATGCAAATTACTACTTCTATAAGAGCTAACACCGAGTCTTATACTCTCAACAGAACGGACGTCTATTTTTCATAGCAGTCAAAAACAGACCGACTCAACCGAGGTAGTACGCTGTCGTATTTATAGGGGACGCAGAAGCTATTAGAAATTTCTCGAAGGATCCCCTTAAAGAGCGGATTTTGATTACCTCATAGGAATACAGTTGAATCATTAGACTATTACGCAATATTAATGCAGGAAAATGAAATTTATAGGCCCCATTGGAAAAATCGCGCCAAATATCCGAAATATAGTCAAGCCTGGCAACTTTTTGACGAAATATCGCCAAGTTTGGCGCCAAATATAAGTCCCCAAGAGTGACGTCAGCTAAGCTCTAACATCAATATTTCTCGAGATTTTAGAAAACCCTATGCTGACCAATGGGGAAACCCAAAACTCCATCCTGCCGGTCTAGGTAACCGATTTTGATGCAACAATATGCGAAATTTAATTATTTGGAGCGTAGAATACAAATTTTAAGAAAGTTTACCCCCAGAACAGTCGATTGGCCCAAAAATTCGTAAAATTATAATGCTTGGGAACAGAAGACTTCTATTATAGAAAAAGATTTTGATTCGGTTCAACAGTTACAGAGATATTGGCTTCGTCGGGATTCGATTCTTGGGTTCGTCGTTCTAAAGTCCAGTGTATGTAGAAATTTCTAGTAAAAAGTCCATTTATCAGGATGGAACACAAATTTTATTGCTTCTAGAACTTCGACGAACAATCAGCTGTACAAAATTCACAGATACTAGTGGTAGTGGTCAGTATCTTGCTTATAATAGTCCTCTCAGTACAGAAGCTTTCACAGATGCTGTATTTCTTACAAAAAATAAAACACTTCCACTGGCAAAATTTCAATGGAAACTTACAAAGGAAATCATAAACAGTCCCCCAGGACTCAGCAATTAAAAATTTACACTCTGTACTCAAAAACAAGCAAAATTTTGCTTCCAATAGCACAATTTACAGAGTTATGCATCGAACTCAATTAGCGTTCGAATATAATTATCTCTGGTGGCCTGCCCTGCCTCTATTTATAGGTGTCGCAGAAGCTAAGCGAAAATTATGCTATGAGCTATTTCTCGAAGAACCCCCAGAAAGCGTGAATTTTGATTATGCGGAAATGGGAATGAGTAATACTAAGCTACAGCGCAATATTAATGCAGGAAAACAAGCATTACTGGCCCCATTGATAAAAGTGGACCAAATGACCGAAATATCGCCAAGCTTGGCCAGTTTTTGTCGAAATATCGCCAAATTTGGCGTCAAAAATAAGTTCCCACAAGTGAAATCACCATAGCTCTAGCATCAATATTTCTCGAGATTTCTAGAAAACCCTATGTTAACCAATGGGCAAACCCAAAACTCCTTGCGTCGCGTTCTAGTTAACCGATTTTAATACAACAAAATGCAAAATTTAATTATTTGACGCGTAAGGACGAGTTTTAGAATAATTTTAATATCTGGGAGGCTGAACAAACCGAAAATTCTTAACAATATATACATTTATAAACCGTTTAGTATTTAGAGGTGCGTTCAGAGCGTAATGTAATTCTTATGAGTTTCGCTACAAAAGAACTATGTGATATAATGGATAAAGGTAGATTATAATACACAAAATTATTTTAGCTTTCTGTCCATGAAAAAGATTTAAGAATCAGCTCAATATTTACCGAGATGCCATAGAGCGTAATCCAATTCTTATGAGTCTCCCTGTAAAAGAACTATTTGTCAAATATGCACATAAGGTAGCCTATAAAACTCAGGTATGGTGCAGCTTTCTATTAGGGGAGAAAGTTTTAGAACTTGTATAGTACTTGCAGTGTACATAGAACGTACAGCTGCGGAAAAAAAAAAGTCCCACTTGTACTTTTTTCGGCCGTCGTTCGTCGTACAGCAAAGTTACAGATACCAATCGTTTACGATTGACGTACACTTTAATTTGCTATGCATAAAAATTGCATAAGGGGCCATCTACATATTAAAATTCACACCAACTTTTTTTTTTCTCAATAGCAACCCCTAGATTTCACTTCATATTTCAAAAATTTAGCTCATTTTAACCCCGGACACCAATTTTCAATAAATTTAGACAGAAAATGAGTGAGTTATGAGCACCCAAAATCCCCCTCCCCCTATGTTAAAATATTTTTTCATACTTCAATTCATATCTCATATAATATTGATAGTAAGAAGCTGATTTTTATTCGTACTATTAGAACTAAACGACCCAAACATAATTTAATGTTATTATGATTTTTAATAAATTATTAATAAGAATTATGAATTATTAAATTAATATTCAAAAAAATTATGAATAGCGACCTAGCCAAATTTCGATGGAAATCGATGCAGAAATTAATATTACATGGCTGTGCAAAATTTCAAATTTTTACGTTCAGTAGTTTAATTTATATTAAATAAAATGTGTTATTTTCATGAGTTAAGGAACCATATATAAATTTATTAAGTGAATTTTTTTTTTAAATTGCATAAAATAAACGTAAATTAGATTTATTTTGTGCCAAAACACAGTGAAAGATACCAGTATTAAAAATATCAAATTTTGAAGCAAATAAATTAGAGGTTTTTACAGTTTGATAGGGCTTCTATAAAGCGTGTATTGTTGCGTCCGCTACCATATTCCCCCAAATAAAATATTTCAGCTATATAATTAGATGCAGTAGACGTCCTATTTCTGAAAAACTAACATCCTCAACTTTCCAGGCGTGAATGTGACTTTTTTTAATATCGGAAACATTAGGTCTTTGGACTTCCCCATACTTTATCGAGCATTCAAAATCACGCTTTTCTGTAAAAAAATTTTCATCTAACTATAAATTAAAATACCGCCAAAAGTCTTAAGAATATTGCACACATTGCAGACGATAGTATTAAATGAAGAAAGTGAAATAACAAACACGGTGATAATATTGGGTCGGCAAAAAGTAATTGCGTTTTTTACATGAAATTCAAACAAATAAATTTTCAATCATGAAACCATTCTTTAAGTTCGACCATAGCTGAGTCGAGCAATATTCATGCTTGTAGTCAGAAGAAAGAGCAGGGAGCAGCCTCTAACTCCTGCCAACATTTCACCTGTCTAAGAGAACAATCAACGGAAATACTCAATAACAATTTCAAAATTACAAAGATTTTCAAAATCGTAAGCAGTCATTTTGCATTTCCCCCTTAAATCATCTGTACGAACCAAGGAAGTTATGAACTCACGGGTCATTTGGACCACAGACTAAATATTCTATTCTACCCTTGATATTCTCAGTACAAAAAACTATATGAGAGATGGAAACAATATTTTCCTTGGAAATAATATTAATTTCTTTTACCTCTCACGAGCGAAATTAATGAAAGGCGAAAAGTTCGGAACCTACAAAAAGCGTTTTTCAATTTGCAGAAAGTCCCCTAAAAACGCGCAAAAATTAATTCGCAATATCTCCGGAAATTATTGTAGAAAATTGGTGAAAATTTATATTTAGAGTAATTTGAAGGTTTTCTTTCGTTTAATAAAGTCAAAATATGGGGTTGCCATTGAGAAAAACGAAGTTTATGCAGAATTAAATAGGAAGACGGCCCCTGATGCAAATTAAATTAATACTAAATTAAAGTACGCGTTATTTGCAAACAAATGGTATATATAACTTTACTGTACGACGAACGACGGCGAAATAAAGAACAAGTGGGACTTTTTTTCCGCAGCTGTACATAGAACATAGTGATGTACATAGAACGCAATGTATTAGAATTATTGTGAGCGTACCTGTCAAAGAGCCATTTATGCTATATGCATAAAATGTAGACAGCATAGTAATCCAGGGCGTAAGCTATTTTCATTCCAAATTTTACGCAAATCCGTTCTGCGGTTTTGAATGATTGAGTCAAAAACACTCAAACGCACAAAAATACGAACTTTTACATTCATCATATTAGTAGAATAACTTTCAATAAAGAGACATAATTTTTAAGAGCAATGCTATAAAATACGATATAATAACGCTTTTTAAAAATGTGGCTATAATATACTTTGGAACAATAGACTATACCTTTATTAAAAATCGCTTTCAACAAAGGGGCGTAACCATTAGAATCAATTAAAATATATATGGTGTAACAATGCTCTTTGAGAATATTTGTCAATAATATACGTTGAAATAGTGAACTAAGCCGTTATCAAAAATTACTTTTAACAAAAGGACGTAACTGTTAGAAATGCAAAAATACACGGTATTACAGTGCTCTTTTGTAAAATGTGCGTCAATAATATGCTTTGAAACAGTGGACTAAATCTTTATTTAAATCACTTTCAACAAAGGGGCGTAATTGTTGGAAATAAGGCAAAAATGCACGATATAACAATACTCTTTAAAAATGTGTGTCAATAATATACTTTAATACAGTGGACTAAACCTTTATTTAAAATGACTTTCAACAAAGGGACGTAATTGTTGGAAATAATGCAAAAATACACGGTATAACAATGCTCTTTGAGAATATGTGCCAATAATGTACTTGGAAACAAGCTTTCATTTAACTTTCAACAAGGTTTCATTTGACTTTCAACAAAGGGAAAGGGACGTAATTATTGGAAATAATGCAAAAATACATAGTATAATAATGCTCTTTAAAAATGTGCGTCAATAATATGTTCTGAAACAGTGGACTAAACCTTCATTTAAAATGACTTTCAAAAAAGGGACGTAATTGTTGGAAATAATGAAGAAATAAGCGGTATAACAATGCTCTTTAAGAAAGTGTGTCAATGATATACTTTGAAACAGTGGACTAAACATTTCGTTAAAATGACTTTCCATAAAGGGACGTAATTGTTGGAAATAACGCAAAATACACGATATAATAATGCTCCTTAAAAATGTGTGTCGATAATATAGTTTGAAACACAGTGGACTAAACCTTTATTTAAAATGACTTTCAACAAAGGAAAGTAATCGTTAAAAATAAGGCAAAAATACTCGGTATAACAATGCTCTTTAAAGATGTGTGCCAGGTATATAATTTAAAACAGTGGACTGAAGCTTTGTTTAAAATGACTTTTAACAAAGGGGCGTAATTGTTAAAAATAAGGCAAAAATACATGTATAACAATGTTCTTTAAAAATGTGTGTCAATAATATACTTTAAGCAGTGGACTAAACCTTTATTTAAAATGACTTTCAAGAAAGGGACGCAATTTTTGGTAATAATGCAAAAATACTCAGTATAACAGTGCTCTTTGAAAATGTGTGTCGAAAATATAGTTTGAAACAGTGGACTAAACCTTTATTTAAAATGACTTTCAACAAAGAGGCGTAATTGTTGGAAAGGCAAACATAGACGATATAACAATGCTCTTTAAAAATGTGCGTCAATAATATGCTTTGAAACAATGGATTAAACTTTTATTAAAAATGATTTTCAACAAAGGGGCGTAATTGCTGAAAATAAGGCAAAAATACAGGATATAACAATGCTCTTTAAAAATGAGTGTCAATAATAATATACGTTAAAAAGTTGGACTAAACCTTTATTTAAATGACTTTCAACAAAGGGGAGTAATTGTTAGAAAGGCAAAAATACACGATATAATAATGCTCTTTAAAAATATGCGTCATAATTAGTGCACTAAACATTTATTAAAAACGACTTTCAACAAAGGGACGTTAATTGTTGGAAATAATGCAGAAATACACAGTATAACAATGCTCTTTAAGAAAGTGTGTCAAGAATATACTTTGGAACAGTGGACTAAACCTTTATTTAAAATGACTTTCAACAAAGAATACAACAACTAAGAATATTATTGACGAATTCTTAAAGAGGATTGTTATACCGTCCTTTTTTTCATTGATTCTAGCAATTACGTCCGTTTGTTGAAAGGCATTTGTAATAAAGGTTTATCACATTGTTTCTAAGTATATTATTGACGAAGGTATAGTCTATTGTTTCAAAGTATATTATTGAAACATTAGTAAAAAGGATTACAATGCTATCACTTATTTTTAACAATTACACCCCTTTGTTGAAAGTCATCCTACTAATATTATAAACGTGAAAGTTTGTATGCTTCTGTGTTTAGATGTTTGTGACTCAATTATGCAAAAACGGCTGAACGGATTTGAATAAATTTTGGCATGAAGATAGCTTATATCTTGAATTAACATACAGGCTGCCTTTCACGTATATATCATAAATAGTTCTTTCGCAGGGGCATTCAAAATAATTCGAATACATTACGGTCTATGAACATCTCTGTAAATACTAAGCAAGTTCTAAAACTTTCTTTCCTAATAGAAAAGCGACACTATTCCTGAGAATTATAGGCTACCTTTAATGCATATTTCACAAATAGTTCTTTTACAGGGAGACTATAAAAGAAATTATATTCCGCTCAACGGTATCTCTGTGAATACTGAATCAATTCTTTAATTTTTTTCAGTGATAGAAAGCTACACTATTCCTGAGAATTGTAAGCTAACTTTATGCGTTATTTTACAAATAGTTCTTTTGCAGGAACACTCCATAAAAATTACATTACGCTCTAAGGGTACCTTTAACTAACAAACCGTCGTGTATATGCAGGGCCGGCCCAAGGGGGGTGCGAATGTAGGCGATCGCCTAAGGCCCCGCTCCTGGGTCTTTTTATTGCTATCTCATAAGACATGATAGAGAAGAGGCCCCGCGCTTGCGCTTCGCCTGGGGCCCCGCACGCCCCTCGGGCCGGCTCTGGTATATGTATATATATATTAGCACTAGGGTGAAATTTCGCTCAATCCCAGAATTTTGTCTACGCGATCTTGTAGACAGGTTTTAGATATGAACTATCACGGTGAAGATCTTTTCAAATGTGTTTGCCAGATAATGTGTAAGTGGGCGTTAATAAAATGTTGAAAGTCACACAAGGTTTGCAATTTTTGATGATTGATCGCGAAGTTTGGTACCAAAACGCGACAATTTATTATAAATATATTACGAGTATAGTTAGAAAATGCCTGGCGAAGATTGAAAAGTAGTTTTGGTAGAAGATTTTAATATCGATTTCAATTCCGAAGAAGTGCTTTATGGAACAAGGAAGGAAAACTCGGTACACTCATAGATTATGATACACTTTCCAAACAGTATTCAAAATGGTAGAAGATAGTTGGATGCTTGGCGAAAGCTGTAGAACAGTTTTAGTAGGTGATTTTAAGAAAGATTTCGGTTCCAAAGATGCGTTTTATTTAAAAAGAAAGGCAAACATGGCACACTCCATGGATTATGATGCCTATTCCAAATAGTATTTAATATGGTGAAGTATAGTTGGAAAATTCCTGGTGAAGATTGTAAAAACGTTTCAGTAGGCGATTTTAAGATAGATTTCGATTCCAAAGATGGGTTTTATAGTACAAGAAAGAGTGGATTCCTATTTTAACGCCTCCCCACTCGAACCAACCTAAAAAATCGCCGCACTTTGAATTCATGGGTCTCTAAGAGTTATGCACAAGTTTCAACGCTCCCAAAAGAGCTAGAAGAAAACTAAAGTGAACAAATTACCGATAAACGCACCAGTTAAGGAATTTGAAGACACTTAATTATTAAAACTACATTAATTGGCAACGCAAAATAAATACGTAATGGAATGCTGTACTTATATGCTGTTCCAAATCGCCACTATAATTCTAAATTACGGTTGTATATGTTTAACTATCACCACTTTATCGAGAGTCAGGGCGTTAAAATAGGAATCAACCCAAGAAAGACAAACACGGCAGACTCATGGATTATGATGCACATTCAAAGCAATATTTAAAACGGTGAAGTGTAGTTAGAATATACTTGGCGAAGATTGTAAAATAGTTTTAGTAGGTGATTTTAAGATAGATTTAGATTCCAAAGATGGGTTTTATGGAACAAGGAAGAAAAATACGGCACACTCATGAATAATGATGCACTTCCCAACTTAATAAATAAGGATGAAAAATAGGGACGACGCAAAAATTATGATACGCTTTTACTATATAGCACTTTAGTGCGTATTTAAAATCTGAAAGTGTTTCAGATTTCCACACTTTCTTTAATTTATATTGTTACGAATTTTCTGTTTATCCTGTCAACAGAATTTGTGCCCTTTGAGAATTCCAAAAATTTTCTCTCTTCTTTTGCTGATTGCAGTTTTCCGGATTGCGTGGTAGCGGTGATTAGTGATTGCTAATTGCGAAGATGTTAACTAGATATCTCGCAATTTCAAATTCAGATTTATGACGAATTTGTAAGGAAATTAATCGGCAGGAAGTTCGTATTGAAACTGTACGCCACATAACCCGCTCACGCTGTTTTTACTGTGTTTATGGACGCAGTAAAAAATCGAAAGAAAATTTACGATGTTTCAAGAGTTTGCAATGTGCAGACTAGCAAAATTCCCTTTTCGACAGCAGAAAATGTTCATTTTTATGCATAGGGATAATACTGTAAAAATTTCATATTTTTTCCTCCAAAAGTGTTCCTGGTGCCCGTTAATTTTGCTCTAGGAGGGGTTTGAGAGCCGGCCCTGCCAGGGACCGATCTACACACTTGGGGCCCAGGGCACAGATACTTTTGGGGGCCCCTGCACAAAAATTTTCCGCAGAATATTACTTAATTAAATTAAGTTAAAACCAATTATTATTCCTAAGTTAACCATACGTAAACATTTACAAATCAGTAAAATGTCACGACAGATATACCACTTATATGAATTTTTCGATTTTGAAATGTTTTTTGGTATTGACAGCCGCCACACACCTTTGAAAGGATAAAAGGAGGAGCATGCTGAGGTGTGCGAACGAATTTGCGAATATCGAATCGAATGCATAATTTTTAGCGTTACAAGTTACATTCAATTAAAAATTTTGAATATTTGTGATGCAATGAAGTAATCAGAAATTTTTCTCTTGAGAGATAATTTTAGTAGTTATTATGATTCCATAAAAGGGAGTTTTGGGGGCCCCTAAAAATCGGGGGCTCAGGGCATGTGCCCCGAATGTCCCGCCGTAAATCGGTCCCTGGGCTGATGAAAAAAAAAAAAATTAGTTGTGCCAAATATTAATTGTGTTAAAGTTTGTACAGATCTAAGACCATATTCAACATTGTGGAAGGAAGCGGTTTTCTTCATTTAGCCTAAAATCTAATAAACTTAGGAACTACTGTGGACAAAGTCAAGGCTAATTGATGTTTTGCAGCACCGTACCATTGGTTTTCTCTACGAGTAGCTCCCTAAATGCACCCGAAACTGCAAATCTTATAAATAAAATTGTGGATACCTGAAGGAAATGGGCATTGATCTTTCGGAAAATGATCACTATGTATACAGGGTCTTCCAAAAAAAGGGGGTAACAAGCTTTAATTCTTTATCTAGTATAGATAAGTGGGCAATGTAAATTGAAGAAATGTTCAAAATAAGAAAGGAAACAACACTACGATAAGAAAAAAAATATACTTTAATTAATTTTCAGAAAGTGACTCTTGCTTTAAATTTGTATGACCCCCCCCGTACAAAAAAAAATGCAAATTAATATAATGTACCCTATGCAGTATACACTAATAATGTGATGTACAAAATTTTAGTCTTTCATCATACAATGTCTCAGAGATATCTATAAACCAGGCATGAAAGTGCAAATTGGCAAAAAAAGACTTTTGTATCGCATGCAAAGTTCGATCAAATTCACATACAATTAATACATTGCCGGTTGTTAATAACTTATATAATCATTATTTAGTCATATATATTCATTGTAATATCAGACTGGATGGAGCTGAAAAGGTCTGAATTTCGTGAAAAGTCGGAAAACTTTCATGCCTGAATAAACTAACATGACTGGGGCTATACATAAATTTGAATGTAAACGTTTAGTGCTAAAGTAGAAAAAATATTTTCTTTCATAATTTCTGTACGTCCCCCAAAACATGATCATATGACACGACTTTTTCCCTTCAAGAGCCATCGAAAAGTGGTTTAAGTCAACATATATTTATCTTCGTGCCTGACACTTTTTAGAATATAATTCTCAAATTTTGTGTATCAGCTCATAAGTATATGGGGTGCATTTTACTATTTGGAAGATTTTTTGTACCAAGGACAAACATACATACAAATCAAAAAAGAATAACTTTCAGAAAATTCACGAGAATTTTTACTTAACAGTCTTTCCCCCCCCCCCCACCTCATTTTGAACACATTTCCAATTTAAATTGCCCACTTACCTCCAATAAATAAAGAATTAAAGTGCGTTTCTACCTTTCTGGGACACCCTGTAAAAGCATACATGTATACCAACTGAAGTACTCGAGCTACGCACAGTAGGAATCAGCTCAGTCATCATTGAAAAGATGTTTATTTGATTGGAGGAGCCAAATTGATTAATTGTGACGGTTAACATTTGCTCAGAATAGCTAACATAAAAAGAATAAACTTCACTTGGTAGAAATTTGCTTCTTGTGTGTGGTGTTTGGATGGATTCATTAAAATAATTCAAGTAATCCGATGTGGGAAGCCTTTTACTCTCTGCATCGGGTTTTTATGACCTGTGCATATAAAAAGCAAACTTTTGGCAGTAAAATAATTCTAACCTGTTCTACTGAAAAGTACATTTGTTACATGTAATCTTTCTGCATTTCAAATAAGTGATTTTAAAAAATTCTCTATAATTCTATTTTGAATATTATAGTTACTGTATAATCAGAATCCCTCATTGAAAAACTGTCAAGAGTTATTATTAAGATTGGAAAATACAAATACGTAATTGTGAAACATGAACAGGAATATAATCTATATATCTTAAAACACATACGTAGCTACTAACAGATTCTTTAAGGCGCTTTTTGATACTGTCTGAGAGTGCGCATATTCTTGACCCTAGCTCACTCATAGTTCGCTGAACGAATGATTAACAAAAACCTTTTTCTAACCATGGAAGCAGGAGTATTTCGCCACACTATCTTATTGTTGGATTTAAAAAAATATACTTGCTTGTTGTTGTTGACTTATTTTAATGTCTCAAAATTTGACTTCATTTTAAGTAAATTAACCTTTAAAATTCTTTGACCGTTTCAAAAGAGGTGCCGTAAAATGAACCATTTCCTTAAATTTTCAAAATACAAATAGATTCAATAGAGCAACAAAAATAAACTTAAAATGGCTTAGTGATCGTATAGATTTAAAAGCTGTACAAAACCGTTGGTGTTATATCTAAATTCCTGCAAAAACCCTATGAAGTTCGAGTGAAAAAGAAAATGCACACAAAAACACTCTAAAATTGTGGAAACAATTCATTTATTAACATTAAACAACTATATTAGATTAAAACTCCTGAAGCAATATCATTTGCAACTTAACAATGTATTTACAATCTTTTTTCTTCTGCCCAAGGTTTCCACAATTAGGAATAAATCTCGATTATAATGTACTAACATAACATTTAGCTTAAAAATTTTTACTACTTTACAATTATCTTCCAACATAAAACTTATTGTTGAACATACTAAAACAATTTACATGGGGCACTCTGGAACCTAATTTCTAATCCTTAAACATCTATTTCATTTAATCCAAAGACTACAAAAATTTATTTTAATTGATCTTACGAACCCCCATATTAATCAAATTAGACAATATTACAAGAAAATATCACTTATTAATGCCTCTTATTACACCTTAAAAATTAGCTTACATTTCAGGCTTAACCCGCCCGTCACACAAAAAAAAAATTAAGTGGCTGACAAGAAAGGTATTAGTTAAAGGAAGCATGCATAAAAAAAACTTATCCATGGATTAGATATGGGAGGGCCCTCCTAGGAACTTCCTTTCACTCGAGTCTCATTGTCCACCATCGTTCCAAAGACGCCGTCCATCGTCACCATCGCTCCACTCATCTATCAGGAAGAAGACAGCGAGCCGCAGTAGAAGTCGAGAGAACAAAAAACGAATCAGGAGACCGAGACGCCACCGCTGGCTCTGATATTTATAGCAATCCTCATACTCTCGTACTCAGACTTCGATTGCTGCAGCGAAATGTTGGCCATTGAGTTGATGTTTAAGTCAGCACTCTTTATTGACTTCGTAATTACGGCCTCTAAAAATTACTTTGTAAATAACGATGTGTATATTTTAGTAAACGAATATTCTTTGCACTTCCACTTGAATTTAATAACTCCTTATAAATTATTTGCAAGATGTAAAACACATCGTGAACGGCCGTAAAAATTCTTGTTCCTTGAATCTGGCAACGTCAAAGACGCGGGAACGCATGTATCTGCCGGGATCGTACTGACTCCAAAAGAAAATGGCTACCCAGTAGTGATTGTTGTAAATCAAAAGAAAATTAGTAAAAAATTAGAATTGTTAAAATTTATTAATGTTAATATATTAATTAAGGGAACTAGAAGATCGTTATACAAAAAAAAAATTTTGTCAGCCACAAAAAAAAATTGTCAGCCACCAAAAAAAACACAAAAAATACAAATGTAAAATTCATTATCAAAATCATTAAGGCAGTTTTCAACATATGTGCAACCCATTATGAAAGAAACTGTATCAGGTATTTCACTTAGAAAAATATGTATCTGTCATTTAGCGCGCAATTAATGACAAGCCCATGCATCTCTAAATTACAAATCCAACTGACACAAAACCCCCCATAATGTCCTCACATACCCCAAAAACTTAATTTCTCTGGGTAAAATTAACCTAAATAAAACTTTCTTTAATTATTTTCATTTTTCAAAAAAGAACTTTTTAAATACAATAAAAACCCGTTAATTTTCCACTTAGTCCAAATGTTATTTATTCCCTACGACATAACAAATACCTTCCCCTTACGGAAAAAAAATTGTAAAACAATTTTTTTTTTTTTTTGTGTACCTTTGCAAATGGCATAACACATCATAATCACAAAACAACATTATCGATACTGATCATATAACATGTATCATTCTCAAACACCATACAAAAATCAACAGTTACTACAAAGTGTGTTGTTGATAATAATTTTCTTTGGCCTCGACACATCATGAAGAAAAAAAAAATATACATATATAAAACACTATATCACACCTTGACTAGCACTTCATTTATAATTTCAAAAACAATACGTGACAAAGATACAACATCTCACTCGGTGAATTGTGAAGACTTTAGTGCAGATAAGTCCATTGTTTAGAAGGAGTCTTATGTTTTATGAAGATGGTAAAACAAAACGTCCCTAATTGTCCCATTTCATTCTATATGTAACCATAACTCCTTATTCAAGCTTGTCATCACACTGGAGATTCACCAGAAAGTCCACACTTTCATCTGCAGCTGTCAGTGTAGTCTGATGTCCAGTCTTCACTTAACTCACACTTTTTTTTTTTTTTTGTTAAATATTGACCATACACAGTAAAACATTTTAACACATAAATAACGAAATATTACTTTACAAAACCTTGAGCATTACGTGGACGTAAATTATACCCCCCTTTTGGTTGTGGAGTAGAGATAACTTGTGTACTAGAGTCTGACAGACCATCGTTACCAACATTACCTTGCTCATTCTCTGTTGAGTGTTCAGAATTACTCTGATCAGAGCTGGACACAGTATCACTGTTTTGGCTATCTACTGGTGACCTGACCTCCTCTATTACGACCTGCGAGTCATTATTGGGATCTACTGTACTTGTGTGTTCATATCTCCTACGCCTACAACAAGGTAAAAATTGATAATTGAGGGGATCTATGTCTTGCTCTACATCCTCTAAAACAGGCTCATCATTCGCCTCCTCAGGTTTATTTAACTCAGGCATGGAAGGAAATACTATTCTTTCAGTGAGTTTAGTTAACCTGTCTACATGAACCAATTGTTGATCATTGGGATTGTTTACATGTACGACTATATAATTTACATTACTTGTTTTCTCCTTAACTCTATAAATCCCTTTGTTCACTACTGTGAATTTCTTAGATTGCCCAACTTTCAGCTGAGGTGTGTACAACAAGACTAGATCTCCTACAACTATTTTCTTGTCCTTACAGTGTTTCTCTCTATATTTCTCTTGGGTTTCAGCCGCCTTTATTAAATTATCTTTGACTATTTTAAATGTCTTTTGTAATCTGACCTCTATGTCCTCACTTAAATCTCGTGTGTCTGCATATGACCTGAAGGTGGGTTTAACAATCAAATCCACTGGTAGAGTTATATCTCTTCCATAAATCAAATGAGCAGGAGTGTCTTTTAATGCTGAGTGTATAGCTGTTCTATGTGCCAATAAGGCAAAATGTAAATGCTTATCCCAATCATGGCCCGTTTTATCTACTAAAAATTTTAACGAATTGATAATTGTGGCATTGACTTTCTCGACCACGCCATCCGAACTTGGGTGATAACTCGTTGTGAAATGTTTTCGAATTTTAAGTTTATCATAGACCTTAAGAATAGCTTCAGACAAAAAGGAACTACCTCTATCAGTTATGAGATGTTCAGGTATGCCATGTTGGCATATAAATTTTTCAAAGATAAAAGTTATTGTATGGGTTTGTAAGTCTGTTACAGGGTAAGCTTCTACCCAACGTGTAAAATAATCACTTATAACAATAATATGTCTGTGTCCTGCCTCAGTGATTGGAAGAGGTCCAACTGCATCCATTCCTATCTGTTGAAAAGGTCTACTGGTAACTTCTATTCTTTGTAATGGCGCCTTTTGGTTTTTCTTAAATCCCTTTCTTTCCTGACACGGTATGCAAGACTTTACATAGTTTAAAACATGTTTATATAGTCCCCACCAAAAATATTTGTCTTTTATTCGTAGTAAAGTTCTTTTGAAACCAGGGTGTGCAACCGTGGGAGAATCGTGAGCTAAAGTTAAAATCTCTGAAATTAATGTCTTAGGTATAACCAACTTTTCTGGGTGATTCTGTCTATCATTAGAATTGTGTTTTAAGCAATAAAGTAAATTGTTTTTCTTAAAAAAGGTCATCTCATTAATTCTAAGTTCTACATTATCTTCATTTAACTGATTTAGTATTTCAGCACATTTACTGTCATTTTCTTGTAATGTTTTAACCCTGTCTGTTGAAAGAGATTCAGTGTGGACTTGTTCGACAACATTGATAGCATTTACAGGTCTCGACAACACATCAGCAGGAACATTTTGCCTACCTGGTATATGTTTTATCTCATAATTATATCCCTGTAAACTTAACGCCCATCTTGTGACTCGACCACCATCTTTTAGTTTAAGTGCATATTCCAAAGATTTTTGATCACACCACAAAATGAATTTCTTACCCCCATACAAATAATTTCTAAAATGATTGATGCCCCACACCACAGCTAATGCCTCTCTTTCGTATACACTATATCTAGTTTCAGCATCATTTAGACGTCTACTGGCATATCCTACAGGGTGTAAACAACCATCCTCCCCTTTTTGGCTTAAAACTGCTCCTATTGCAACACCTGAAGCATCAGTGTTTAGGGTAAATTCCCTGTTCATGTTTGGAATAATTAAGCATGGATAAGATATTAATTTCTCCTTTAATGTATCAAAAGCAATTTGTTCATTATCCCCCCAGTTAAATTTTACTGATCCCTTAGTTAATTGTGTTAAAGGTAAGGCTATTTCAGCAAAGTTATGAATAAATTTTCTGTAAAAATTGCATAGACCCAAAAACGAACGTACATTCTTCTTAGTCTTAGGTACTGGAAAGTCTTTAACAGCATCAATATTACGTGTATCGGGAAATATTTTTCCATTTGTTACTTGGAAACCCAAATACGAAATCTTGTCTTTAATTAATTGGCATTTTCCTGGATTTATTTTGAGGTTGTGTTTTCCTAACCTAGTGAAGACTACATCTAACTTTTCAAGATGTTCCTCAAAAGTTGTTGAAGAAATAATTAAGTCGTCTAAGTAAGTATTTATGTTCCAATTGTTTAACCCAGCCAAAACAATATTAAGTAATCTTTGAAAAGAAGACGCAGCATTTTTGAGTCCCTGAGGTAGACGATTAAAATGAAATAAACCAAATTCTGTCGTGAAAGCAGTCTTATGTCTATCTTGTGGATCGAGCTCCATTTGCCAATACCCCGAGCAAAGATCAAGAGATGAGAAAAACTTTGCTCCTTCTAAGGAATCTAACAATTCGGAAATCAAAGGCAAAGGATAAGGTAAAGGCATCGTTTTCAAATTCAGCTTCCTATAGTCACAAACTAATCGGTAAGTATTATTTTTCTTCTTTACTAAAATAACAGGTGCTGCATAAGGAGAGTCGCTTATTGATATTATTCCTGCATCTAATAACTGGTCTAACTGAGCTTTTAATTCTTCCCTTAAAGCATAAGGAGCCCTATATGGTCTTTGTCTAACGGGTAACTCATCGGTGAGATAAATTCTGTGTTTCAAAGTTTTGCACCCTGTCAGCTGCGACACAGATTCGGCAAAAACTGACCTATGTTTATCCAGTATTGACATTAATTTAATCTTTTTCTCCTCATCTAAATGATCTAATTGAAATTTCCCCCCATATAAATCAAAATCATCCTCCAACGTCCTAACTTCCCCAACATTTACATGAGTGGCCTCCGATTGTACAACTTCAACAGGTTCAATTTGAACAATATTAGTGTTTTTATTTATATGGATTTTACAGTTAGAAAAATTTGCTACTTTGACAAAAAAACTGTTGTTACTATTATTGTCATTGATCGAGTGAGATATGGTCCAATCACTATTTAAGGAATGTGTAGATGGTGAAATTAATACATGAGGAGTGTTTTGAAAATTTGCTTTTACTTTAACTTCGATTATCTGCTCGCTTAAAGGAGGGATTATATGTTTCTTTACACTATAACCAAAAACAAACTCTTTTTCTGTACAAATACAATTAACTTCATTACCCACTGTACTATTGTCCCAAAAAATATCCCCTTTCTCGTGTATTAATTTTGAATGTGGAATATCTATGATTAGGTTATTGTCTTTTAAGAATTGCATGCCCAAAATAATATCATAGTTTACATAAGTAGTAGGAGCAATATAAAAATCTGAATGTATTGACAAATTTCCCACTTTTAAATCCACCTTAATTATGTCATTTAAAAACATATCGTTGAGTGTTATGCCTACTACTCTTAAAGCACAAGATTCCCTATCCAAAATTAAATTCTCTCTGATCAATCTTTCCGTAGTCTCTTTCTTCATCAAATTAATCGAAGCTCCCGTATCAATTAAAGCTCTGAGTTTGATTTCCCCTACTTTACAGATTATTATGGGCAGCTTGTCTTTGTTGTTGTGGGTAGCGTTGATTTGCATGCACTCATGGGGTCGAGTCAAAGACGGTCGTGCACCTCCGCTTTGCCCCTTCTTTAGTTTAAATTATCCCTCCTATTATTTCTAAAACCTTGCGATCTGTTCTGCCTCTGATTTCCCCTTTCCCTACAAAATCGGCTTATGTGTCCGGGCTTTCCACAAAAATAACAAATTATGTGTTGTTGTTGTGTCCTCGTGGTTGGCTTATGTGCTACAGCCTCCTGTAATTTTGTCATGTCCTGCTCTAATTTTTGAATTTTTTTGTCGTTTTCTAGAGAGGTAGCCTGTAGTAGATGTTTAATTTCTTGCAAATCTCTCTCTATCGGTGTGACCTGTGAGCTCACCGCTCCAAAGTTAATAGTGGCTGAACTCTGTTCTAGACTAGCGCATTCCTCCTCCTTAAGCACTAACTGCCAAATGTCTTCAAATTTTTCGTGTTTCTGTGACATGACAAATCTCCTAACTGATGGCTGTAGCCCAGCCAAAGCCTGTGAGACAAGCATTTTCTCCCTGCTAGTCTCATCCTCAAAACATCTATGCGCCAAACCTTGTAGTCGTGATAAAAACGTTCGAGGGGCCTCCATGTTACTTTGTGTACACGTGGTAAATTGAAGGAGATAATTTGTGGAGCCTGTTTTTGTGAATCTGTCTTTTAGTGTTTTCTTGAAAGTCTCTAACTTGGCATCATTTAACTGAGGCTGGGATCTAACAAATCTAGCAGCCTCCCCTACTAATTTCGTTTTAGTTACAAATAACATGTGGTCTTCGGACCATCCCGCGAATTTTGCTACCTCCGAAATTTTATCTAAAAAGTCATTTATTTGCAGGTCTGGGTTTTCACCACTGAATGGTGGAACTAATGATAAAAACTCCCCAAAGTGTGGGATTTCTTGCCCAGGCATTGTTACAACAAATGGATATAATTTAGGTGGGCTTAAATCTAAATTCCTGTCACTACCTTGTGACATAAGTACTATCACAATATAATATATGTATAATACTGTTAAAATCTAATTTCAAAACACTTATAAAGATACAATAAAACTTTTTTTTTGTTATGTTGTGCTCTGCCATTTACTAATCTACCCAGAGAAATTAACAAACAACAGTATAACTACTCCCAATCAAATCATCATAACACAATATATACCTCAGAGTGCATTCTCTCTTTCACTATTTAAAAGGACGCACGGCACCATTGTTGGATTTAAAAAAATATACTTGCTTGTTGTTGTTGACTTATTTTAATGTCTCAAAATTTGACTTCATTTTAAGTAAATTAACCTTTAAAATTCTTTGACCGTTTCAAAAGAGGTGCCGTAAAATGAACCATTTCCTTAAATTTTCAAAATACAAATAGATTCAATAGAGCAACAAAAATAAACTTAAAATGGCTTAGTGATCGTATAGATTTAAAAGCTGTACAAAACCGTTGGTGTTATATCTAAATTCCTGCAAAAACCCTATGAAGTTCGAGTGAAAAAGAAAATGCACACAAAAACACTCTAAAATTGTGGAAACAATTCATTTATTAACATTAAACAACTATATTAGATTAAAACTCCTGAAGCAATATCATTTGCAACTTAACAATGTATTTACAATCTTTTTTCTTCTGCCCAAGGTTTCCACAATTAGGAATAAATCTCGATTATAATGTACTAACATAACATTTAGCTTAAAAATTTTTACTACTTTACAATTATCTTCCAACATAAAACTTATTGTTGAACATACTAAAACAATTTACATGGGGCACTCTGGAACCTAATTTCTAATCCTTAAACATCTATTTCATTTAATCCAAAGACTACAAAAATTTATTTTAATTGATCTTACGAACCCCCATATTAATCAAATTAGACAATATTACAAGAAAATATCACTTATTAATGCCTCTTATTACACCTTAAAAATTAGCTTACATTTCAGGCTTAACCCGCCCGTCACACAAAAAAAAAATTAAGTGGCTGACAAGAAAGGTATTAGTTAAAGGAAGCATGCATAAAAAAAACTTATCCATGGATTAGATATGGGAGGGCCCTCCTAGGAACTTCCTTTCACTCGAGTCTCATTGTCCACCATCGTTCCAAAGACGCCGTCCATCGTCACCATCGCTCCACTCATCTATCAGGAAGAAGACAGCGAGCCGCAGTAGAAGTCGAGAGAACAAAAAACGAATCAGGAGACCGAGACGCCACCGCTGGCTCTGATATTTATAGCAATCCTCATACTCTCGTACTCAGACTTCGATTGCTGCAGCGAAATGTTGGCCATTGAGTTGATGTTTAAGTCAGCACTCTTTATTGACTTCGTAATTACGGCCTCTAAAAATTACTTTGTAAATAACGATGTGTATATTTTAGTAAACGAATATTCTTTGCACTTCCACTTGAATTTAATAACTCCTTATAAATTATTTGCAAGATGTAAAACACATCGTGAACGGCCGTAAAAATTCTTGTTCCTTGAATCTGGCAACGTCAAAGACGCGGGAACGCATGTATCTGCCGGGATCGTACTGACTCCAAAAGAAAATGGCTACCCAGTAGTGATTGTTGTAAATCAAAAGAAAATTAGTAAAAAATTAGAATTGTTAAAATTTATTAATGTTAATATATTAATTAAGGGAACTAGAAGATCGTTATACAAAAAAAAAATTTTGTCAGCCACAAAAAAAAATTGTCAGCCACCAAAAAAAACACAAAAAATACAAATGTAAAATTCATTATCAAAATCATTAAGGCAGTTTTCAACATATGTGCAACCCATTATGAAAGAAACTGTATCAGGTATTTCACTTAGAAAAATATGTATCTGTCATTTAGCGCGCAATTAATGACAAGCCCATGCATCTCTAAATTACAAATCCAACTGACACAAAACCCCCCATAATGTCCTCACATACCCCAAAAACTTAATTTCTCTGGGTAAAATTAACCTAAATAAAACTTTCTTTAATTATTTTCATTTTTCAAAAAAGAACTTTTTAAATACAATAAAAACCCGTTAATTTTCCACTTAGTCCAAATGTTATTTATTCCCTACGACATAACATTATCTTACATTCATTACTTATGATTTTGAATAAGTGGTAAGTAAACTATATCTTTAGATGAGTCATATACTGTGTGTAAGATAGAAGGGGATGGAATTTGTTTATTTACAGACTTGTCAACCTGGGAAAATCAAAATGTGTAAAACAGCGCGCGAACAGAAATTTCGACACTTTTTGCTATACAATGCACGAGCGTTATTTTTTACTTTTCACCATAGAATGCACGAGTATTATTTTTAATGCATTTTATATCACAATTATTTGTTTAAAGTATTAAATAAAGCTAATAACAATAAAGAAAATGAAGTTGTTGTATAAAAGGCAAATCAATTAATACACCATTTTCCAGATTTCTTGTGATTAACAATTTATTAATTATAATCACTTAACTGGCTTGAAAAAACTCTGACTGTGCTGACTTCAAAGAAGCAGCAGTAGCTTTTTCTGCTTTATTCAGAAAATCTGAAGTAAAAATCTTTAATAAGAAGGCTTTCCAAAATCTTAATAGACAAGTTGCACCTGAATTCATTTCTGTTTTTCCGAATAATACTGAAAACCCTCTCACATTCAGCATAGTCAGCTGCTGAAATAGGAACATTGTATTCGATCAAGAAAGATGTAAATAACAGTTCTGCATGAATAATGTCCGACTGTCCCAAGGGCGGATTAAAGGGGGGGCGGAGGGGGTGACCGGCCCCCGAGAAAAAAGAAATTAATGTAAAAGATCCTAAATTGCTTCCATAAAATGGATGTATATGTCAATCTTCTAACTTCCTACCCCCGAGAAACTTGCATTAATCTGCCACTGGACTGTCCGTCCTCTTTGAAAAATGTTTGTAGACTTTTACTGCTGTTAACACGTTTCACATTTTCACTGTGTTTTGACGAACTCGAGTGGCGAGAAATGTCATACTTTCCTCCATGAAAAATGCTGAAATCACTCCGGCACACGTTACAATAAGCAAATTTCGCTCCTTTGACATGATACTATATATACCCCAGGGGTTGCGCTGGCTCTTTTTAACATCTTGCTAAATTAGATTTTTCCGGACATCATTAAGAAAAGCAATTGTCAATATTTTAGCCCAAACGTATTTTCTTTCCGCAATTTGCAACGTTGGCGATCAGCAGTGCGACCCCTGTATACCCATTCTTTGCTATAACTTTGTTTATAAGTTATGCTGTGCCAGTGATCATTTATCGATAATCCTCAGAAAAGCAATCGAAGTATGCTCATACTACTGTCTGCGTCTACCACTTAACAGCAAAGTGGGCGCGCGCTGATGGCTGATAACACCACGTGACGTGAGACGCACAAGTCACAGGAGAAAGACCTACTCCCTAGTAAACGATTCTCCCATTCGCTCTACTCTATGACGTCATGACTGGGTAAACCAATTAAGAAATACTCGGCGTCGCATGTGGGAAAAGATTTTTTTCTTTCCCTTAGTGGCAACAAAGAAAAATATTTTGATGCGCATTGTGTCAACATGGATGTGCGATGTGGATCATGGTGCTGATGCGACTTAGATCCATATTGAAAAGGCAAAAAGGCCCTAACATAGAACATCATTTCAATTTAAAACCTAATACATTTCTTTTTAATATCAATTTCACTTTTAAAGAAATATACACAAGTTAGGAAGAAACTATCCGGAAATGCGTAAAAAAAAGCACTGTATGCGTAAAAGCATAAACAGCAGTCGAAATGAGTAAATTTTACGCGTAAAGCATAAAAGTTGGCAAGTCTGTATTTAGGGCACTTCCGTATTCATTTACGGAAACAAAGAGAATCATCTCCTAATTCAAAAAAAAAAAAAATTGTGTCATTGAAAATTGGAGCTCATGCAGTTCTAATTATTGAAGATAGTTCTTATGGTGTTATGATATTTGATGATAAGGATCATAAACAAATAATCAGCAAATGGATTGTATGGAGGTTACATAGAACTAAATGCAGCAACCAACACTTGGAATGTGTTCATAACAGTTTTTAACTCTCGTGATGGTAATGTTACAGAATTGGGTGTATATATTAGAAGGAAAATATTAATAAATTTATTATATGAGAGCAATGGAGATGCTACGCAAGTTATGCCCTAACACCTAATGCACCAGTATTGGACTTTACGTTGCACAGCTCAGACAAGAAACGGTTCATGTAAAAAAATTTTTTTTTTACAATGAGACGTGCATACTAAGATGTGAATTATTATTTAGGTATGAATTTTTTTAAATGCGAATTCGTACGAGCCAGCCTATGCTGGTTATTACAGTATAATAAGAATCACTTAAATTGATAAATTCAGCTATCCAACAAAAACTGTCAAATGTTCTTAGACTTGGAAAACAAAAATACATGGATATCAAATAGCGGAACATGAACTTACAGGCACTTTAAAAGTACTTTGATTTTTAATGAAATTTATACGATTTTGAATTTCTTATAGCAATAAAACACAGAATGACTTGTTTCTTTAAATAAAGTAAAACAAAAAACAAAAACCACCAATGTATTTATAACTGGGACTTTATTGTTCTATGGGAAGCTACAAAACCATACTTATTCCAAAGACAGTACTGTATTCATCTGAAGTACAACACGAAATATTTGGCAAGGTACTGTTAAATGAACAACTGTGTCGTAAATGCAAAGACATCACTTCCAAAAACTGACAAAACAAACAGCATCAAGTTACACAGATGTATTTTCACTATTGAATACAAAATATCTGAGACAGGTTAACAAATAAGTTAAAAAAACAAATCTTACATGACGAATTAAAAAAATATATTACACTGACTACTAAAACATATATACAAAGCAAAATTGTGCTTTTAATTTTTCAAAATGGAATACATCAGCTATATTTCATGTGGGTAAGAACAGCTGCTATATTATAAACAAAAACTCAGCATATTTCAATGAAATGTGATGCCAAGTACATCACAAAATTGAGCATATTATTTCATGATAAAAAACAATACATATTTTGCAGGGGTCAATGAAAAATATGTGAAAATATTGCATCATACTCTACATTGACATAAAAGTATGCAAAAAAATTGTAATAATTACACTAATAGCAGTCTACATTTTAAATTAACTTTAAACTAGAAATACAAAAGAATTGTTTCAAAACAGATAGGATCTCTTACTGCTCAACATGTTAAAGAATCAACTATTTATGCAGGTCATAAAGTACAAGAAAAGTTTTGGACCCTGCTTGAAAGATTTCATGGCAGTTCAGAGTTTTGAATATTTTCTCAAGGCATGTCTACGGGTAAGAAAATTCAACTTTGGTACAATAGATATAATATAGAAATTACAGAATTATTAACAGAAATAATAAAGTAGAAAATGAACTTATAATTTCTCCAGTAATAAAAATCTTTTTTACAAATTATAGATTAAAAGTTTGAACATAATAAAATTTTAAATAAAATAAACAAAATAAATTTCATGATAGAAAATCAAGTACATTAAAAAAAAAAAAAATACAAAATATGAAGTATATACAGTGCTGCAACTAGTTAGATTGCCCAAGGCAAACCATTATTAAGGAGTAGCACCCTTGTAAGCAAGACAGGCCCACAATGTACATGCATGTTTGCACCTCCTTAGTTGCAACTTTGAGTATAACAAATCATACAGTAAATTAATACAATTATGCAATGTAGCAACTTAGGAAAAATAAGTGAAATACTTAAAATAGACAACTATTTAAATATGTACAATGAATGATAAAATTTTGAGCTTCAAAAGAATATCCGAAAATATTGCGTTACTTAAATGACCAAAATATTGTTATTTTTTAAAGTTCAAATTTTAAGCAATTTTAGTCCTAGTGTGACTTTTGGAAAATGCAACAGAAAGTTAGTTAATAAAAAGGAAACTTTTACAAAATTATGATTATTATTTTTACTTACAACAAAATTAAAAGGAGCAACATTAAGTACTTGAAATTTTGGATTTCAGAAAAGTTGTACACTTATTTTATCGTATTAGCCCGAATATAATGTGATGTTTTTTGACAGATCATTTCCCATAAAAAATCTGACTTGTGCTAAATTTGAGACCTAAATATACGATTTTACTAATTATCTTGATGAAAAATTTTGCAGTTGCATTATATTCAGGCAAATACGGTAACACACAAACACTAATTTTCAACACACGATCATAAAAATAAACTGTTAAAAATACTATGTTGAATTTATTAAGAAAATAAAAGTCGTGTTAAAAAAATAATTTCCCAAATCAAGCTTTATATAATGAAACACATTTTAGTACTCGTAGGTTACAATGGCTATTGACCTTGTTTGGCGAGGTTAGGATTAAATCGAAATTGCAGCTATGCTTTCACCTAGTTTGTGAAACCTGAATGTAGAAATAAACAACAAGAATGAAAGTCACATGTTTTCTAAGTCTATATAGAAGTTTTCAAATAAATGTTAACAATGCTGAAAACATTTTAGTGAGGTTCCACCACCACTATATTAGCATATACCTTGGTTGCTTGGCTATATTAAATTCTGTTGGTCACTATAATCTTCAAATACCAAATTCATTTGGTTGAACGTTTATAGCTTTTAAAATTATTTGAAACAGCAAGAAAATAAAAAAGACACTAGTTAAATGAGAGCTGAAACAAAATAAGTAATGCTAATTTTCAGAGAAACACGGAATAATGAAAAACTTATACAAAATTGAAATAAGTATTTTTAGAGAAGATAAGAAATTTTAAAATTTTATTATGTCCCTAAGTCTAGTTATTACAGTTCCTACTAATAGTGACAGTGATGTGACACACAAAACTCTGTCAATCAGATGCAAAATGAGATACTTAAAATGTTCTTGCAGCTCCCAAGCTCACTTGGCAACAGCAAGATTATGCCAAGACTGGAGGTATGATTTCACCAAGCTCAAAAAGAGCGAATGCAGGAATAAACATCAACAATAATACTCATGTGTTTTCTAAAATCATTAAATTTTCACAATATTTTGGAAAGATTTCACCACAATTATCTTGGCAGTGCTTGACACTGTAACAGGCAAGTAATTTAACTGATAAGATGGAAAGAGTAAAGGTTAAGTGAAAAATGTATAAAGCATTTTGTAGAAATTTTGCTATAGGTCATTTGATTATTTTAAAAAAGAGATCTTGTTGAAACCGATCATTTTAAGGAGGGGGGGGGGGGTGGATTTTGTAAGAAAAGAATGACCGACAATTTCTTAAATTAGTAGTAAGTGCAAGGTGAAAATTTGTTTGCATCCTGAAAGTTTTACTTAGATCAATTACTTAATCTGTTCATCCTTGGAGCTGGCATGTTCATATGTGTATGGATAATTCTCAAAAATATTAAAATTCCCATTTATAACAAGTATTGGGAGAATTTGTTTTTCTGGAACTTTTAATTATTATTGACTAGAAAATTATTTCATTTAACAAAACTAGTAGAATTTTCACACACTGATGAGAACAATAGATTTAAAAAAAGAGGTAACAGATGTCCACCCTGTTACCAGTCAATAACCCTTTCACACCTGATTAAATAATTTTTAATTAATAATAAAAAATCACTATCGATGAAATTTTCGAGGAAGATGGGTTTAATTTACGTGCACAAATTAGGTCACCCATCCTGTATGATAGCAAAGGGCAATTTTTGTGTCCTCAACTATGGAAGCAGAATCTGAAGGAGTTAAATTAAAAAATGAAAAACTGAAGTCAAACAAGCATTTCAGTTTATCTGCAAACAACATCATAATTGCCTTATAACATTAATACAGCTGTTCAATCACTTAACTTTAAATAAATGTCCAACCTGTTACCAGACAGTATATTTTATCTTAATTCTTAACTAAAGCTAAATTTATTTGTATTCCTTCATACTAGATTTTATGAATAAACATCAATGTTTATCAATAACAATGAAATATTAATTTGGAAACAAGGGATATGATTTCGTAAATTTCTTTTAGAATAATCCATATCCATCATAAACATATAAATAATATATGTGTGTGCATGAATGGAGAAAGAGATGAAACAGTGAGACAGTGAGAGATAAATTCCTTAAGATCATGCTATGCTACTGCTTAAAATATAACTTAATACTAAAAAAACTCAAATCTGCAGGTTTGCTTAGTAAATTCAATGCAACACTACCAACCAATAACTTATACTTTATACCATTTTCTAATTTCAAATCTCCTATTGAAATACATTTAGAGAACTGTTTTGTTATTTGCTGCATTAGTTGCGATGCTTCTCAAAACGCAAAATAACCCAAAATAATTAAATATCGCTAAACTTGACCAATAACTTTAAAGCAGCACAAATAACACACGCATTCACTGCCCTTAGATTTCATGAAACTATTTTGAGATTGCATAAGCATTCTTTGAAATGTCACTAATTTAATGAATGGTTGATGGATGAACAGATGATGGATACAATGCTTGACAAATATTAAATGTACACATAAGCAGCTGTGAGCTGAGCTAAAATCTTTGTCACCTGAAAATAGTCAAGAAGAAATTTGTAAGGATAATAACATGATTGTTACTGAATTTCTGAAATAGAATTTGACTCTTAGGGAAAAAATCCTTCCACACTACATTGTTATGATAAGTATGCCAGTTACAGTTGTCATATCAATACAGATCATTACAGTAAAATCGTGGAACAACGAGTTTCAACAAACCAAATATTAAACTTGTCAAAATGAAATTTCATAGTGACTGAATGTGGTCTTCTCATAATTTTAAAGGTTTTGAGCAAAATTTGCAATATTCCTCAACTTTTTCAGATTTTCCTTTATGGTGGACACCATGGATAAACATTCTGAAATAAAATATGACTAATATATTGAATATAAGAAACAGCATGACTAGAGCTAATTCCATTCTGAAGTGAATAAAAATATTAAGCACTATCAAAATATAAAACAACTTGAGCAATACATTTGTGAGCTAAAACAAAACAAGACATTTTTTCAGTACGCCATTTGTATGGGCTGAAAAGACAAAATTCCAATTTATTCTTTAGACTGAAATTAACAAATATTTGCAAATTCACAAGCTAACAAATACTTATAAATATTGAACAGTACAAATAATGCAAATGTAATAATTTTAATTGACAAAAAGCACTTAACTGCTTTAAAGTTTTTAACACAGCATGTTTGATTTAAATGTCATAGCTCAGGATAAATAAAAACAATAATATTTTCTGATTTAAGAAATATTATATTAAATAAAAGGACTGTTTATGGCAGAACCTACTGTATTGTAGATAGTATTCAAACTAATTTTACATTTTAGGAGATGATTATGTTAATTTTTAAAAATAAATTACTAAAATGATAAAATTCTTAATTGAATCATTTTTAATTTATCTAAAATTTATAAGCTTCATTTAACAATGATAAACTTTCCTTTTTGCTTTTGCTTTAAGAGCTAAGTGTAAATATTTGTTAAACTTTTGATATAAACAACACTTATATTTTACAACAGCTTGGATGGAGGGGTAAAATTTCTTAGTATTATTTAACAACAAACTTTATCCAAAAAGCCTTTATTGATAACCATTATATACAATATCAATTAAATTAGAGTTTACCAAACTCTAGATGAGAAAGAAAAAATCTATAAAAGCTTGTAATAAAGACCATTAATTCCCTTCTAACGGAAGTAAACAGTCTGAACTTAAACTGCAAGCTAAATTATAAAGTGATCTAGATTTGAAACAAAATATACATACTATTGAATATCGAATTTTACATTACAGAAAAAAAAAATAAAAACTACACAGAGTTCCTCCACAAAGAATTATACAGTTATACAGAGGGAAAAAAATTGCAATATTTCAAATGACAAAATTATTTTTTTTAAAGGGAGGGGGGATTCTTTTAGTAAAATCCTAACTTGTAGAAATGATTTTGCTTCTTTTAAATACTTAAACAAATTTATATAATTTTATTATGACATTTTAATGAATATATTTTTGAATCACAAAGTAAATTATCTGTAAAACCATCTTTGCAACAACTTGCAATTCCGTATAAGTATTTAAAGCAGTGTTTCCCAACCAATAATCCATGGACTAGCACCAGTCCATGTGACTTTACTACCAGTCACTGTATTATTAAATTTATTAAAAAATAATCTGCAGCAAATATTGATTTAACTGAAATATGAATTTATATAACACTTGATTTGATAAATAAATTTCATGCTTTTATACTACATTTTAATTTTGGCTGATGTTAGTTTTGAAAATATTTCTCTTGTTTTGCTGGAAAAGACAGTACAGCTAATTTTTTACATTAGCTAAAAAAGTTGCACTAATTTATATTTAATTGTAGAATTTTGGATAAAAAGTAGCTGTTGATATAAAGACAAGTTAATTATCCTCATTAATAATTGTCCTCATTAATAAAATGAGTTTATACTCAGTATATTTAAGCTTTCAAGTGTTTACTAAACCAAAAGTATTCTTTTTAGCAAAAACACATTTTTTAAAAAAAGGTTACTCAATAAATAAAATCTCATTGGACAGAAATGTGTGATTTGACAACTGGACAGTTTTTTTTTTTTTTTAGGAACCACTGTTGAAGAAGTCAAAAACCTCTTTAGTTAATAATAATAAAAAAAGAAAAATTTGTTTCTTGAGAATTTTTAGATACAACTATGTATCAAAACCCATCTAAATAATAATCAGCACATTCATCACATCTAATTAATTTTTGATTTGATAATTTATTTTCAAGCATAAAAATACACATCCCTCTTTAAATTCAATCAAATAACATCATAGACAAAAATATTTTGGCATCATAACCAATGCTCTGAGCTCCCTAACTTTGAGCTTAAAAAAATTAAATTTGAGGCACATACGAACTCCTGCAATGTCAAGACTACATAAATATGACATAAAAGAAAAACTAAAATGAATATAAGATTTAACTTTAGATTGTAAATCTAGTGACAAATTTAAAATCTAAAAGTGAAGTTCATACACACATTCAAACACAATATTCAGACAGGAAATAGCTTTGATATTAGGGGGAAATTTAATCAGCATAAAACAAAATTAAAAACAATATACAATGTCATTTACAGAGAGCATTTCTTACATGCAAAAGTTATTTTCCAACTACTCAACAGATGAATTATTACAATCCATCCCACCACTTTTAAAACAACAAGTTCTTTGGTAATACACTCACTGAGTGTTATATGTAGAGAGAATGGTTGGCAGATCTCAAAAATTCTCATTTATGGTTCAACCTTAAAGGCAGTTCCAAAATATTTGAAATCTTAACAGCATTTTATTTCTTTTTGGTCAATCAAATAAAATTTTGATATTTTAAGAAAATCAGCGTTTTAGAGACCCTTTAGCAGATTTGAGGCTTGACCTCAGAGATGAAGTCTTGGATGAAGAGCCCGATGCTTTACTACTGCTTTGTCCACTTGTGCTAGCAGCACTTGTAGAAGGTTTCGGGTTATCTTTCTTACTCGGAGGTGGAGGAGGCCTAACGGGCAGAGCAGATCTTTGATCCTCAATTCTCCCAGCCTGCAAGCGCATGATTAGGCTGAAGAAGTCCTCATCGGGGACTGTGGGAGCTGCATGAGCATTGTTACCATTGCAATGAGCCATGGAGAACATGCCACGAGGATTTGCAGCAGCTTCTGGCATGGTGCTCCTCTGATCTTCGATTCTGCTGCCCTAAATGAAACAGAAAATAAAATTTGCATGAGTAAACATAAATAAATCAGAGAAATTTATATTTTTTTCGCCTGGTGATAGTAATGAAGAAATCAAATTCTGTCAAACATTTTAACTGTATCTGTAATGCAACTGACATGAAAGATAAGTAGGGTTTCAAAGAGACATCTACATAGATCAAGGTTAACCAATTTGTGTCTAGACTATTAGCAGAGCTGCCAACCTTCAATTGTAAACTATAGGAGCATCCATATATGGTGCCATAAGAGAAAAATTAAGGGGGGGGAGGGGGTTAACTTCATTTTAAAAAATCAAACATTAATTTTCTAATTTTAGGGAAATTTTCACTTTTTTAAAGGAAAAAAAAAAGGATTAGCCAAGCTACTTTATACATGGAGTGATAATCATACACTATACTGCAGTAGTAACTAGAACGATAATCATGCACAATACTGCAGTAGTAACTAAAACAACTATTTTAAACTAGTGAAACAGTTATAACATGTCTATCTGCACAGGCAGCCACATTATAATTCATTAATAAGTATTTCACAAAGACATTTCAAATGTAGATCTTTTAAGTAGATTTGAATTTGACCTTAAAAATCAATTGCAGCATGCAGAAAATCATAAGTAAATTTTAAATAAAATTAATTAATATGAATAAATAAATAAAACTCTAAAATAAGGGTTAATTTTTAATCATTAGGTATTGGAGACTTCAATAAAGAAATGCACAGCAAAAAATGGTCATTTCCAAGAAGGATGAAGAAAGAATTGAAAATTTCTCCCTGCCTCTTAATTAAATTTTGAAGACCAAGAAATCGGAGTCTTTGGTTAATTATCGGATTTCCGGAGCAAATTAAAAATATCGGACAAACTCCGGTGAAATCGGAACACTTGGCAGCTATGCTAATAGCATCACATTCTCCAATCACTGCTAATTCCTGCTGTAATAGATAAATTTTTGAGATGAACCGTATGAGCAATTGATATTTTTCTTTTAAAAATATGTATAAAAGCAAAGTTTCTGTGCCTCATTCAATCATTTTAAGGATTTTCTGGAAACAAAAGTTAATACTCAGGAGCTAAAGTTAATTTAAGTAAAGTAACGTAAAAGCTAAAGTAACACTTATAAATATCTACCATCAAATGTGGAAATGTCAAAATTTTAGTATACTATACATAGGACGCAGGCAGAAAAGGGTTAACATACAGCAAAGAAAAAAATAACTACCCCCCCCCTCCCCCCCAAATAAAAAAAATCTGATGTGTCAAACACATGACTTCCTTGCACGTCTATTAGATCAAAAATATTTTCGACGCACTTCCTCTAAACTTATTTGTTTGAAAGAGATAAAATATCAATAATAGTAAGATTTAGTGATTTCTAGCCAAATATTTCGATATCGCCAAGCTGAGTTCAATTTGGAAGATTTCCTTCTGACACTTTATTTGGCGATATTTCACCAAAAGCCGACAAACTTGAGATAGTCTGCGAGATTTTGGGGATAGCCAAAGTAGTCATTGACCACAGACTTTCAATGAATTGAATGCATTCATACACCTCAATGTATTTAAAGTCATTTGGCAAACCCTGTAAATAAATTCTCAGTCGATTGCTGTCAAAAAAAGATATTGAAAACAGTTAGATATTACAATAGTTCTAAATACAAAAGTTCAAAATTCTACGGGTTAAAGTTTTAGAGTTATACAAAATAGGAAATAATTTTTGGCGCCAAATTTGGCGATATTTCGGCGAAACTCGTCAATTCCGATGACATTTGGCGAGATTTTAAACATGAACCAAACAATGACAGATTATCGCCAAATATGGCGATATTTCGCCAAAACTCGCTAAGAACGATGACAAATGGCGATACTTTGGGCATGGACCAAATAACTGAATATCGCCAAATTTGGCGATATTTCGCCAAATCTCGCCAAGGCCGAGGACAGACGGCGAGATTTTGGGCATGTACCAAACAATGACCGTCTACAGTTGTATTATATTGAAGATGTCCATAGACATTAAAGTACTGAAATTCTTTTCGGTGGTTCTGTAAATAAACTCTCCAGTAGATTGGAACCAAAAATCGAGATGCACAACTAGATGTTACAACAATCTTATATATGAAATTTCATAATAGTTTTTGAGATTTGAGAGTTAAATATGCACCCACGTACACCAAAAGTCGCCAAGCTTGGCGACTTTTGGATAGTTCTTGAGGAAGTCACGTGACCGTGGTCGGACTATTACCTAACTTATGTGGTAGGACGGCATTGTGCTTGAAATGGATGAATGCCCCTAAAATTGCCATTGACCGTAATGTATTGAAAATCTTTTGAGTGTTCCTGTAGCTGAACTATAAATGATAAAGACACTTTTTTTAATGGAGAAATTCATTTTCTAACTCTTTACAGCATATATCACTTCTGAGTCGTTTAAAATAGCCCAATACCTCTAAAAAACGCTTTGATGAATTTCGGCCCATAGAGCGTAATGTATTTCGAATCTTTTGGGCGGTTCTGTAGATAAACTATCCAGTCGAATGGAACCGAAAGGGGAGGTGCACAACTAGATGTTACAACGTTCCTAAATATAAAGTTTCAACATTCTACGCCAATAGTTTTTGAGATATGCGAATTTAATGAATTTCGGCCCATTGAGCGTAATGTATTTCGAATGTTTTGGGCAGTCCTGTAGATAAACTATCCAGTCGAATGGAACCAAAAGCGGAGGTGCACAACTAGATCATAGAACAATCCTAAATATCAAATCTCAACATTCTACGACCAATAGCTTTTGAGTTAGGCGAGTTTAATGAATTTCGGCCCATAGAGCGTAATGCATACCTGCCAACATGCAATTTTTGAAAATCTTACAATACCACGGTGTCACGCAGTAACGCAATAAATATGCCTACTAAAGATAAAATGTAAGCAAATACAATTTTTTAAATTACTATTCAGATTTAGTACACTATTTTTAATACATATGCACATATAGGAAAGGAGGGGCATTTATTTGGTATCTTTAGAGTACAAATGTTCATAAGTAGCTGATTTGGCTGCTTTTAAAAAATACTTATCAGAGTCTTGCTTGCTCATAGCAATGGCCTTTGAGTTTAGTTAGAACGCGTTACGCGTTAGAATTAGAACTTTTTGCAATTAAAATGTCTTCCAAAGTTTCATTAGACAAAAAACTATGAAATAGTGTTCTATTTTTCTTAACACTGCTAAACAAACGTTCACAAGCAGCATTACTGTGTGGTACAGTCAATATGCTTAGCATAACATTCAATTATATTTAAATTTCCCACTAGACGCTGTTAATTTTCTCAATCTCAATTTTTAGCCCATTTTTTGTCCATTCTTTCTTCTGATTGAACTTCCTCGGGCAAATTATCAATTTGCAAAATTGAGATTGAAGCTCATCCCTGACTTCATCTACTGGCTTGCAAACATCATTTCCACATACTTCATGTGAGCACATATTTGGAAATAAATTTAAAAAATAATCTATATCTGAAAATGATTTGGCCTCACCATGGCACAAGTGGTTCTGCCACTGAAAGTGGTAGATGGCTGAAGTGTGAAGGTCCCGGATTCGGGTTCCATCGCGCGGCTGTCGATCCGGAGTTTTGGTAGGTTTTCTCCAGATGTAACGTGAATACGCGTTAGAACCCCTTATAAAGTCCTCCTTCAAAGGCACCCAACCCCCCGGCAGATCGCCCTAGTGTAGCGTTGCCATAATCACACACAACAACAACAACTTAAAATTATTTGTCTGCAAGATTATTTACGTTTGCTACTTAGGAAGATTATTCATGTTTGATACGCAATTTTGATGTCGGTCCTATACACTGAGCAAAAAGCAAAATTGCATCCCCTTTGCGATTTGACGATACACGGATATTCCTTTGTAAAAGAATCAAGGAAAACTTTATTATATTGTTTATGTTTAATTTTCGACATTTCAAATTAATATTCCACAACTTCAAACTACACTGGACAATTTCATCAACACGTGTTTGTGATTGAAAGTTGTTCTTGTGCTTATGGATGGGAGCCAAGCGGTATTGGGAGGGAGATATTTCTAAACAAATGCGCATCCACCTCCATGCATGCGCAGCAGCAAACTTTGACAAAGCATGGACACTCGGCATATCGATTACGAACGCTCCCATCTCACTTCTCCTAACACGTCACAAGCAAGGCGGCGGGTGGGAGGGGAAAAAAAATCTGTGAGCCAATCATAGCTTTCGCAGCATCGGAGATCGGAGGGAATTCCTATTTTCCCTCTCGGGTTAACAGTAACACAGTGTATCAGTGGAAGAACGCAGAAGAGGTAGGCGAGGGAGGGGAGTTAGCGTAAATATGGGAAATAAAACGATCTAGTGTTTTTACGTTCGACGTAACGTCAATTGGTGATTTAAATTTTAAAATACTCCACAAAACCACTAAATTTTGAAACATAGTAAATAAAATCACATTAGCCAAAACTTTGCCAAAAAATCGTACAATTTTGCCTTGCGGCCGTATAACCGTACAACTAAGCTAAAAACCGTACATTGTACGGCCAAACCGTACAAGTTGGCAGGTATGGTAATGTATTTCGAATCTTTTGGGCGGTCCTGTATATAAACTAACCATTCGATTGTCACCAAAAGGGGGGGTGCACAACTAGATCATAGAACAATCCTAAATATCAAATCTCAACATTCTACGACCCATAGTTTTTGAGATATGCGAGTTACATACATACGTACGTACGTACGTACAGACGGCATGGAAAAACTGACCACAATAAACTCGCCGCTGGTCAAAATGAGTTGCAGACGCGTTAATATGATCTTGCATGATAGCCTACGATGAGATGCATCGAAAAAATTTTTAAAATTCAATTTAGAGGTAGTCAAAATCGGTTTTTTTGTCGAAATTTGGCCCCCAAAATTTTTCGGGATCACATTACTTCCTTATACTACGTACAAGGAAGTAAAAATAAATACAAAAAATATTACTAGAAAAAAATAAATATACACACTATTAAAAAATACCCCCCCCCCCAATCAAACTAATGTACTTGACTGAAAATATTGAGATTTTTATTACTTTAAAATTAAGGTGTAGTTTACATTTTAAAGGTTCAACAGTTCCTAGGTACGAGATTTTAAAAAGTGTCAAGTGTGGGACTAAGGTATTGTTTCATAGATAATGCTTATATAAATGTTTATGTTCTAGCTATAAACTCTTGACTTTTAAAATATAAACTAAAACCTAAATATCAGGTTCAGCATATTAGTTTTAACTGAAATAAATAATAGCATACTGAAAAAAACTTTCTGAATTATCAAAATGAGACAGCTCGATTGAAAAGAAAAAATAAGAAGTTCTTTAACCTCATTTAAATATTTATTTTACAAACTATTTACGAAAAAACCTATATTTCTAGTTACCTTCAATCGTCCATTCTATACAAAAAACATAATAACAACTCCGAGCTGTTCTATTTTTCTTACATTTCTTATCTGTCGTTGCCACTCATTTTTAAAGAAAGTATATTCAATTCATTTGACTCCATGGCAACCTGGAACCACAGAGTCTGTTACATTTTTTTTTTTTGGTCACTTATTTAATGAGATCTAGCCGCGCCAGAAAAAAACACATTGAGAAATAATCATATATGATTTCATTTCAAAGTTAATCTACGACTTGATCAGAATGCCAACTTTCCAAAATAAAATGGATACATAATCAAAACAAACATTTCCGCATTCTTAAATTCCATGTGTGTTCCACTGTCCATATGAAGTTAAGAGAGAGACTTAAGCACACTAAGCTGACATTTTGAAAAGCAAAGCTGTAGTAAACAGTTTGATATCTTACTACCTCAACAAATAAGTAGATTTTAATCGACTTCAAAAGGGAAGAGGTTAACAATTAATAATTTTTTAACCATATGTACCAGGATTCAATATAAGATTTTGAAGATAACAGCAAAAAGTGCTGTGAGCTTTTATAAACTGGTAGCAAAAATATTTCAGCTCACAGCAAAATAGAAAGAAAGAAAAAATAAGTCGGCTATTCGAGCCTCATTAGGGGGAGAGCCCTTTGAACCCCTCTAATTTTTTAAGTTTCATTATTGCCATATTAAAACAATATTAATTGACTATGTCATTTTATTTCTCATCTTTTGTGTATTTCGCCTGGTAACCCTATGTTGAAATTTTTATGATTGTAACCTAT
This sequence comes from Cheiracanthium punctorium, assembly GCA_038373885.1. Taxonomy (NCBI): domain Eukaryota; kingdom Metazoa; phylum Arthropoda; class Arachnida; order Araneae; family Cheiracanthiidae; genus Cheiracanthium; species Cheiracanthium punctorium. Next base: position 51,547 of record JAWZYV010003555.1, on the reverse strand, counting down.
TTATACAAAAATACATGTGATGCATATTCTATAGCTTACGAAATATTGTAACAATAGATTAAAGCTGTTGTGAACTAATAGTATTTGAATACTATTTGAATAGTATTTGAATGTTTAAAAAAACATTCCAACCCTAAGGGTAGGAAAACAGGGGATGATTGATTTTTCACTCACTGATTGTAATGTATGAACACGCATAAAATATGACTTTTAAATAGCTATTTTAAATGCCAACTCGTTTAGTGATTTTTTTCCTTTTCCTCGTGAAAATTCAATAGTCCTTAAATTTTATAGTTTTCATAAAATAAAATAGGAGCTCTAACAAGAAATTAAACCGCCGAAAAACTCAGAAGCAAAAAATAATAAACCTTTTCTTAATTAACATTAATAACTAAGTTCTTAAACTAATGTAAGTATACCTAAGTAATTTTGAGTCGGTACCAAACAACCAATGAACAAAGATCACTAAATTGCCTAAATCTCTATTATTAATAGGAGTAATTTATTGTTCACACACAGATTTTAATGCTGAGTTGTGTATTACAAAGTAGACCTCTCTGCATTTCTGCGAAAGCTCGTTGATCATGAGAGACGTGACGAGAGCACATTTTTTGGAATGTTAATGTTTATCGCCGGAGATTTCACGTTGCAATGTCAATTTGATTTGGATATTTCTTTAAATTTAAGGTAATTTAGTGATCTAGGTTCATTGATTGTTTGACACCGACTCAAAATTACTTGGGTATACTTACATTAGTTTAAGAATTTAGTTATTAAGGTTAATTAAGAAAAGGTTTATTATTTTTTGCTTCCGGTTTAATTTGTCGTTAGAGCTCCTATTTTATTTTATGAAAACTATAAAATTTAAGGACTATTGAATTTTCATGAGGAAAATGAAAAAGATCACTAAACGAGCTGGCATTTAAAATAGCTATTTAAAAGTCATATTTTATGCGTGTTCATACATTACAATCAGTGAGTGAAAAATCAATCATCCCCTGTTTTCCTACCCTTAGGGTTGGAATTTTTTTCCCAAATCTGTAAGGACTAACTTCGGGGTATACCCTTTCAAATAAAAAAAAAATTATCAAAATCGGATTACTCTGTAAAAAGTTATGCGAGGTCAAACATAAAAGAATATATATACGCGTTGACTTGAGAACCTCCTCCGTTTTTCGTCGGTTAATTATGTCACATTTTTGGGACAATTTTCAATAAAGGGGGTGAGAGATAAAATGGCATAGTCATTAAAATAATAATAATAAAGTCACACATAAGAAAGTTAGCAAATGTTTATGTATTTTTGGGACCGATTGTAAAATTGTAACAAATTTCAAGGGATCAAAGGTTCTGCTAAATATATCTGAACTGTTAAGATGTACAGTAGGAAAATGATAGAACAAAAATATTTGCTTATTACATAACAGATTCGCTATAAGAGGGTTCGACTATAATTGTGTTTCCAATCAATGACCATTATGAACTTTTTTCCACATTGCTTAGTAGTTTTGATTTTTTCCAAATACAAAATTTCATTTAGCCCAAACAACAATTAGATAACCCTTGGTATAAAACAGATAAAACGATTGTAACACAAAGCCCAAACTACTAAAACTGATTATTTATCTCAGACAATAAACAAATTCATTTTACCTGACATCTCATCAACATTTCAAAAAAATCATCATCAGGCATAGCTGAAGCATCAGTGGAAGGACGGTGAAGACCCTGACCTGGAGGTATGGTGTTGTTGTTGTTGTGGTTGTTATTCAAATGTGGTACATTGTTGACCGAAAAGTAATTCAGTCCAGGCAATCTAGGCAGACTAGCCCTTTGTTCATCCAGACGGCGACTCTGCATACCAGCAATCAAATCAAACAAATCATCTCGTACCGTGTTGTTTTCTGAAGGACAGAGAGAAAAAAATTGCTTAACAACTAGATCATCCTGAGAATTATACATAATAAAAAATTAAACATATTTCACATACAAATAGCTGTGTTGAATTTAAAAATCATTTTAATACAATGAAACCTGCATATAACAATACTATAGAGACCTAAAAAAATATAATTAAAACTGTTGTGATACTTATCAAGCTATCATCAGTAGCAATCGAAGTCCATACTGATGAAGATGGAAATTTTTTTGATAAAAGCCAGTGTTTAGCTTCATAAGTATCTTTTATGCAGGGTTGCTATTTCGTCCACTTTTTTGTAAAAAGTCCAGGACACTGGACGAAACTGGACAAAATAAAAATAGTTGAATTAAGAGTATTGTTTAAGATGCATGTTTTGTTATTATGCAGAAAAAATTGTGTTCCTATATCTTTAACAAAAATAATTATATAACATTTTAACAAAAATAAGAATATATTTTTAAATTATTTATTAAGTCATCACATATGAATCATACATAACCCAATATCACATATGAATCATACATAACCCAATAAATTCACAAAAGAAACTCCATAGTAAAGCAATGAATTTTGTGGAATACTTTGCCGAAAAATTAAACTTAACAAAATAAAATAATAAATTAGTTATCAAATAATTAATTTAATTACATTGTACATGAAAAAAGGGGTTTCTTACTATATAGCATAAACTTAAGCATTTTTACTGAGAATATAATAAAAAGAATTTTATTTTTTGTTTTTATAGACTTTAATTTCTGTATACCACATAACAATATAATACTGTGAAAATAGTAAACACTTTCACAACTTTACTTTTAAATTATTTGATGTATACTAAAATCAGTTCTGCTTCAAGCCTGAATTGCAGTCAAAAACTGGAATAAATACTACAACTCTTAACCTTCTGAAGCTGGCAGTACAGCAGTTGTACCAAAAAATAAATATGACTGGAGAACGGCGCTGGTACAAATGCCTTACCCGAGATTTCTTTCCCCTCTTTGAACGTGAAACCCATTCACCCTTCATGGAAGATAGATAAGGAATTTCGAGAGGTGAGAATCTCTTTTGTTATACTCAGTTATACTGTGGGGGGGGGGAAGGCGAGGGAAGGGAGTTTCCCGTACTACCTTCCTCTCCTCCAACCTACCAAACAAAAGACACGGTATGCTCATCTGCTGAGAAGGAGGGGGATGAAATATCACAGATTCTGCCGTTTCCTGGGTATAAATCTTTCAGGAATAAGCCGATGCAAAAAGGTTAATAAAAAAAAAGGAAAATTATTAACTTAAAATTTACTTTAATTCATCTTCACTCAAGAGCCAATTCTATGCTACATACTACAGTCACAGTAAGTTTTTCTCCAAGACTGAATGAGAACATAAACCAAAATTTAAAACAAGAACAATAACTAAAAAACCTGAAAACTTAAAAGTGAAATAATTTCTCTGCTCTTTTCTTAGTCATACAGAGTTGCATGTGCAGTACAGTTGGATGCTTAATTTAGTATAGTTAAATGTAGGAAAAAAAATTATCTTCTTAAGTCCTGGTGAGTTTTATCAGTGGTAGAATCAGATGTTTTAATACACTTAACCCTTTCACGTGAAATGTCGTCGCCATGAGGACGCCAAACTCTGACGTTTTGACTGTTGCCAGTCACGAAGAAAAGATTTGATTTCTATAAAAATAGTTGCGGCTGACATCACTCCACGGGAATCCTTTACTTTTTAGCGCGTCATTTCCCGTAAAAAAATTGTCAATTGTTAAATTTTTAACAGCACTGACATCTGCAGAAAAATGGAAGAATGAGCGAACAGCTGGATAGATTGCCCAACGCTGAATAAAGGGTAGCCGTTACCATCGCTCGACTTAACTACCAGCAAGATGGCGGACGATCGAAACGTTCACTGCGTGCCACAGATCTAGAGACCTTTTTTTGACACGTCAAAAAAAGATTTCTAAATTTGTGGCATTCGATGAATGTTTTGATCGTCCGCCATCTTGCTGGTAGTTAAGTCGAGCGATGGCAACGGCTGCCCTTTTTTCGGCATTGGGAAAAGGTTGCGCCTCAAAGGGTTAAAGTGTTGGATTCCAATTGCTAATTAGTTGCCTGCTGTAAAGGAAAAGTTGCTGAATAAGTATGAAAATAGCATTTTTCAACCAAAATAGTATCCCAAGTTGTCTCATTTTTAATTACGTAGCAAAAGCAGGGGTAATTGTGGAACTTCTTAAAAAAGCCTGAAAAATGCATGGCAAAAGTAGCATCGCTTTTCACTTATTAATTTGTTCATTGATTGTTTTTTTTTTAATAAAAATATGTATTGCCATTGAGAATTTTTTTTAAATAAAATGTTATACAGAAATAAAATTTGTCAAAAATGTAGTAGTAGATCTGCTATTAATAATTAAACATTTACAACAGACATAAAAAAATCATTTAAGGATTACTCAGGACAGATTCTTAATTGGAGGATTTTTTATTAATTTTAATCATAAAATTAAAACTATAACAAATTCTGCCATTTTAAATTACAGAAATAGCATGTTACAATCTTCATTAGCTGTTGCGAATAACTGTTTTACAAACGTATATAGATATTTTAGATAAACTTGACTTAAAATCACATCAAGCTTTTCAAAAATTCATAAGTTATCTAATTATCAAAACTGTAAAAAATAAATTGGAAATTTAAACAAAGGAATGCTCAAGCAACAATAATTATTCACAAAAGGGATGGGGAAAAGATTGAAATTGGAATGCTTGAGGATAATTTTCAGTGCAATTTTCTTCTTTGCTCCCCCCCTCCCAAAAGAATTCTGGTTATCTTTGGTCAAAAGTACCCGGAATTTCAGGTATATGAGGACTAGAAACATATCCGCAAAAGTCTCCTTTTCCAGAGTTGCCAGTGAACACTTTAAAATGAAGGATTTGGAACATAAATAAATGTGCAAATTAACACAGGGTTTCTACAGATTTCACAGCTTTAGCTTCCCTGACTTTATCTAGCGTGCCTTCCCGAATTTTGTGTTTCTATTTTTAACATTACATCCTTTAACTAATAATTTCTTATTTATTTTGCCCCTTTTTCTACAAATAATAATAAAATTAATATACGCAAGAATCTTATTTGACATCACTGGATTCTAACAAAACCATGTTTGATAATAAATTTAGGATAAAATTAAGCATATTTCAACTGCACAAGATATGCTCATAAAGAAAACATTTTAAAATTATTTATAAGGTTAAATGAGAAAATGAAAATAAAACAACTTCTACACTTAGGTTCAAACAGCAAATATTTTCTTGATTTTACTGCAAAATTCAATTTTTCTTGCATTTCCCTGACCTTTCTTCAATTTTTGCCAATTTCCCTGACTTTTTTCCCAAATCCCTGACCAAAACTCATTTCCCTGACTTTCCCTGATATTCCCCGACTTTCCAGGTCAGTAGAAACCCTGTAATACACCTTTGTGTGAAGTTTGAATTCAACGGCAAATAATAAAAACAATAGGGTAAATTTGAAGATCAAATATAACACTGTCCGTTATTCCATACTTTAGGCTTCTCAAAAGCATGAACAGCATATTAGAATAAAAATAATAATACAAAAAATACTTTTCATACCTTTGTCAACATTAGCAGCTTTGGTATGGTCATGACTCGTAGATGGGACAAAGTTGCTCAAAGCATTTCCAAGGAGCTGATTGTTCTCCTTGTTTTCTGATAACACTAGAGAACACCTCTGGTCATCCATTCTTTTGCTTTGAAATCGGCTGAGAAGGTCAAAGAAGGAATCTTCATCAATGGAGCTTTCAAGGTCCTAAAAGACAAAAGTTATGTAATTACAAGCATTTCATTATACTAATAATATGTTAGAAATAATAAGTTTAATTTCAATCCTGCATAGATAATAGTTAAACAATTACCCACAGAAAATTGTAGTTAAAGAAAGAGGGGTGAAAAGTGTAGAACTGTACTTTAAGAGTCAGCAGCATATTGTTTTCACTTAATATGTTTATACACATGCCATTTTAAATTTAGAATATGATTTTTACAAATCCGATTTAAAGAAATACAAACAGGTAATCAAATCATGGATTTCAAGATATTGCATAAAGCAGTCTTTTCATCTTTTAAATAGAAATGCTAAAAAGGCATGTTTGAGACTTGCCAATAATCCTAAAATATTCTAGTGGTGCAAGCAAACTATCTTATAAGGGTCGCCCAAATGAAAGTGGCACTACAGGCAGTTTGAGAAATAGTTTAATAGTATTAACATAAATAACAAAAGAAAGAGGTAGTACAGTCACATTGTAGGGTGAAACAAGCGCCCCAGAGATCAACGAGATGATGGATACCCTTGGTGAGAACCTCCAGGGAAAGGGACAAACTTTCATGCAGTATTGTGTACACACTCCCTTTGCTCATAGACATTTCCTCCTCTACTTCACGAGTGACGATTCTCAAGCCCCTCTCAAGAGACTGTCATGAAATAGCAGAGGAAATGTCTGCGAGCAAAGGAAGTGTGGACACAATACTACATGAAAGGTTGTCCGCTCCTCACCCAAGGCATCCATTATCTTGTTGACCTCTGAGACACTTGTTTCACCCTATAATGTGACTTTGTCTAGCCTATCTGTTACATCTGTATTACCTCTTTCTTTTGCATACTAACTTATATTAAGGGGACATAGTACCTTTAAACTTCTGAAAAATCAATTTTTCAAAAATAGTTTTAAAAAATAATTCAGGTAGTTAGGAATATATTAAAGCAAACCCTATCAAAATCGAGCGAAAATTAAAACCACAGCAATCAAAAGCAATAAAGCTAACATGGACTTTTCCTATAAAAGCAGGATAAAGAAACTTTATTTTCTCAGTTGCTGATTTTTGCACTTTCCCATAAGATTTTAAAAAAAGTTATAAAATTTTACATATAGGTTGTATGTATATCAACCCTCTCCAAAGTGATTAATTTCTACCGGCCATGGTGGCTGGTAGGGCTTATTTTTTATCAGCCATTTAGACCAATCTACGAGCCAAATTTGTAATAAAGATAAATTTATTTTAGCAACTTAATTTTTCGTTGCAAGGAGACAGAAAGAATAACTAAAAAAAAAGAAAACAATGAGAAATTTGAAGATTTTTAATTATTTCATTTTAATTATGTTTATTGTTTATTACAACTTTTTTTACTGTGAGATAGCCACTGGCAGTCACTAACGAGTATATGTATCATGCCATTTTTTCCCATCTTTTGTATCATTCCACCACAGAGTTATTGCTGAAATCGGATTTCAGGGTGGTAGGTGAGAAAAAAGTCAGCACTAGAGGTCGGGTGTCGACGAGGAAGGAAAACTCTGTCTTTTGAGCGTCACTCGCCATTGTGGCGAGTGGACCTAAACTTTTACCAGCCAGTAAGGATTTTTTAATCACCATTTGGCGAGTGGCGAGCAACATTCGCGAGGGTTGATGTATATATACTTATTCTCTGAACCTCAGATTTGATAATGGGACCAATATATTTTATTTTATAACATGATAAATCATAAAAATTTCAATAATTTTAAAATTCTGTCATTCATCATGTTATAAAAAAAAATATTTTGGTCCCATAATGAAATCTGAGGTTCAGTGAATAAAGATCTATAGGTACAACCTATACGTAAAATTTCATAACTTTCCATTCATAATTTTTTATAAAATCTTGTGGGAAAGTGTAAAAATCAGAAACTGAGAAAATCAAGTTTCTTTACAGTGCGTTTAAAGGGAAAGCCCATGTTAGCTTTTTTGCTTTTAATTGCTGCGGGCATAGTTTTTGTTCGATTTTGGTGCGGTTTGTTTTAAAATATTCCTGATAATCTAAATTATTTTTGAAAATTATTTTTGAAAAATCAATTTTTTTGACGTTTAAAGGTACTAAGTCCCCTTAATACCATTAAATCATTTCTCAAACTGCCTGTAGTGCCATTTTCATTTGGGAGACCCTTACAGAAATTTTCTAACATAAAGTGTATCATGAGTACCCATAGAAATTCTTTTAAGGGAGGAGGGGGAGGTAAACTTTAAAAGAATTTCTAGAGGAGGCAAATTTCACATTTGTAACAATTTGAGTTACGATTTTGCTTTGTGATGCACTTTTGTTTACATTATATCACAATATACTGAGTCTCTAAGGAGAGCAAGTGCCCTCCCTTAGGGGTGACCGTACAGTATGCTGTTGACGTCACAGAAAATTATCTGTAAGATACCTATAATTGTGAAGAAGAAACCCAAAGTCATTTGCACAGTGACTAATTTTGATATTTTTTAATAACTAGGGGCCAAGGCCCCTAGACTCGCTACGCTCACTTTTCGTATGAGGCATTCGGCTCCTAATAAGGCTTATTCGCAAATAAGGCATAATTTCAACAAACAAAACCCAGAGGTTGGATCAGTTTGAATGTTATTGAGCTACACATTGCTTGGTTCTTGCATGTTGCCTGGAACATAAAAATTTAAACTTTGCACTATTTTTAATTATGTGAAACCCATGGAACACCTTGCGTATTAGCCAATTATTGGCGAATTTTCATAATTTGGCGACTTGCATATATGTATAGTTAATATTTAACCTTTCTAACCTGTCTGGGTCAATTCGACTCATTTCTAAAATTGATCTTACGATATCTTCCACAGGTTTTAATTTAGATCTTTCAAACTTCATGTATTCCTCAAAAATGTGCACTCATTTAATATATGAGTTTTTCAGAGTCGTAAGAGTTTTCTTTAATCACCCTGAAAAAAAAGTGACATTTTACCTGTCTGGGTCGAATCGACCCATGTTATCATTATGCGTAGAAATACATGGAAAACCTTTAGATTAGATAGACTTTATTTTATTGTGTGGTCGATTGATGACGGCGGTATATTCAAGGATAAATATGATCTATTATATGCCTGGCATGCTTAGCCATTTCTTTTTTAGTTCAATAACATGGCAAATCACAAATATAAACTTTCTGAAGAAGAGATCAGAAAACTCTTACAAGAGCTTTCAGATCTATTTGATATAGGTGAAGATTAATGTGTTGAAACAGATGAATCAGATCACATATCGAATGAAGATATTTCTGATGAATATACGCCAGATATTGAAGAAAGCATTCAGCCAGCGTCTACGTTTGTTAGTAGAAACAAAACTGAATGGTGTAGAAGAAAAAACAAACTCTTGTTGGGACTCTCAGAAAAAATAAACCATTTATTCCTCCTGAATTTCAAGCATCACCTGATAGGGCTGTATTCCCCTCAGTGTTCGGATTTGAACAGGATAAGACTGTGGTATCGTATGTTCCAAAAAGAAATAAGTCAGTGATTCTTCTTTTCCCTATGCACCAGGACGCAAAAATGTCACAGAAAAATGAAAAGAAACCAGATATAATCTTATATTATAATGAAACTAAAGGTGCAGAGGACAACAGATAAACTAGCTTCCACCTATACATGTAAGAGAGGAACAAGGAGGTGGCCAGTTTGTTTGTTTTATATGATTGATCTAGCTGCAATTAATGCTTTTGTTGTTTTCATGTACATAAATCTGTCGTATAATGAACACAAACTTTTCAAAAGACGGCTTTTTCTGAAAGAACTCGAGAAAACAGCTGACAGACTCTCAAAGAAATTGCCGGGAAAAAACGAATGTGTCGGTAGCTATAAACAAGAAGTTACTAGCTGTAAAAGAAGGCAATGCAGATAATTTGAAAACACCTAAACGAGGAAGGTGCAAAGAATGCGTCCCTAAGAAAGATAGAAAAACTCAGACAAGATGTGGATCTTGTCAGTCATTTCTTTGTCAAAAGCATGCAAATACTTATTGTAAATATTGTATTAATACGTAAAATAATATGTAATGTGCAATAATATTTCATATGTAAGTAAAATATGTAGAAATAAGTAAAATAGTAAGTAATTATTTCGTGCGTTTAAATATTTTAACAAATCACATACGCAATCAAGGAGTCGGTCGAACTGGAGGAGGAGGGGAGGGGGGGGGGACAGTAAAAAGGAGGTATAAATGAGGTAAAATATACATACTTAATCATTAACTAGTAATAGCATCCAAAATGAGCCAAATGGAACTATTGTAAAAGACTTGAGTAAATCTATACGAACTGGGTCGATTAGACCCATCCAGGTAAAACTTAACTTTTTTTTGACAGGGTAGGAAGGTTAACTGTAAGAAAACAATACTTCGTATGTTTTCTTTGATAAAAACTAGGAATAGCTAGGATAGCTTGCCACTAATGGCAACATTTCATTATTTGGCGATTTACACAGGCTCACAACCAATAATTACTGCTCATTTAAGGTTCCCGGAAAACCGTTATCCATATATTACATAATCCTTTGCAGATTGGCATATTTAGCACCATGAATTATATCAACTCGCCGTGCTGGCAAATATCCAAAGTGTACTATAACTGCTATAATGGCACAGTTAACGCCACAAAAAATTTCTACTGGTAACAAATACTCCAGCTGGACCGAACCGGCTTTAAAATAATCTGCATTTTAATTATTTTCCATTTTCAAGATATTGGGTTCTAACATTTTTGAATTCGCGGTTTAGATTCATCCTGCTTGGAAAGATACTATTTTGTCAGATCGTACCTAATGCCAAGATGGCGCTTTTAAAATCAGTTACAATTAGTTATTCAGTTTTGGAAAAACGAATAATCGCTAATTCTAAACTCTTGTTGTCAAAACGAACTTACTATTTGAAAATTGTCACCTTTGTGTAAACACATTTTGAGTTACTTCTTTCATATTATTGTAACCTATTTATAGAAAAAAACAGGTGATGCCTATTCTACAGCTTACGAAAATATTAACTTCAATATTTTCACAAATGTATATTTTAGAGGTTTAAAAAAAAAAAAAAATTGTAAAATTTCCTTAATAATTAGAACCATGTTACAAATAAAATAAAATTTCTACATTGTAAAAAAAAAAGTTGGCAGCTTTGCATGGCAAACTTTTAAAAGGAATTTCAGTGCACCTTAATTATTTTTCATTAGACATTTTAAGATTTCCATTGACTTATTTGTAAGCCTGTTGTTTAAAATAACAATTGTAAAAAGATCTAACTAAATGTGTCATGGCTGTTTCATATAAATTAAAACACCTCACACACAGCTTGTTTAAAATCAAAGATCGAATGAATTTACCACAAGCAAAAGTCACTTAGCAAGTTTACAAGCAGTTTCCAGAACCATTTTAAATAACAGAATAATAGCAATACTGTTGATTTTTTAACAAATGGATTGACATTAGGCTTACATTGGAATCTTTCAAAATAGTTGGCTTGCTCTCTTTCACTATGGAAGATGCATTTTGACTTGATTTATCAACTGTCTCTTCAACCAGCGGTGGAGGTGAAGTTTCAGTAACTGGAGTTAGTTTCTTTTTACCTTTATCTTCTGAAGACTGGAGTAAGAAAATAAAATACACATTAAAAGTTAAACGCACGCACAAACAAAAAGAGAAACAACAACAACAACAAAAAAGAACACAATATGACACTTTCAGATATACAGTTACTGAACTTCTGCTACAAATCCAGTTTTATTTTTCCTCTCTCACTTCTTACAGATACTCTCATAACTACTCAGATATAACTACTCAGTGACAAATACAATTAATTTCAGTTAGTGAGAACCTCTGCCAACAAGCATTTTGCTCCCTACATCCCAAGTTCCCTAAAACGAGGTCTCTGTGTTGAACTAAGAAACTTAATACATAACTAAAATATACTATTTTATGCTTGGAGTGAATATTTACTAAGTAAATCAAATATAATCAATCACATTTATAAATAAAATATTTATAAACTAAACCAAGTATAATTCATCCCATTTATGGAAATAATGCACATTCCAAAAATAAAAGAATATTCACATTACCTTAATGAAGCATGAAAATACTTTGTTAAATGTTGCTGTTTAGTATACACAGTTTTAACCCTTTAACACACAGTGTTCCTGCTTTGGGAACACCAAACTCTGACGTTTTGACTGTTGCCAGTCACGAAGAATAGATTTGATTTCTATAAAAATAGTTGCGGATGACATAGCTCCACGAGAATCCTTTACTTTTTAAAGCACGTCATTTCCCGTAAAAAAAATGGTCACGATTATTTTTAACAGCACTGACATCTGCTGAAAAATGGAAGAATGCGAGAACAGCTGGATAGATTGACCAATGCTGAAAAAAGGGCAGCCGTTGCCATCACTCAACTTAACTACCAGCAAGATGGCGGACGATCAAAACGTTCATTGCGTGCCACAAATCTAGACCCTTTTTTGACAGATTTTTTTGGACAGATCATTTTTAGACAGATCTAGACCCTTTTTTGACGACAGCTGTCAAAAAAATGGTCTCTATATCTGTGGCACGCAATGAACGTTTCGATCGTCCGCCATCTTGCTGGTAGTTAAGTCGAGTGATAGCAGCGGCTGCCCTTTTTTCAGCATTGGGAAAGGGTTGCACCTCAAAGGGTTAAAAGCCTTTAAGTATCTCTTCTATGTATTTATTAAACTTTTATGAATTTCCAGACTTAATTTATCATTATCACATGAACATTCTAAAAACCTAATGACAGTCTTTACACTCTTCATTGCTTCTGTCTTATTTCCCTTTGCAAAGTACCCTGCTTTTGTTAGTCATGTTTTGGACAGACCTGATTTAACTTACTAACTTTTGCAAATTACTAATAAACTGAGATTTTTTTTCCAGTTGTCAATGAATCAATAAAATCAAAAAGCTGTTTTTCCAAAATTTTGTAAAATAAACATAATTTTTTGCAAAAACCTTACAATGGTGCTTATCAACCTAACAGCCTTACACAAAATCTTTAAATTGTAAGACTAAATCTTGCAAGTTGGCAGATAGTCATAGGTTTATTCAGCACACACAAGACATTTTTATGAACTTGCTATCTTTTTAAACATTGCAATGTTACTACATAAACAACTTTTAGAATTTGAAAGAAAAGTTTAAAATGAAGTTGCAAATATAGCTATTGGGCCTTGGTAGCTGTTTTGTAAAGATAAAGCACATTAGGGCTATCTATCAAAGGAAGGAATGCCCAGAGAAAAACTTTCCACTTCAGTGTTTGTGTTTTAAGACAAACCTGCAAGTGGGGTATCTGCCTAAGATGAGGGGTGCCTTGGTAGGAAGACTTTCTAAGTGGTTTTAATGCGTATTCACGTTACATCTGGAGAAAACCTACCAAAACTCCAGACCGTTAGATCGACAGCCGTGCAATAGGACCCGAACCCGGGACCTTCACACCTCGGCCATCTACCATTTTCAGTGGCATAACCACTGTGCCATGGTGAGGCAAACTTTCCACTTGATTCTAATGCACATATTAATGTCACACCTACAGAAAACTGTCTAAAACTCAAAACCTAGAACAAAAGCAGTGTGGTATATAGGTCAGTGATTTTCACACTTCAGCCATCTACCAATATTCAGTGTTTTATATACGTGGCTGAGGGCAGCTGTTCAACCTTTAAATGGGATTTTTTTGTAAAACACCAACAATTAATTTAGCCTTAATTATCACAAGTGCTTTAAAATTTTTTGATCAATAAATAATGAGTGAGAGAGAGAGACAGAGAGAGAAGGGGGGAAGAAATATTTTAGAAACATTTACTAATATTTCAGAGAAAAATTTACAGATTTATGTTATTGCATTACATGTGCAATATGACTTATTAATGAAAACTTTTAATCTGATTTTAAACAAACAATACTTTAACTAAGCTGTTCAGTCTTAGCAAATACAGATTATTTAAATCATCGATTGCAATTAATTTAAAAAAATTACTGCCATATGGCTACAAAAGCAAGCACCAAAAAGTTACTTGTAGCAAACTAGAGTTAGCTACTAGTAACAAACATAATAAGATATCTACTTTTATCAAAATAAAGAAAAATAAACATACCTTCGCTACTTTAGCATCTGGAGTCAATTTAAGTAGATCCATTTGCTCCATACTGATGCGGCGCATTCTTCCACTGGAATCTGAAATAATTTATTGTTCTATTTGTAAAAGTATAAAATTACTAAAGTATAATACACAATATTTGAATTGTTTAAGGACTACTGCACATAATTTTGAAAAAGTATGCTTTGATCTTGTAAAATTCTGCAAGTTTTAAAAAACATGCACACACACATTTTGTACTACACTAATAAAAATCAACCAAAAACACAACAAGAATTGAAATTTAGCTCATGTTCTTTGTTTCTTCCTTCACCTTTTTATACTATTACTGAATGCAATGAAACAATTACATAAGATAATAAAATTTTAGATAAGACAAAATACCAGTAGAAAAACAAAAGTCCATGTTGTCTAAAATTGAACTGCGAAAGTTAAGAAGACTCATAAAGTATTTCCATGTGAAAAGACAGAAACAAATAAGTTTACCACTGATGAAGCACAAGAAATATCTAAAAGATGAAACTGACCAAAACTTTTCAATTTGTCTTGTATGCTGGCTAACAAAATGTTCTTTATCAGGAATTCCATTACAAACCTCAGTATGAGTCAACCACATGCTTAGCACAGCTGGTGGTTAAGCAGCTTAGGTATTACCCACCTGAACAGGTTGGGGAACAAGTTTTATCACTACAGATTAAGAGCAGAAGAAAAGAGTGCAGTCTTTTGTGCAATCCAGAATATAGTTTCAAGTTTCAACAAGTAAATGCAACCATGAGCAATTTAGTGGTTACTGTAGCAATAGTAATTTTTGTTGAAATGAATGTAAGCACAGTATTCAGTAAGTAGTAACCAAGAATTACTGAAAATTGCTTGTCTCATATTTTATTTTTTGTCTTCATTGAAACAAGTTAAAATTCAACAGACAAAATTTGTGGTTTTAAAGGAAGGAAAAATACTGAAGCAAGTGTTACAAATCTAGCAGAAAATTAGTGTTCTATAAACATTAACAAATTTTACAAAAATAAAAATCATGCTTAAAGCAAGAATGGCAGCAGCAAAATAAATTTGAAAAAAAATTACGTGAAGCCTTTATCAATTTATTTAATACCCAAGAAACATTTTAGTCTTTCATTCAAAGCAGCAGGGAGAAGCAAAAAAAATTTCAAAATAACTTTTTTTATATATAAATTTAAAGATAGCCTACCTAAAATAAAAGTTAAAAAGTAACTTTTTTTATTTAAAAAAAAAACCAAGAGATCTCTTTGATTGCAAAAATCAAAGCATCTTTGCAAAAATTCAATTTCACTGAGTTAAAAAAAAAATCCACACAATATCTTCCTCATCTGTTCTCCTTCACAGTTTTCAAATTAATGCTAATATTAAATATAAGAATTAAGTGTTAACAGATATTATTAAAGCATAAATAAAGACAACACAAAATATTTGAATAAATCAACATGTGAAACAAAGTAAGCATTTTCTTAATTTTTCTATAAAAAAGTTTCAACTACACATTTTTAAATTCTGTCTTTCTGACAATTATTTCATGCTAAATTTGATTCCTTTACCTTTTCGAACATTCTTCACTATGGAAGAATGTTGCTTACATATCTGAACACTTAACAAGACTTTTGTCCTGAAAAATGTATGTACAAGAATATTTTTAAGGACATGGTATTTGGCTTTGTAAGTTTTGAAATGTGTGGTAATTAACCTAGGGAGTATTTCCAAATATGGTGCACCTATTCATACCAAAACTACTAATAATCAAAAACAATATAATGGCAGTAATATAGAAATACATAATTTGTCAATAATAATGCTGTTGGGATAATAATAGTTTGTATAAGGAATTCCAGCAATATGGAATACCTTTAATTTGAGTAATTCTAAAGAAATTTATTCTTTATACACAATCATCCTTTTCTATAGTTGCATTTAAATCTGAATAATTTAAAAGTGAGAAAGTTTAATTTAACTAATTGATTTACCCATCATTGAGATAATAAAAAAAAAACCACGCACGTACACCCAAAAAAAATAAAAACACTGCTGTTAGGTCATAGCTGATAAAGAATTTTGTAAATAACACAAATAAATAAAAAACAAAAACAGTACAGTGCAGATCATTTTGGGTGGTACGACCTACCCTTCTTCAGCTGTAAAAAGTTCCTTATACCACAAAGGAGAAACAAATGCAAAAAGAAAAAAACATGGATGAGTACTTAAGGATAAGAATAATTTATGGGGCTAACAGTTTAAAAAAATACATCACAAGATACATCCTTAAGTTTTGATCCAATGTGAGAGAACAGAGAGTAAACAAAAAAAGAAATTAACAATTGTAAGAAGGAAAAATAAAGAAAATGGGAGAGAATTAAAGTTTCAAAGAAGGTGGGGGTGTAGATCAGGAGAGATTATCAAAATTAGGATAATAAATTAAAAATAAATAAATAAAACTGATAAAAAATAAATTAAATAAATAAGAAAGAAAAGAAAAAAACAGTACTAGCAACACTTTATATGTGTGTGACAAAGAAACAGAACACAATTATTATTACAATTTTAATAAAAACAGAAAACACACACACAAAAACGGTCCATACTTTATTCTTTTTTATTTATATGTTATTTGCATAGTTTCATCATTGAGACAGTTTGGATGTCATATTATTAAATATTGCACAGGAACATAATCCTGCTATTCACTTGAAGCCATTAAAACAGCCTAAATCTTAATTTCCATCAAAAACACAAAAAACTTTCAAAAAACTTTTTAGGAAAAAATTTAAGCAGGCTTTTTAAATTTTTATAGGATTAATTATTTTACAAGGAACATTACGAGCCATTAAAATGGGGAAAAAAAAAGCATTGTGTGTTTGCCAGGGTGGGAGAAAAAAAATCTAACTTGATGATGTACCTACTTTTTAAGTTCACCATTAAATACTCACCATGCATACGGTATGGTGCATGAACTTTATAATGATTTAGATACAAATTCCTAGCTTTTGATTTTAAAAATAGTGGCTTATCTTTAAAATATCACAATACTACTGATTCTACAAATTGTACAACCAATCTAAAAGAGGTTGCAGGCATCAAACATATCTGTGGTAGCAGCTCTTAGTTTGAAATGATAACAAACTTATTATCTTCCTAAGTACAAAGGCTAGATTCAAAATAATGTGGAGTGTACAGCAAAATTAAATTTATTTTTTAAGTGTAACTATTTTGCACAGCAAATAACTGTATTTAAAAAATAAATTTATTTAAAAAATACATGCTTTTAATGTTGAATTTGTTTATATCTTCAATATGACTATTTTAAATAATAAAACTTTTTTGTTGCTGTAGTTGTTAATATAACAAATATATAATTTTTGCATAAATACTTACTAAAACCAGTCTTAATTTGAATAAATAATCACTACAGCTATCCAATAGGCAAACAAGCTTTAAAAAATCAATACATAGAAAAATTAAAAGTTTGGCCAAATTAGGAGATAAGACTTGAGAGGGGGAAAAGGAGCAGAAAATGCTAGCATAAAAATTAGAATACTTAGTATATTAAAGAATATGCCAGCAAGAAACAAACAAAAATTGATAATTTATACTGCTTGGATAAATTTAATTTTAGGCAAAATCAAATCACACTTACTAACAGATACATTGTTTTGACTACAAGAAGCACCATCAGTTTCTAGAGCTTTCTGAATATCACTTATAGCGTTCTGAGCAGTCACTTCACCAGAATGGTCACCAATCTAATAATCCAGAATACACATTACTTAATTACATTTGAAAAATCTAACGAACAGCATAGCTTTAAATTGATCTCTTTCAACCACCTGACACACTGCTATGTGAGAATGGTATTCTCGTATACATTCAGTTCTGATTTTAAAATATTATTATTTGTGTAACTAAGATTTTTCTTTTTTTTTAATTAAACAACAAAGATTTTTAAAAATATTGAAAGTGTAATCATTTTTTAAGTCTTGTCGTAAGTGAAAAATTACTGGGATGAGTTCAAATTAATCTAAAAATTAGAATTAATAGAATGCTAGTTTAGTTTTTATCACAGAAAAGCATGTCCAAACAATGAAAGAGAGACATTATTATTTTATTTTCTCTACAGGGTATTCTGACACATACCAGGAGGGAAATCCAGAATGCTATTCTTTCTTCTTTCGTCCGAGAGAAAATTTCTAAAGTTATGATCTACCAGCAACGTTAATGTAACAATTTAGAAGGCAAATAAATTTGACTGGGCTGGCAAATAAATTTGACAATTTAGAAAGCTGCATTTGAAATTCGAATAAAATAGATCATATCAACCTTCATACTAAAAAAGGTAATTATAAAACAAAGAGGTTTTTTTCTTTTCCTTTTTTCTTAGCAGCATTCCAATTATAGAAAGCTGAGAAAAGAAAATAATCTATTTTCTCACTAGAAGTTGGAAGAAAAGTTAAAAATTAGAAAGAGTTGGCAGTTATATTTAAAAAAAAAAAAAAAAAAAAAAGCAATTATTAAAAGATTGATAAGTAATGTGAAGAAGTTTCATTATTACTTAAAATCTCAGTACAATACAAATAGCAAACAATAACTGCAGATTAAATACCTTAAATAGAACAAAAATTAAAAAAAAAGTAACAATATCTATATTTGTAAAGCATAATGAGTAGAAAATCAATTCAAGACGTTTTTATTTATTTACCTCCTTGGAAACTTCAAGATGCCTGTTTGCATAATGTAAAGCTTGTTCATGGTTTCCAATGGCAGAATGTGCATTTCCTAGACTCCAATAAGCCCTGCCTTCACCAATCTTATCCTGAAGCTCTTGTGCAATTCTCAGATGGCGCAGATGGTAATCTATAGCAGTTGGATAATCATGGAGTAAGGTATATGTGTTCCCTAGACTGTAATATGCTTGAGCTTCGATAGCTTTATCTCGCAATTCTATAGCTAATTGTAATGTTCTCCTGCAAAATAAAAAGTTGCAAAAGAAGTGGCTTCAGCAATGTGTATAGATAGTTAAAAAAAAAAAAGTGTAAATTGCATTGAAATTGTAGTTTGGAAAAAACATAACCTGCATCGCAGTCCTTGAACACACATTAAAATTAATTTTAGAAAGTCCTTTTGAGAGAGGGGCAACCAAACTATCATTTGCAAAGTTCCTGATATTCCAGTATCATAGACAGTCATTTGCCAATTCCCCAGTACTTATAAAAGTTAATCTTTCAGATAAACAATAACTACATTTAGAATAGCCCAGCAATTTCATTCATTAGAAATCCAAAATATTAAGAATAAATTACAACTTAGTTTTTGATAAGTAAGCATGCAATTATTAATGATAATTAAATCAATATTAGCATTTTAAAAAGACTTAAATAACTAAAAAATATTTTTAAAGTACTCAAAGAGAAAAATAAAAACTAAATGTCAGAAATTTAAACGGATGTAATTAATCATTCAAAAAGGCTGGTGTTAAAAAATTTTAGTTATAAACACTAGTGATTTAAAAAAGTTTAATACAGGCTTTTTTAAGAGACACAATATGCTCTCTTTCTCATAACAATTGAACATTGTTAAAATTCCTGTTTTTTAACTTGTTTCCCTAATATTTGCTAGCTGGTAATTACCCAGTTTAAATGTTGTAAGAAATGATAATCTTATGTGAATTATAAACTTTTTTTTAAACAATCTTAAACAAAAACTGCAGTGTAAAACAAAATTTGTGTAATAAGAAAACTTAAAGAATTACTTATTACTTATATCATAAATTTTAAGAGATTAAAATTTCTTCAAAAATAAAAATG
Organism: Cheiracanthium punctorium; assembly: GCA_038373885.1. Classification (NCBI taxonomy): domain Eukaryota; kingdom Metazoa; phylum Arthropoda; class Arachnida; order Araneae; family Cheiracanthiidae; genus Cheiracanthium; species Cheiracanthium punctorium. The sequence continues at coordinate 31,810 of JAWZYV010003555.1, read as the reverse complement.
CATACTTATAATGTTCAGCAGCTATTTCAAATTCACCCAAAAATATATGAGCATTTCCTAAATTATTATGGGCTCTTCGCTCAGCCGCTTTGTCCTCATACTCTTTAGCAATTGTCAGCCTCTAAAGATTCAAAGGAAAATTAAATAGCAATACTCAATAATGTTAACAAAAAACACTCAAAAGAAACTGTTTAAAAGATAAAATAAGTAAAGCTGCATAAAATAACACACATGAAATGTACTTATCACAAAGGGCTTGCGTTTCGGGCGAAACCTTTTTGTCCTTCTTAAGCTGAAGTCCACACACAGTAACCACAGAAAAGTGGTAGCTGAAAAAGTAAAAAAAAAAAAAAGTGTTTTGTTTGCTTTTTCAGTCCCTACTCTTCTGTGGTTACTGTGTGTGAACTTCAGCTGAAGGAAAAAAATGTTTCGCTCAAAACGTGCATTTTGTGTGATAAGTACGTTTTATGAGCTTTATTTCACAACATTTCAACTTAATAATGTTATGTGCAATATTAGCAAATATAATAAACTTTTTATGATGAATATAAATTGTATTTCATAAATTGAAGAAACCTAATAATAAACTGTATAACTAATTTTAAACATTCTTAACACAAAACAAGTTATTCCAGAACTGACAAAATCTAGACCAGATCATTTCCTCTCCCTCCAAATTCCACAAAGATTGTCTTTATGTCTACCAACTGCGTTTTAGTTAAAAAATTTGAGAAACAGAGTGTCTAACACAGATAAGATTTGTTATATCTTGATCTTTACTTGACTTATGGTGACAGTATGCAAATATTTCTTGACTTGCAAGTAATTAAAAAATTTCAAGTTCTCACACTTAAAAATGAATATTTGGTGCCATAAAAAAATAATGTTAATAAACAAAATCAATTTCTTAATTTTTGGTCAATTCTGTGATCCTTTCCCGATTTCCGCAACTTTTAATTCTTTCCCTAACTTTTAAGTGATTTCCAATAGTTTCTTAACCAGGCAGGCATCCTGAAGAGAGGAATTAGGAAAAACATCTTACTTTACTTATCGAATGAGTGAACTTCGTGTTCAAAATTTTATTTATGTGCAAATATAACAAAGATAGAATTCTGAGCTGTAATATTTTTCAAAGAACAGTGCTACACTACACATTATGCAAGTTTTGATATGCATGCTTTACACAGCTTTTGGATTTTAATTTGATTTTTATAAGCATTATTAACAACACACTTCCATGTGAGTGTATCTTTAGCTGGTGTTATGGGTACTGTATCCAGATAATGTTGATCTCCCATGTATGACAATATGGTGTACAGTAGAACCTCGATTATCCGAGCTAATTGGGACCGCTAGTACCTCGGATATCGGAAATCTCGGTTAATAGAAACTATGTATAAAAAACTTGCGTGCTTGCGAATTTAACTAACTTTTAAAGTAAGAAACAATAGAACGTTTTTTAAATGATCAAAATAAACATATATGAACTTATGTCTCACAGCTAAAAATATTTAAAAAGGAAATCAACTCTAGTAGTAAAATTTAAAAAGTAAAATGGATTTTTTTTTTTTTTTTTTTTGGACAAAACAATAAATGAAACACAGACAGCGAACTAAAATGTGTATAATTTTTTCCAAGCTCATTTTGGAAAGGATTAAAAAAAAAAATTAGACTTCGTTATTGCCTCGGTTAACAGAAGCTCGGTTAATCGAGGTTCTACTGTATATTATAATTACAATCTAGAAACTGGTGCACTGTAGCTAATCAGTCAGATAATATAGACGGATGTGCGCATGTCCATGCCATGTGTAAATAGTAAATATATTTGTGGGGAATACCAAGGTCTTGCACAGAGTTTTGCAAAGATTCCAAGATTTTGTGGATTTTTTTTTTTTTTTTTTTTTGTTAAAAGCACAAAGACATTACATATACATATGTGTGTATAAGACCTGATTATAAGTCAAAGTGAAAAACCCCGAGATATAATTATGCAAATTTTGAATTAAGAAATTAGCCAAATGATCACAAAAGGATAATTTTTATACATGCAACTAACAAACAATAAATGTGCTGTTGAAATTATAGAAAAAGAGCATGTATAATTTTAATAAACTATTTTACAATAGTTGATGAAGTGGACCTTTTATTATGTTAGTGAATAAATCTTTAACAAACACATGCAAATATTTTAGGTAGATATAATCTTAAAATTGAACTCCAACTTTCAAAAATCATAAATGTATTTCAACATCATAAATTTGTATAAAATTAAGACCATAAAAATAAAATAGGGGGTCTATTTTTGATTTTACTGCATTACACTGAGATTTAAACAGAAGAATCCTAAAGTAGTTATTCCTAAGATGGATGGAAAAAGATTGAAACTGGAAAGCTCGAACATAATTTTCTGTGCAATTTAACTAAAAACAAAAAAAAAAAGAGGGGGGGTAACTCCATGTTTTTGCACAAATCCAAAATTTGCTTTTCAGACAGAAGACATCAAAGAATACTATTTTGTAGACCTCCCGAAAATTTGGCAGGTATGCAAGAGGAAGAGAAAGATAATTTTATAGGAATATTTGAAGACCTGGAATGGTCAATAAAAACACGGAAATTCAGAACAGAACAGTCCAGAAAACAATCAGGTCCGGTGTAAGTATACATGTTTATAAGCATTGATACATAATTGTGTATTCTGTTATCACTGGTTTTTAAGATGTTTGCAGATAGTTTTGGATTATGTGATATTTATTAGCTTTTATATGGAAGATGAGACATTTCCTTCATAACAAGGAATGTGTTTAACAGAAATTTAACAACTAATCAAAAAAATAGAAAAAAGAAAGAAAGAAAAGAGAAAAGAAAGAAAGAAATGAAATGTGGCGAATGTAACTGATTGAGAGAAATAAATAGATTCACAGCAATTTTCCCATTAGCATGCCACCTTAAAAAATGTCTAGAAAATGTTGAAAACATCAAGAACTTTTTTGAGTCGGGAAAATATTTTGCAAATACTGTTGTTCACAACTGTAAATCAACATATCCTGATTAACATATAAATTATACAAAAAAAGAGGAGGAATCAAAAATTACCTCTTCATGGTATGTTATCGCTTCGTTAAAATTACCAAGCAAGTAATGTGTGTTACCCAAATTCCCACAAGCTCTACCTTGAGCACTCCTGTCTTCAAGTTCCATCATTATTTTTAAGCTCTGACTGCAATAAAATATACATAAAAGGATTAGTCAAAATATGTCATTTTTTTTTTTAAACTTTCAATTTACTATAAAAAATTTCCTGTTTGCATTAACAAATATCTAAAGAACATTAAACATAGAAAAATATTCCTCAAACTAAAATTGTGCTTATATAATACATTAATGTTTAAAAAAAAAATAAGATACTTTTGCACGAAGCAATAGAAATTAACTTTTTCACAATTTAATGTTTCATTCTTTAAAGAATTTGAGCGGTATGCATTTGTATAAAATGTTTTAAAATTTGTGAACTTTTTTTTTTATGTCAGAGAATTTTTAATCCTACAACTAAAATTTTTTATATGACGAAAATTACAAATACAATAATTTGGGGACAAAATAAAGTTTAGTTACTTCTTTAATAGTATTTTTAAAAACAACTAAAATAATCTGTAATGCTGCTTTCTTTAGATAAAGACTTTAACAGTAATTGTTTAGAAGCCAGAAAAATTGCAAGCAGGAAAGTTATAAAAATAAAACTATAGTTAGGTAACATAAAAACATTCAGTAATAGAACCTTTGGAGTGAAAAAGTAGTCAACAATAGGCTGTATTAGGAATGACACATTTGTGTGGCTTCAAAATCCAATACATCACACTAAAAATCTTGTATAGAAACAGAAATGTGACACTATTAAGGTTTCAAACCTCAATACAATACAATAACAGACAGCAAGTTATTTTGAACGTGAGAAATGCATACATATCTCAAAACTTTTATTAACTTTTTTTTTTTAATTTTTTATATTTTGGCTGAAGAGAATTTAACTATACATATGAAATTTGCTAAACAGATTTATTTATTTATTTATTTAATTTATTGAAGTGTATTGTTAAAATTTTACTTTAAACTAATACAATTATTTAGCAGCTTATCTTCATGAAACTACAATACAATATAACAAAATATTCACATTTTATTTTATTTTATTTTATATATACAAAATAATAACAGCACAGTAGCACAGTACAGTAATTAATAAAATTGTATTACAGGGAAAAGGGGAAGGCAAAGAAATACTTACTCATAGTTTTCAACTGCTTTCTGTAAAGATGCTTTGACTTCTTCAGAAAATTCACCGGGGTCTTGATGGTTTAAGCATGCATGCCTTTTACCTTTTGCATGATATACATTTCCTAAATTGTAAAGGGCTCTACCCTCACCAACCTACAAAAACAAAGTATTGGTACTTAAACAAAACCAATAAAATTTTAACAAAAGTAGCAGATATTAAACCTCAGACATTTAAAGATAAAATAAAAGTTTTTTTTTTTTTTTTTTTTTTAACAAAAGTAATGTGCAATAATAGCAAAAATATCTTTATAAATAAAAAAGGATTGTTTATAGTAATTACAATAAATTAAAGCAATTTCTGTTTTTCTTTTTAATAACATAATAGTCCAATAAATACGCATAAGCAAATAAGGTTTTAAACTATAAAAATGATACAAATAACAGTTGAATATATTTTTAATGAGAAAAAAAGATAGGTGGAGTCAAAATGCAAAATTTGAAAAAGGTTTTTTTTGAGACTTTTTTATGCAAGACTTAAATAATATTTCATTAAGGTGAAGGGGGAAAAAAAGCAAAGATAAACAAATAACAATATTTCATCAGTTCAGCCTCAATTGCTGCTAAGTTTGAATGATTATTTTGTTAAACAAAATTAATAAAACAATAGCTTATGAATGTGAATAATTAAAATTAATTAAAATTTTCTAGCTTTCAATAGCCACAGGTCAAACTTCTCAGATTTGGATCATTGGGACTTGACCAATCACAGAAATTTCTCGATTATAGAAATCCTGTAATCGGGTAAACTTGTAGTAATCGAGTAACTGCAATAATCGGGTAAACTTGTCAAAAAACGGACTTGCCTTTTTTGACGGACAGGGGGGGGGGAGACATTCATTGGAGAATTTTACAGAGTTGTTTTTTGAAACATTCCCATTAAAGTCTGTTGCTCAGTTTGCATTGATAACTGGATTTTTTTTAAGGCTGGATTTTATATGGATTATTGAAATTCTCTAGTTAAGCAGAGTTTAGAAGTCCAGATTTGAGAAGTTCTACTGTAACCACTTAAAATTTGGCAGGTTTCAGTTCAATTTCTCCTAAATGAAAAAGTTATGAATGATCCATATATAAAAAGGGAATAGTACAAGAAGATAAAACTCTTCAGAATCATACAAATAATTCTATTTCAGAGAAATTTCTGTACATCAGTTAAAAGACTAAGCCATATATGGGCAAACCTCTGGTCAACAGACTGCACGTAGCCAGCCAAGGCTTTTGATTCGACCCAAGGAACACTTCAAATTCCCAAAGAAAATGCATATATAAATTCTATTAATACAGCCCACAATTTTGCTATCATCCTACAGCTTGGCCTGTAACTTTCCAAAGTTTGCCCATTCCTGGACAAGACAAATAAAAATTTTTCTAAAATAAGCTTTAAAAAAAAAAAAAAAACTGCAAGAAAATTAAATATCAACATTTGTGTGTCTTGAATGACAGAAGCATGCCACAAACACTGCTTACTTTGTCATTCAGTTTCCTAGAAATTGCAAGATGTCTTTCACAGCAAGTGATGGCTTCATCATATTTTCCCATAACTTTTAAGGTGTTTCCTAGATTTCCACTTGCTTTACCTTCCCCAAGTTCATCTCCAATAGCTCTAAACAAAAATCAAAATGTCATTTCATAAGCATTATTTTATAATCACAAACAGAATTTTTTTTTAATAAAAGATTAATAGAGAATCCTTTTTGGATTATTTTACACCTCAAACTATATAACAAGACTTAAAAAAGAAAAACAAAAATAAACAAACAAATAAATAAATAGACATAACCAAATATCCCTCCAACTGGGAAAACAGATTGAGGCATAGTATTTTAAGTCATCACAAATATCAAACTGTTCTTAGGCATTATTTTAAAACAGATATAAAAATCTTCCACCAATTTAGCTTAAGATTAAACAGTATACTCGATTTTAAAAAACTTAAATCTTTGAGAAAGGCATAAAATTCAATAATGTGTTGTCAATTACATTATATACAGAGTTGCAAGAAAAAGAAATGTTTTTTAAATAAAATTTTAAGGGTGGAAAAAATGCTGTTTCAAAAATACTCATACACATTGAATAATTGTTTATAAATACTTACGAAAATTTTTCAATTACAAAAAGCAAGTACAGTAGTCACAGCTTATTCCAGTCAGTGGTTTATCCGGCATGCCACTTATTGCAGTGAATATCGGCAGGAACAGAACAAAATGGCCAAATTATGCTGGTTTTCTGCCGGTTACCTTGATAATAAGTGCAGTTTAACCGGTCAAGTAAACTTTGGACATTAGGTAAAATTCCTGCATAATCAGCTTTTTGGGTGAAGTGAAAGCTAGTAAAAGATGACTTTCAATCTCCACCGATGTGACTGGACTAAGCAGCGACCGTTGTAATACACTTTTGTAAATTGATTGTCTTATTTATGCAAATTTACATAAAGATGAACTTATTATTGAAAATTATTTTCATATTACAGTTCTTATTTTATTGATATCGGTGAGGACTTTGAACCATAATCTTATTCGTTCCGGTTCAACTAAAGCATATATATATACATATATGTATCAGTTCAGTTCTGCTTTTCATTCTGCCAAAAATAACAGTTCTCAGTTCAGTTCCGAATGAATAATTTTATTTTATGTACATTCTCATTTGCACTAAAAATATAATTCTATCATCAACTGAATTAAATCTCCCTTCTACAAGTAGTTTCATGCAAAACTGAAACAGAAAAGTAGTAGTGAACATCAAAACAGAAAATCGAGAATCAATGTACCACCCGTTTTGCTAAAGCAGAGCAACTGCAAACAAGATGATTCAACATGGAAAAGGGGTGATAGGTTGAGGTGGGTATTTTTTGAAGCTCTATTTTGGCTAGCTGTCTTTTTATATTTTCTGTTTTACTTCAGTTTGGAATATCAGAAACTATTCTACTTTGTGCTAGGTCAAGTGTAAACAGTGTTTTAAACTAGGGATGCACCGAATACCATATTTTGCCGAAAACCGAATATTCGGCCGTTATTAAACTTTGATTGCAATGATAATTTTAATTAGTTTTTTCTTAAACAATATTTCATATGGTGTAAAACTGCAAAAATTAAAATGCTCAAAATTTAATATCCACGTGTGTTTCCTTTATATATTATTAATAACATTTTTAAATATTAGTGAAATGCTGGTAATTTTTTTACCTGCATATTTTATTAAAAAAAATTAGCAGTTAATTGACTTTACATATTTATGAACACTTAATGTTATAAGGTTGTTTTTTTTTTCCTGGTTACTGTTTCAAATTTAAATCAGTTAATAATATCAAGTCAAGGTTAATGTAATGTGTCATAAGATTTAAGAAAAATATAAAAGCAACAAAATTCAAATTTAACATCTGAGTGTTTTCTCTTACATTAAAACTAATTTCATTGTGATATTAGTTTTTTGTGTGATTGTGGAATGCTATGTGAGGGCTGTCTGCAAAGGATAGGAGTGCCTTAGTAGGAGGACTTTCTAAGGGTTTCTAACGCTTATTCACACATGATATTAGTAAGTAACAACTTGAATCAATTTAGTACTATGTTACTATACTATATCTTTCATTCATGATATAAAAATTATGTATTTGTTTACCGATTGGTAAATACTTAAATTTGTTTACTATTTGGTTGTCAAATACTTAAGTATTCGGCTGAACCGAATATTCGGTTTTTGTGCCGAATAGGCACAGTATCCCGAATACCAACCGAATATTTGGTGCATCCTTATTTTAAACATAAAAGAGATTTGCTAAACTTCTGTTCGCCCCTATTTTGATGAAATCGAATTAGACCTGACACATGAGTAAATGGGAGGAAAGCTCTGAGAAATGAAAGCAGACTGCACATGTAAGTGATAATTATATGATTGACGTTAAATTAGAAAATATTGATAAGTTGGTTACAGTAACAAAATGATTGAAGCTATACTGAACGAAAATAAACCAATATTGTTTTCCAGTTTAATTCCAACCAAAATAACCCTTTTTTGGGAGGGTTTTGGTTCAGTTCCGGTTTGAGTCCCTGATATTGATGATTTCCAATCAGATTTAAATGACGATATTAATCAGTCCATTAAAAAGCCACTATATTTAATATTCTTCCATTTTTTTTTAATTTTAAATCCAAATAGGTTTATCATAATCTGGAAGTTATTTTTTCAAAGAATGAAATTTTGGTCACATAAAAAAAAATAATAGTAATAATAGATGATTACAAACAAAATTCTTAAGTATGATGTTATGGTTACAATAGGCTTGGTATAGCAAATCAGGTATTTGGGGGAAATCACTGGCACACTTCCTTTAAATTTTTAGTAATAGCCCTAAATGGCAGAAGGTAAATTTTTAGAAGCCACTTTTCGTATTTAGTCACTGTTTTTGGTGGCGACTACTAATTATGGCCTTTAAATTCAGTATTCCTTTGTAAAACTAATGAATAACACATATTACATCTTTTTGTACATAAGACATATCTTGCTAGTACATAAGACATACCTTGCTACTGTGAGATCGCAGCGATGATAATCCATAGCTTTTGTGTATTCTCCAAGGTAGAAGTAAGCATTTCCTAGCTGGCTATATATGGCACTTAAGGTCTTCAAGTCATCCGTTCCAACTCGGATAGCTGCTTCAAAGAATGCTACTCCACCGGTGAAGTCTCCATTCTTACACAACCTTTCACCTTCCAAAGCAAGCTCTAAGCATGCATTACGCTCCATAGTCTGCAAAATAAATTAACAATGAAATACATTCAATAAGGAAAACTGGTCAACACAATGGAAAAAACACTCAAAATACTGGTGTTAAACAATAACGTAAATAAAAAACTTTGTAAAAAACACACATTGCAGTCTTGACAGTAAAATCAGATGTGCCTGCTAAGTTTCCAAAAATCAAAAAGTCTGTTATTGTTGTTGTATGTATTAAGGCGGCAGGGTTTCTACAGATTTCACAGCTTTTGCTTCCCTGACATCTATCATGCTTTTCTCTGACTTTTTATCTAGCGTGCTTTCCTGAATTTTGTGTTTCTATTTTTAATATTACATCCTTTAATTAATAACTTTTTATATATTTTGCCCCTTTTTTACAAATAATAATAATAATAAAATCAATATACACAAAAATATTATTAGACATCACTGGATTCTAACAAAACCTATGTTTGATAATAATTTAAGAATATTTCAACTGAACAAGATATGTTAATAAAGGACACATTTTAAAATGATTTATAAGGTTAAATAAGAAAATGAAAATAAAACAATTTCTACAATTAGGTTCAAACAGGAAGTATTTTCTTGATTTTCCCAAAAAATTAAAATATTCTTGTATTTCCCTGACTTTTTTCCCAAATCCCTGACCAAAACTCATTTCCCTGACTTTCCAGGTCTGTAGAAACCCTGTGAGGCAAACCTGCACTAGGGGTATCTGCCTAGGGAGTGCCTTGGTCAGGGGACTTTTTAAGGGGTTCTAATGCATATTTACATTACATCTGGAGAAAACCGACCAATGGTTAGATCAACAGCCATGCTATGGGACCTGAACCCGGGACCTTCACAATTCAGCCATCTACTATTTTGAGTGACTTATCCACTCAGCCATGGTGAGGCATCAAAAAGTTTGATTTCCTACTTTAAAAAAAGGATAAGTTTTCTTATGCATTTGCAGGATGTCCACCACTGCCAGGTGACAAAAATTTAGCCTCACAATGTAAAAAAGTAGCCAAAATAGTAGTTCCAAACTAGTTTCTTCAAAGTTTAGTTTAAAAATATATTATTAACACTGTAACATTAAAAAAAAATGCAATGGTGAAATAATTAAATTAATTTTTCCATTTACTTGCTCATTATATTTCCTGTTTTCCATTACACAGACAATCACACATCCCATAAATTATACACTCTTTGAAAACAAGAAATGTTATAAATTTTCTAATGGCATAAGTAAAAAAGGAATTAAACTGATGTTTCAATACATCAAGCAAACTATGACTTCACCAACGGTAGCTATAATTAACCATATGTGTTTATTTGTATATTTTTTGTATTTAGCACAGCTAGTTGTGCTGAAAAGCCATAAACATAGTCTAAAATTTAAATTTTTGCTCATTCTTAAATCAAAATTTTCCATTTTGTCCCATACATAGCACATTTTTATTTGCCATGCCCAGCATTTAAATGAAGAACTAAAATATTTTAACTGAATAATTTAGGAAGCTAAATCGCAGGCTGAAGAGGGGGAGGGGGGATGTTCAATTGTCATCAATATCATTAGTTAAAAAATTAAAAATAAGATCAAAATTGTTTGTTACGTATGGGACAAAAAGAAATTAATCATTGAAAGATTCTGATAAAATATTATTTAAATTATTTTCTTTTTATTTCACATTATATTATGATTAAAAAGGTTTAATGAATTATAAGAACTTTGAAATAAATTAAATATATTTTGAGTTATATATGGGATATTATGTTTTTTAACATAACATTTTTTTTTTTTTTTTTCTGTACGACTGCAAACAAGATGTTCTCATTTCTAATATTTGTTTCATTAAAAACATAGATTTTCTGTTTATATGCTTCAATAGAAGAGATTTCAAGCTTTAAAATAATGAATCATACTTGATTTTTTATAAAAATATTTTTTTTTCAAACTTGTGAAGCCAAATACTGTGGAATGGTCCATAATAATAATAATAATGTGGTTCTTTTCTTAATTAAATTACATGAGTAATACTTAAACTCACTGATAAATTCAAAAGAACTAAAATTACTAACACATCTGCTTTTTCAGATAAGTTATAGGGCATGAAATTAACGGTCGTCAGCTGGTCCCAAACCACAAATATATATAACAGACCAGCAGAAAAGTAATTTTGGATGGTTCGTAGAACCAATAATGTTTCTATTTACATTTCCCTCTTAAATTTTACATTTATTTACATTTTCCTCTAGAAAGTAAATTATAATTTAGTAAAGCTCTATTTTTAATTCAATTCAATTTATTTCCTGGTTAAAAAATATACTTAAAGAAATACATAGTTACAAATACTCGTCATATAATTCTAGCATACTGCCATATGTATGATTTGATGTATTTAATATTTCAATAATAGACATTCACACTTCTTAATTTAGTTCTTAGCAGAAATCAAAGTATATAGTTCACTTAATTTCTTTTGGACTTTTAATTTTATTTGATATGCATACAGGCAAGAGAAGTCATGGAATTACTTATTCCCTTAGACCAGTGCTTAAATATTCTAATTTTTAAGCACTCACTGAGTAATGATTAAACAACACTAATCACTAAGTTATGATTAAACAACAGAAAAATGTCTTTAAAATAAAAAACTGCAGTTATCATTTATACTAGCACACAAAAGGACTTTGGTTCAAGTTATTCTGAAAATGAAAATAATAAGAGAATAAAATGCAGTGCAGAATCTAATCATAAAATCAGAACATTTTGAATTTTTTTAGAAGAATGGTAGAATGGATGCGTGTTAATTTATTGAGATGGAATTATTAAAGTCATTTAGAAAATGCAGATAAGATCTTGAAATGGTAAGAGGAATACAACAAGAAACAAATAGGTTTTTAACAAATTGTAGATTGAAAGCCTATGCATTATTTCTTAAGCGTATTACTCAGTTAATGAAGAACCAATATCACACATTGATATAATCATTCTAATCGTTTGCAACACCACCTTTTAATTCAGTGAGCGTTTTGTAAAAAAAGTAAACAAACATACGGAAAATTTAATACCATGGATTTCTTTGATTTTCTGCACATAATTATTTTAATTTAAATTAAAGCAATGATCTTAAACGGCCATAAAACAGATTAACATACAAATTTACCGATTCTCTTGTCAAATATTTTTGGAAAAACCCAAATTATAATTAATTTCAACAAAATGTACTGAAAAGGACCAATTTATGTATGACTGCTAATACAAACTAAATATTACAGAAAAACATTATTTTTAGTGGTGTGATCAAACATGATAAACAATTAAACACGCTCATTTAATAGCTAAATTTAAAATCATTTAAACATGGATGATTTGTTCCATCTTGCAGCAATACAAATGCGGTATGGTACGATTTGAGTATTTTAACAAAAAAAAACCAAATATTTACCAAATTTCTTAGCATAATATTACAATTCTAAACAGATAAATAGTACCAAACAACAGTACCTAAGAAATATATAAAAACAAGCACAGGTAAAACCCAACCGAAGATTTAAAAAACCGTTACAAAACAAGTCAGCAGATGTTTGCTTACCAGTACAAACTACAACACAATCAACTGATCAGAAACAGCCTGGTCGTTTAAATATCGGTTTTTCTTAAAACAATACCGGTGTTTTACGTAGGAATTACGAAGAAACAATATTAACCATGCTAGAGATTGTTATATTGTCCATCCCACAACAGAGATGCTGAATGATATCGGAGGGAAATCAAGATGGCTAGTTGCTCTATGACGTCAGAGGAGACTCCGCCTACGAAATGACGAACTATAAATAAACAGAAAAAAAATGGAATTGGTTTCTTTTTTGAAGCTGGTTTTTCTATGTACGCATTTAATTTCTTATACCATGATGCGCAAATTGCAAATAGTTTAAATGAGAAATACAATTCTTAATCAAGTGTAATAGAAGTAAAGAACGAATTCTAATCTTCTAAAGTTATTTTTCTTTTCTCCCATTTAAACTTGGAATTTTAAATAATATACCAAATGAGGTTATTATTCTTGAATACTGTATCGTTTGTGCTAATTTAAATTTTTCAATTCTGTTTTTGATCTCAGTATTTTCCTTAATTTTTTTAACTTAATATTTTTTAACGATTACAAATTACCCCCTCGTCATTCAAGAGGTATCTGTAAATATGAAATCAGTTACTCTCTTACATTTAGTTTTAAACTTTTTGTGCATAGAAAAATTCTTGAAACTTAGTGCCATATACTTTGATAAAATTAACAATCGCACCCCGAGTAGTAAATTATTATTTGATAACTCAACACGTTATGATTACTTGTATATTTCTACGAACGCTGAATTAAAAGACCTTGAATAAGTGAACAGATTAATTTATTTTACAAAACTCTTCAAAAGTGACAGACTAATAAAGGGGGTTATTTATTTTAGGTGGGTGGGGAGTATGAGTGTGGTAGCTCTCTCTGTGAGTACGCCTGAGTGCATCGTAATGTGAAGTTCCCGAGTTCGGCCCTATCGTGCGCCCATCGATCGCATCGAGTATTATCGCTACGATCGAGTTTGGCCGGTTTTCTCTAGATGTAACGTGAATAGGCGTAAGAGTCCCCTAAAAAGTCTCCGCCCAAGGCACCCCTCCTTAGGCAGAATCCCTCGAGCAGATTTGCCTTAATACACTTGAGTTCATCATAATCCTTTCGTGGGACCTATTTGTTTTACTTGTTTCATTATGTGCTTACTACTACTTTGGCATAATTACACATACAAAATAGTTAACAAACAGGCAAACTAATGAAAAGTTAACTAATTATTAGTCTTCCATCTCTTCTTTATAACGCAAACAAATAGTGCCATATTTTGTACTTAAATTGATTAAACTTTTCATCTCCTTTTACAAACTAAAACAAAATAACTTTTTAATCTGGCATTTAAAAAATAACTAAAGCAATCCATAAGTAGGTATGGATAATATACCTTTATCAAAGAAACTTAATCTTAAATCGCATTTTCTACTTACACAAGCCGACCAGATTGTATGGTGGGTAAAGCATCGTACTACGGTTTCGGGTTCGACTCTCGGGGTTCGATCTCCGACTGGTCGTGTTTGTCATTGTGTACGTCCCTTCACAGGGGCGACGCTGGTCCACCTAAGTGCCCCCATAATAAAGAGACCAACAACTCCGGCCTTAGTAGTGGCCAATGCCTTCAACGCAGAGGCCCGCCATTAGGAAAAACAAAAAGCCATGATTATCAATATTTATCTTTGGAAAAAAAAAAAAAAAAACCTTTATTGAAATCACAATATTAGTTATTTAGAAAAGAATCTTAAAGTATACAAGCACTTCTGCTAAGATCATATTTATTTAGGAAAGAAATTTGGAATTTAAAATCTCTTCTGAGATTATCATAACTTATTAAATTACTTATTCTACTCAAAAAAAGAGAGATTTGGCGTCCCGCACACGCTTTTCACGGGACTTGTCCTCTAAAACTCTTAGAACAGCCCTACATTCATGTGTCAGTTCGATAGCAAAATTCCGTTTCCCGTTATTTGTGATAAGAAAATTTATCGAGGATGCATTTTAAAAATGCCACAAGCATTTACATCTTTATAAAATAGACTTCTTTTTCACGTGAATTATTATAAGATAATTGTACGAATAAGAATTGAATGCCAGACGCATAATTCTATCTGAAATTTTAAACGATTAAAACTCGCGCTGTTATAGTCATGGTAATTAAAAGTTTGCAGATTCATATCATCGATTATACAGCAATTAATTATTTATATTTAAGCGAACCGAGTTGTATGGTGGGTAAAGCACCATACTCCGGTTTCGGGTTCAAATCCCGGCGGCCGGGGTTCGATCCCCGACTGGGCGTGGTTGTCATGTCCGTCCCTTCATAAGGGGCGTCGTTGGTCCACCTACTAGGTGCCCCCATAATAAAGTGGCCAACACCTTCGGGCCGTTGTCAGGGACAATGCCTAATCGGCAAAGTACCCGCTCGTTAGAAAAAAAAAAAAATGTTTATATTCGAACCAAAGGCTTCGAAAGTTACAGCTAATGTTTTGTTCTGTGCATTGTCATCTTTATTTTTTGAAAACAAACTGAATACGTTACCCATGTGTTAACTCCTTAATTTCCACGATAGAACAATTTAATTTCCTATTCAAAATAATTCAAGCTCTGGAAAATAATTGTGAGGAAATAATAATAATTATTATAGTCGCCTTCATGGGCGCCGGCAGTACCCTAATAGCACCGTGACCAAAATGAGAAGTCACAGTGACATCGCATTTCCGTCACGCGACATCGCGAATGAGTCACAATTGAGTCACCTTGACTGTCTAATGTCCTTCCGCGGCAACGTAACAATGTGACGTCACCGTGACGTCAAATCGGGACTTATTTGCGACATTGTGACTTCAATGCGACGTCAAAGGGACGGATATTCAATAGGACCGTGCCCTAAATGTGAAGTCACCATGACTTCGCATTGAAGTCACAATGTCACAAATAAGTCCCACTTTGACTTCGCGGTGACGTCACCTTGACTGTCTAATGTCCTTCCGCGGCAACGTCTCAAGGGGACGTCACCGCGAAGTCAAATCGGGACTTATTTGTGACATTGTGACTTCAATGCGACGTCACAGCGACGGGAATTCAATAGCACCGTGCCCTAAATGTGAAGTCACCAGGACTTCGCATTGAAGTCACAATGTCACAAATAAGTCCCACTTTGACTTCGCGGTGACGTCACCTTGACTGTCTAATGTCCTTCCGCGGCAACGTCTCAAGGGGACGTCACCGCGAAGTCAAATCGGGACTTATTTGCGACATTGTGACTTCAATGCGACGTCAAAGCGACGGATATTCAATAGGACCGTGCCCTAAATGTGAAGTCACCATGACTTCGCATTGAAGTCACAATGTCACAAATAAGTCCCACTTTGACTTCGCGGTGACGTCACCTTGACTGTCTAATGTCCTTCCGCGGCAACGTCTCAAGGGGACGTCACCGTGACGTCAAATCGGGACTTATTTGCGACATTGTGACTTCAATGCGACGTCAAAGGACGGAATTCAATAGGACCGTGCCCTAAATGTGAAGTCACCAGGACTTCGCATTGAAGTCACAATGTCACAAATAAGTCCCACTTTGACTTCGCGGTGACGTCACCTTGACTGTCTAATGTCCTTCCGCGGCAACGTCTCAAGGGGACGTCACCGCGAAGTCAAATCGGGACTTATTTGTGACATTGTGACTTCAATGCGACGTCACAGCGACGGGAATTCAATAGCACCGTGCCCTAAATGTGAAGTCACCAGGACTTCGCATTGAAGTCACAATGTCACAAATAAGTCCCACTTTGACTTCGCGGTGACGTCACCTTGACTGTCTAATGTCCTTCCGCGGCAACGTCTCAAGGGGACGTCACCGTGAAGTCAAATCGGGACTGATTTGTGACATTGTGACTTCAATGCGACGTCACAGCGACGGGAATTCAATAGCACCGTGCCCTAAATGTGAAGTCACCAGGACTTCACATTGAAGTCACAATGTCACAAATAAGTCCCACTTTGACTTCACGGTGACGTCACCTTGACTGTCTAATGTCCTTCCGCGGCAACGTTTCAAGGGGACGTCACCGTGAAGTCAAATCGGGACTTATTTGTAGAATTGGAACTTCATTGTGACGTCGTAGTGACTTTACTTTAATAGCACTGTGAACTAAATGTGAAGTTATCGTGATGTCGCGAATGAGTCAAGGCGACTGTCAAATGTCCTTCCGCGGCAACGTCACATCGTAACGTCACCGTGAATTCAAAATATGACTTAGGGGTGACCATGTGTCTTCAATGCGACGTTACGGTACCGTCACCCAAACAGCACCGTGACTTTAATGGAAAGTTCATTGTGCAGTCATCCTAACGGCATTATTTGTTATTGTTCTTAATTTTTTTAAAATCAGAATAGGACATTATAAGTATATATCTAAACAAGTTTCTATTTCTGAAAAAATGTAAATAAAATAAAGTGTTTTAAACGAAAATGTGTAAAATAATAAATGATAATTTTTGGCATGAACAAAATGAATTTGTAGTATAATTGATATTTAATAAAACGAGTAACAAATAATAAATCTGAATACAGTAATAATCAAAGAAGCTACTAAAAAATGTTATATTTCGGTTTTTAAAAAAATCCTATAAAACTGCCTCTTAGGTAAACACAGCCAGAGGGGAATAGAGGCACAGGTTTGACTCCTTGCGTTCGCCCTTCAGCAACAAAATCCCAAACCTGCCCAAGGCAACTAGTTGAATAATCTGTTCACTCTCCAATCTCTGCTAAGGTGTAATTTTCTTAATGGTTTTTAAGCAGTAGTGTATAGAAAAAACACTCAAAATACTGGTATTAAAATATAAAATAAATAAAAATTTTGATAATAAATAATTAAAATTAATGATTTAGTTAAGATTTATTTATTTTTTAATAGAAATTACCATAAACTAACTGCACAAAATTAAGCATCTCAAAAATAAACGTCCTCTTTTAATAACTTTTTCTTGGGACTACACCATTGGTTTTAACAGTTATTTTTAATTTTGTCATAATATTGGCAGTTTTGTAATTTCATCTTTGTTTGGATAACATATCACTAAATATTATATTTTAAAATAGTTATTACATGAAATCAATGGAATTTTTTATATTGGGCTGCTTTGAGAAAGGCTCAAAAGCACTGTTTTAAACCATTAGAGAAGTATTTTTAAAGAAAAATATTCTTATTTATTTGTGTATTGGATTTTTAAAACACACATAAAATCATTAAACATTCTTTATTTGAACTCCTTAATGAAACTCGCAGACTCTACAAATATTTATAAATATAAATTCAATGTATTTTCAATTGTTTCAAGTGCTATGTATATTTAAAATTATTCTCTTATACATTCCAAAATGATCATTTTTATTATTTTCCCAATCTTACTGTCTGCTACCAATTTTTACAGGTTTGAAATCACCGAATAACCTCTATCCTGCAATTTAATGTTTTATATATACATTATACATAATAAATACCCAGACAATCTCTTTTTTATAAAATGTGAATTCAGTACTGCCACAACTTATGAATATAGGAACGTGACTGAAATGACAATTAGAATAATTTCATTCTCAGATTTGTACAAATGGCAAACATGTTAACACAGATCATCGTAAACCTGGCAGAAAACAAATTAATTCAATTATTAAAATAATTGAGCGAACAAATTCTGTCTTTTTTAGTTTCTTTTGTTGTGCATGGATTCTTTGTTACTACATTACTTAAATTTGCTTTCATATAAATGTTAATTATTAAAGTTTACGTATTATTTCTCTGCCCCCGATAAAAAAAAAAACACAAATTTATGAATGCAGAAAGTACAATCAGGTAATGTAAAAACATTTTATTCTTCAACAAATTTACATAACAAAGCAAACACAACAACAAAACAAAGAAAAATATGGCAAATTTACGAATTTCCTACATCATGTTTGATTTCCTGCAAGAGAAGAAAATTATTAGATTATTTAATAAATATATTCAATTCTGCCGTTCTGCCAAGAAACATCTGCTTCAAGAACTGAAATAAAAAACTTAACTTCATCTTAAGGTCAATGACCAAGATTTTACTACGTTTAATTAACGAATTTTAATGTGTACCCAAATTTCTGTTTCATACCTGTATAAAATTACAAGGAAAAACACTAACTTCATTAGGATTACTTAAAAGTGTAACTTTCTTTATACTTAAAAATCTCAAACTATTTTAACTTAAAATAAAACTAAATATGACTTAAAGTAGAACAGAAAAAAGACACTAAAGAGATGTTTGGGGGGGGGGGGGCGGGATACTCTTCAACCATGACTGTATTAGGAGATATATTATTTTTAAACTTTTTTAAATAGTATGTTTTCCGTAAAAATATTCTAAAATTAGTTATATTGATAAATGTGTGGTGGTTAATTTTTTTTTATTTCTACTAGTATTGTATAAATAAAATGAATATTTTAACGTTTAAATTACATATTTTATACAAAATTATTAATATATACTGAAAAAGATAGTTTTTATAAATTATTTTTTCAATATATTTAAATTGTTTTAACAATGTGTGAAACATGTTTGCAATTATTGCTCTAAGATAAAAAATATACAAATATTATCTTTTGTTAGATATCCTTTGGATTTTTAGGAGGACCTTTGGATTTTTAGCACTAGATTGCTATTTTGTTCACGCCGCTTTTTTTAGTGACATAATTTGTAGCAACCCGTTTTTGTTGCACTTTTCAATTTCTAATGTTGCATGGAATTTTTTTAAAATAAATGTTGATATTAATCTTCATTCTAAGCCTCTTTTTTATAAAATTGTTAATGTGCATTATTATTATTATTATTATTATTATTATTATTATTATTTTGAATTAACACCCAAATTACTAAAGCTACTGACAGGCCAAGCTTTGGATCAGTCTTGAATTAAGTCTATCAACATGACTGGAAGGTTTTACAATGATGATTAAAAACACATTCCAGTGCATACATAAAATCTATAAGATTATCAGATTTAGAATACATAACTTGTTTTTTTAAGTATGACAGATTAATTTTATTGTTTTAAAATGTAGCCTGCTCTGTTCATTACAAATGAGTCAGTGCTAGACAGTACTCTGCTATCATCAGATGAACTAGCAAAATAGTAAAATGAAGAGTGAAATCTAGAATTTAGACTTTATTGTCGGTGTTTATGGTTTAAACAAAAAAATATGGCATGTTATGTTTTCAGTAAGTAATTCTTTTGTTTGTTTTGTTTCTAAGCCAATCTTAGACAGCTTAAATTTAATGGACAATACCAGATAATTTATAGCTCAATTCTGACTAGCAGAATTTACTTCGAGGAAAATGAAATTCAAATTGTAAAAATGTCTGGCTTACAAAAATTGATTTGTTAAAATAAATATTTTTGAAAAATGGTAACTCATGGTATATTACACAGAGCCTGTTGGTAGATTCATATCCAACTTTCGATGTCATGATCATCAACCCTCCTTGATGTCTTAATTAATCTCTACCAAAATAATTTTTTCCATGTGTAAGTCACGCAAAAATAAAAATACTTTATCATCCTAATTAAAAATAAATAAATAAATAATAAACAAATGAAAAAAACATACTCGTGTCTTTCCTTTGCATATTTGAGATAGCTTTGCATATAGTGATTTGCTTTATCCTCTTCCACGTCCGGATATTTAATTCTGAGGCTTTCTGAAATTATAAGTAGAAAATTACTCAAGACATATAAAGAACACTCATGAAGTCGAACACACAGAATAAAAGCCCAAAACTGTTAAACTTAATTAAGTTACAAAAACTAATAAATATTTTTCATGCAATATCAATGACTGCTGTCTTCTATCCAGTGGCGGATCCAGAAATTCTCTTTTAAGAGGGGCTAAATTTTGATAAAAGCTTATTTCACCCAAAGAAAATATACAATAAAGCAAAATTTTAGTCTAAACAAATGTAAAAATTTTTGGAAGGGGCTAAGTGATTAAAAAAGATCACTTTACATATTCAAAGTGCATAATGAAGCAGAATGTTACCCTCTAGCTATCTCTTTTGGGGGGGGGGGTGAAGCTCCCAAGCCCCTCCCCTGAATCCGCTACTGCTTCTATCTATGCACCACTGTCATTACACAAAAACTTTGGATTGATTAAACTTTGAGAAATGGCAACTATACGTGATTTTAAATTGCCATACTTACTTAGTAAAACTTGTGGCAGAATTAGGCTTTTGAAATCCTGCTTTCCATTTCGCCCATTCCATGTGTATGTCTGAGCGGCATCCAATGTTATAAGTTTATTGAGCATTTTGGTGGTGCAGTCTTTTTCATCTGCACCTCATTTTAACTGTTCCATTTAAAATGCGAAAAGGAACTCCAGTCTGTGTCTTGACAAAATATTTTTTTAAAAGTTCACTGTCAGGGTTGCTTGATTTAAACAGTTATTTCTAAGCGCTTTGTTTAAACAATTTTTCTCATTCCAAATCTGTTGTACTGGCTTTAAATTATTTCTAAATATTAGGGTTTCTTTAAAATATTTATTTATTTATGTTTTATTTTTCAATGCAATACAAGATATTTTATGCAAAAAAGTTTTATTTGGTGAACACAAGTGAATAACATTTTCCCTTTCCTTAATTGAGCTGTTCTCACAGTTTTACATCAAGTTATATAATAACTGTTTTAACAGATATTTTTTTCTTCTTGCTGTATTTTTTTCATATATGAAGTTCAGTATTCGATAATTTATCCATCTAATTTTCTATATATCGTCATTCTTGCTTATTTTAGCAAGTTTTATTTTTTTAAATTTATCTTAAAAGTTTAATAAGTTTTGTTAAGTAGAGAAAGAGTTTTAGAAGATATAAATTTAACTTATAAAGCTTAATATTTTGACCTTTTGCATTGTAGTATAAATACTTTTTACTAATTTCATGACAATTTGGTAAACGGCTGAAGTGTGTAGCTCGAGGGTTCCTGCCTACCGCGCGGCTATTTTCTCTAGGCGCGTCAGAACTCCTCAAAACGTCCTCCGCCCAAGACATACCTTAATTAAGCAGACAGCCTTCGTGTAGATCTGCCTTAACCACAAAACAAAAGTAACTTTCATGATAATTTACACTGGAAGTAAAAATTTTAATATTTTTAATATTAAATAAAAATCACAATCACTTCCAATGCCTATTATAGAGGGTGCTTAAAAAACACTGACCTAGGATTTTCTTCTTTATATATTGACCTTATACATATAGAATAAATTAAAAAGTTATTTTAATGTACCGAATTAAAACTTTCAGGAGATTAAATGTAAACAAACACAAACTTTTAATTTTTATAAAGCCCTCTTACAAAAATTCCCAATAACTAAAATATGCCTCTATACATTAATGAAGTGATTTAGAAAGTTTCAGTTTTTCTCATAAAAAGGCTTGCAGATATATTTAATCACAGTTGGTTAGGGGTAATAAGCTTTGCAATACTAATAATGGTAAAAATATAATTATTAAAACTATTCCAAAACTAGTTCAAAATTAAATTTAATTACAGTTATATATAGCCGATATTTTACATTTTAAGAAATAAGTTTCAAAGAATCTTTAGCCAGTTTCCTTTCAAACGGGTTTTTTTCGCATTTAGAAATGAAAATTTGTTTGAAAGCATTACACTTATGCTAACATCTGATTTAAAAAGTTCTTTTTAAGTAAGTTTTTTTAAATTGACTTATTAATACCATAATTTAATTCTGAAAAAAAAGCATGTCTAAAATAAAAGTAGTAATATTTAAATTAAATACTTTAAAAATAAAAATATTTATATGTAAATATATGTACTTATAAATCATTCATTCTAAGAATTATTATTTAAAACCAAGGAGTTAACCATGAACCAAAGATAAATTACCATGAATCAGAATAAACTCTTGCAATTATAAAAAGAAAACCAGTAATAATAAGCCATAGCTGATTACAAATCAGACTGAGTGTGATAACATACTACAGAGAACGTGCATGTTAAATCTGGGGATCTTAGATTCTCTTTTTAGGGTTGCCTGTTAGATGAGATTAGTATAAGATGAGATAGGTATTTAAAATTTTCGAAACTACTATGTTATTGAATGACTAGTTCTGGACTTTGTCCTAAGAATACAAACAAATTGATCAATCAGTTTATTTAAAAAAAAAGGCGCTTAAATTAGTATTATTGTTATTATTACTCCTTTGTTTATTTTCTAGTTATTTTTTAATCTGGAACAAGTAGTTTCTGTAGAGTCTGAGTGAGAAAAACATCACACTGGAAATGCTTCTGGTAAAAGCATCCACTAGTATAGTAACGTTATTGAATAATGGACAAAAATTTCTTTTAATGAATGTGAAGATGGTATATAACTAAATGTTAAGACCTTTTTTTGCGTTGCATTGTAGGGATAAGACAGTTGCTTAATTTTATCGGGAGAGTTTTCCAAAAAGATTTTAGTATCCTTTAAATAAGGTAGATTATTTATTGCTACGACAATAAATTTAGATAAAACTGATAGAAAAAATCACAATATTAAAAAAAAAATCATAAAACGGTAAAGGGCAATGAGGCGTTTCGGACGGCATGGGCTACGCTGTATACTGTACTTACAAATCAGGCACAGTTCTTGGAAAAGTTGTCTGAATGGCAGTTTTCAGTAGAAATAAATACAAAATACACTAATGTTCCTATGTTTACGCCTTTTTGGACGCCTACTTGTTTCTCATATTTTTTTAATTCACCCCCCCCCCCGCTTCTCTTCTCAAAATACAGAAGCATTCAATATTGTGCCCTTTTTCCGTGCTTCGTAAATTTAAGTATTTCAAAAAATTACAAACTTCAACTGCTTGGTGGTGTTATTTATTTTACAAAAGATGCATCATTTTACACAATTATTGGGTTTTCTTCCTGTTTTCTCATAAATAAAGCAAAAAATGCAGTTCCAGTAAAATATTCGATGCATTTATCATTTTCTAAAAATACAATGCTATACATATTGTTTGCAGTTGAATATATTACCTGCTTCTGCCAAATTGTCTATTCTGTTGCACTAATTGTCCACACTGTTACATTCTTTGCTTAACAGAGTGAACAAATAATTATAAAAGCAGGGCTAGAGATTGTAAGTTTTAAGCAATAATAAGAATAAACTTTACATAAATAAACTTCATGAATTATATATTGATTCCCAGAAACATATTATTTTACAAATTTTTATGAAATAAAAATTTTAATGTAATATAGTGGACATTTACTTAATGCATTGAAGTAATAATAGACATGTAATGCAACCTAACTTCTTGGAAATTTTATCGAATATGGCTGACTGCAGGTGAACAGTGAACACTTCAGGCAGTTCAGTGGTGTTACAATTTTTTTATATAATATTAATTCTTTTGAAAAGAAATTGCTGTAACAGAGTGGACCTTACAGAGTAATAAAATCTGGGACACTGACAATAAGAAAAGAGTTAATTTTACTGTCAGTCTTTTAAGGAACTTGTGTTTACATACAGTCAGGGGCGTAGCCAGAAATTTTTCATTGGGGGGGGGGGTACGACTACTACAACTCATATATATGTATACGTGTGTGTGATAATGCAGTGAAGAATATACATTTTGTATGGCAAAAAAAATTCTCATGGGGGGGGGGGTTATGACCCCCCTAACTCCCCACCCTTGGCTACGCCTCTGCATACAGTTAATTATTCCGCTTAACCAGCTTAATATATTTGAATTGTATAAACTTCAGCATGGGACATGTTTTTCACTCTTTAGCTATTAAAAACTTATTGTGGATATCATACGTTATCTAGAATTTAAAGGAAAATATCCAACGAAGCAAAATAAAACAAGGAATAAAAAACAAGTATGGTTACGTTAAAATTATTTACCATTATTTAAATAAAAAATCATATTTTCTTGGACATAGTTTTTACTATTTTTCTCGGAATGACACATAAACATTTAATAGTGAAAAAATATGCATATTTACTGAAGAAGTTGGCAGATATTTAAAAGAAATAGCTAGTTTTAAACAAATTTTTAGTACATTAATTTCGTACAGTCACATACTTATTATTTATGAATCCAAAATCTTGCAGAATTCCAGCTAGTTTAACTAAAAGGATAACAACAATGATATAGGAGTGTAGCATAGTTAAAGTAAATAACTGTATCAAAATTAAAGCAAATAAGTATTCCCAGGGGCGTAGCCAGAAATTTTTCATGGGGGGGGGGGTTACGACTACTACAACTCATATATATGTATACGTGGGTGTGATAATGTAGTGAAGAATATACATTTTGTATGGCAAAAAATTCCTCATGAGGGGGTTATGACCCCCTAACCCCCCCCCTCTTGGCTACGCCCCTGAGTATTCCTAATTAAATTTTTTATTACCATTAGATTAAAGTGATTGCTTAAATTATCAGAAATTAATTACTACTCCAATATTCCCTATTTTTTGCTTCTTAAGAATTTTGAAATGTTATTCAATTAAAAGAAAAAAATCACTGCATACCTTTTCATATAAATTCTAAATAACATTAATCACAAATTTTGGCAATCATCAGATGTTTAGGAATGTAAAACTGGAAATAAACGTCTGGTTTTTTTAATGGTATGTGCCATAGCTTACAATCTATTTCTGAGGCAAGCCATGCCTTTATTTCATATTTTGACTCTGAAATAAACAAATTTCTAATAAATCAGAAGTACATGACACATCATAGATAGGTCCCTTGCAGAACAGAATCTCACCAATTAAAAAATATGTTTTTTTCTCTTGAGCAATATATATAATTTCTGGCTTTCACCATTGTGCCACATTTTAGTTTAACAAAACTGTCTGCTGGATTGTTGCAATTAGTGGTAAAATTAGATTTTACTAATATACTATACTGTGCAGTGACGCACCCAGGATTTTAGTTTAGGGGGGGCTGGGCGACATGCAAATACTGCTGAACACGGTTATAGTGACCTCGATTAGTTACAACTTTCTTATAACGTCTACATATTCGGTACCACTTGACTGTCCCATAGAACACAAGCACACAAGCAATGTAACTTGGTATGGAGTCATAAATAATTATCTGCTCTTTTCAGTGACGTTGTAACCGAGATTAACAGTGTTTCGTAAACTAACTGTAAGCATTTATTTAAAAACTTTTTAAATAAATGTCTTTTTTGGTTAGAAATAACTTTTACAATTGAAAAGACAATTAAAAAAAGAAAGAAAATATAATTAATTAGCGACAATTTTCATTTTTTAAAGCTTTTCACTTCTTACTTTCTACCTTTAAGGGGGGCTTCAGCCCCCATAGCCCCCTCCGTGGGTGCGCCTATGCGGTTCTGTGATATTAAAACCTGGATAAAGTGGCCCGTTAGAATGTTGTTTTTTAAATTCATTAATTTTTATATGTTGTTTCAAGTTAAATCTCTCTTTTTCTTTATATCGTTTTGCTAATTGCTGGAGGGGTTTATCTGATTTTCTAAGAAGTTTCTGTATAGAATGAAGGTAGTTTTCAAATCTGAAAGCACTGAAATTATCTAGGAGGCCATATTTTCTAGCATCATCACACAAATGCAGCAAATTATGTACATTGTGTGACACAAATTCATTACCATATATTGTAGCAAATGTCATGACAAAATGTTTTAAAAGTTCTTCTGCACGATCAATATATTCATGTATTATTCTTGGCTAGTTAAAATTCTTATAGCAACATGGAGGATCATAAAATTAATATACATATCTTTTCGTAATATTCTTTTTAAAATAATAGGTCCTGTATACAGTAAACTAGTTTATCCGAAATTTCAGATATGACTTTGTAACCTATGCGTGTTTCACGGGGTCCATATATCCAAAAATTCAGTATCTTGCGCATAACCCCAAGACACACAAGATGCATGGTAATCAAGGGGAAAACAAGTTATAAGTCAAAACCCAGGAATAGACTTTAAAATTGTTTCACTGTGATGATAATTTTTATCTGAAGTGTTAACAAAATCAATGTCAGTACAGTGCCGTAACTTGGATATACGAGGCCCAGGGGCGGGATTGAATCTGAGGGCCCTTTTAATCTTAAACCTAATATTAATCCTAACCCTAAAAACGAAAATAGGTTGGCACGTACATACATTTTTATGTACGAGAAAGACAGAATTAAACACTCTTAGATAATAATAGATATGATATAATGTAAGTATTTATTAAAAAAAGACAAATCAGACCTCTATTTTAAAAAATAAATTTTCTATTTCTGAAAAATTCACTTTAAGAACACAATTTACAACAGGCAGCATCCCTAATAGCACGGAAAGTCACAATGAGGTCGCAGTGAAGTCCCTGCGAGTCACATACGTCGCAGTCACACACGTGACTTATATGTGACGTCAAATAGAAGTCACAGTGTGACATCTCTGCAGCTATCTGCTTGTGACTTCACTGTAACGTCAGCGTGACTTCCGTTTGTGACAAAATTTGTAACGTCACCAAAAAGTCACCCTGACGTCGCCAAAAAGTCACTGTGTCGTCACCAAACAGTCACAGACAGTTCGTCTGTGACAAAATTTGTAACGTCGCCGTGTCGTCGCCAGGAAGTCACAGATAGTTCGTCTGTGACAAAATTTGCAACGTCGCCATAAAGTCACCGTGTCGTCGCCAAAAAGTCACATAGAGCATGTCTGTGACGAAATTTGTAACGTCGCCAAAAAGTCACCGTGTCGTCGCCAAAAAGTCACAGACAGTTCGTCTGTGACAAAATTTGCAACGTCACCAAAAAGTCACCGTGTCGTCACCAAAAAGTCACAGATAGTTCGTCTGTGACAAAATTTGCAACGTCACCAAAAAGTCACGGTGTCGTCACCAAAAAGTCACAGATATCATGTCTGTGACAAAATTTGTAACGTCACCAAAAAGTCACCGTGTCGTCGCCAAAAAGTCACAGACAGTTCGTCTGTGACAAAATTTGTAACGTCGCCGTGTCGTCGCCAGAAAGTCACAGATAGTTCGTCTGTGACAAAATTTGCAACGTCGCCAAAAAGTCACGGTGTCGTCGCCAAAAAGTCACAGAGAGCATGTCTGTGACAAAATTTGTAACGTCGCCAAAAAGTCACCGTGTCATCGCTAGAAAGTCACAGACAGTTCGTCTGTGACATAATTTGTAACGTCGCCAGCAAGTCACAGGGACAGTTCGTAAGTGAGGACAATTTGGAAAACGGAGCTGTGCTTAAAGAAAGGAAACAATTGCTCAGTACTCCTTCAAAACCAATCATTCATGGATACCTACAGTCAAATAATCAGTGGATGTCGTGTGGGGTTTGTATAGGGGTGGGGGGTGGGGGTAGAGGAGGCATGATCGTTCATAAGAATGGTCAAAGAAGGGCACCTGCACCCCCTAGCAATGCCGGCTTAAGGTATTGGCAACTCGGGCAGCTGCCCGGGGAACCATATGTTTAGAGGGCGCCATCAAAGCACTAGATAGGTGGGGGGGGCTGTGTTTTTTTAAATGTTTATCAAACGTCGGACTGTCCCACCTGCCTATGGTCAGGCGATCCCCCTTTGTTGCTTATTCTTCGTTTTCATCATCATTTTTACTGACTACCATTGTTAAAATAATTTTTTTCTAAGAAATGATTACCTGAAATGGGGAAGTGGAGAAGGCAATAATTTTCTTTTCTTTGTCTCACCATGGCACAGTGGTTATATAAATGTCACTGAAACGGCTGAAGTGTGAAGGTCCTGGGTTAGGGTTCCATCCCGCGGCTGTCGATGTAACAGTCTGGAGTTTTGGTAGGTTTCTTCCAGATGTAACGTGAATACGCGTCAGTTGTTGTATGTGTGTTAAGGCAAACCTGTATGCGGGGCATCTGCCTAGGATGGGGGGTGCCTTGGTAGGAAGACTTTCTAAGGGGTTCTAACGTGTATTCACGTTACATCTGGAGAAAACCTACCAAAACTCCCGTTAGATCGACAGCCACGAACCGTTAGATCGACAGCCACGCGATGGAACCCGAACCCGGGACCTTCACACCTCAGCTATCTACCATTTTCAGTGGCATAACCACTGTGCCATGGTGGGGCCGAATACGCGTCAGAACCTCGTAAGTCCTTCTAACAAAGCACCCCCCCCTCCCTTGGCAGACCGCATTTACTTTGCTTTGCCATAATCACGCAATCAATCAATCACAACAGAAATTTTATAAATCACGGAAATATTCCTCGATATGGCCGGGCTTTACTCTTTAAAAGCTTGTTTCAGATTTAATCTTGTACCCCGGCCAAGCATTTCCGTCTTCCTCGTTTAATTCGGGTTCTTAAACAAGGGCTCGTTATAAAAGAGTCTGACTTACTTAGAAAGTGCGCCGAAAATTAGATAGTCCGGGACGCCAGCTGAGAGCCGCGATCCTGCCCCTAGAGATTTTAGTGCATGTGTTACGGAAACAAAAGTGCATCACAAAGCTGAATGAAAATTGAAATTGTTACAAATATCCTCTCTTCTAGATTTTTTTTGAGTTTGCCCTCTCCCTAAAAAATTTCTATGGGCGCCCATGAGAGGAGGCAGTCCAACCTCGGGCGACAAGCTAAAAGCAGGGGGCAGGAAGAACAGTAAAATTTTGAATGAGCTGACAAACTGAAGGATCGAGATGATGGGAATAAGTCGAAGGAAAAAAGTTTTTAAAAATTCGATGTCAAATTGAAGGACAGCCCCGGAGGGAGTCCCGGGGTCAATAGTCCTCGCATACGCCCCTGCAAAACATATGGTTTACATTATTTATTCGGTCACGCTATTTTGCCACGTTGTCATACCAGTACTTTCAGGGTCTGGCATTATTAGGAGGAGGAGGGGGGCTCATTTCAGAGTTTCGACACTTTGATCTCAAAATAATGCAAAAAGTTTCAGTATTGCTATAAAAGTATCAGGGGGGTAGCGAGAAAATGGCTAATGGGGCTGCAGCCACCCCTGAGCCCAGAGACGTCACCAGTGGCGCAGAGAGGGAGGGGGAGCAGGGGAAAAATCCCCAGGGCCTCAGCTTGTGAAGGGGCCCCGCTTTTGCTGTTTACGTGATACTTAATTGTGTGTTGTCAATTTTGTTAAAAAAAAAATGTCCAAATTCAGATTATTTCCGCGGATGTTTCAAATTAATTTTTTGAATGAAATTACAAAAAGCCAGCTAGAGCATAAACCCCCAACTTGACAAAAACGAGTGTTTCTGATTGAGTCTTCGTTTGCAAGAAAAATAGACATGGACGGTGTTGTTCAACGGTTTGCCATGGCTCAAAGTAGGAAAGATTTATTGAAAAAGAAATCATTTTTTTGTTTTTTTCAGAGACACATTGTTAAATTGGAAGAAAGGGGAAAGACTATGGGCCCACCCAACCTCCGAAATTTTGAATTTTCCTTACCAAAATGTTAAAGATCAAGACCTTCTATGAAAAATTTTGACATTTCCATTTTTTTGACCTTCTGAAATTTTTTGGGCTGCCTGCTTGCAAGGAAGTATGAATAAAAATATTCATTTTTTCAATACTACTGAGGAAACATGCCATTCAAAAAAGTTGTTAACGTTCCAAATACAGTTTCTTTATGGAAGTGACGAAACCTTCAAAATAAAATGTTGGCATTTTTGAGAGCATGGATGTTTATTAGAGTATAATACTCTTTTATATTAACAATTTTAATTCTATTCATTATTTTCCAATGACTATTCATTTAAAATTTCTTTAAATGATTCATAATTTTAATCAGGAGTCAATGATGGATCTATTACGACATCAAAAGGATTTCTGGATAGCAAAGGGGCCCCCAAAGATTTTAACGCGCAGTGATCCCGCTCTGGGAACACCCGACTCTGACGTTTTGACTGCTGCCAGTCACGAAGACTAGATTTAAATTTCTATAAAAATATTTGCGGGTGACACAGCTCCATGAGAATCCTTTACTTTTTAGCACGTCACTTCCCGTAAAAAAAATGGTCGCAATTATTTTTAACAGTGACAGCTGCTGAAAAATGGAAGAATTCGAGAACCGCTGGATAGATTGCCCAATGCGGCACAGCCAGCTGCCGTCAAAAGAAGGGTCTCTCGATCTGTGGCACGCGATGAACGTTTTGATCGTCCGCCCTCTTGCTGGTAGTTAAGTCGAGCGATGGCAATGGCTGCCCTTTTTTCAGCATTGGGAAAGGGGTTGAGCCTCAAAGGGTTAACCCCGGGGCCCCGACTTGGCTCTCTGCGCCTCTGGACGTCACTAAGGGGCGGGGGAGTATCCCCTCCCAAAATTTATACGAGTTGGCAAAATCTCGCTCTTAGAAAAATTGTGTTTCAGGTGGGGAAAAATGTTTTTAGGATACATTAACTTCAGAATCTTATTATTTTTATTACTATATTTTTTAATTATTATTTTCTCATCTGGATCGAAACATGCAGTGGGCACGTTTCGATCCAAGGGGCATAAAGCTTAGGAAACGTTGGGAGCGCGGTCAGTGATGATGATGAATACCAGACTTGGAAGTGACCGAAGGGAAGGTTAAAAGGTGCTTTTCTCCTTTATTTATCACCCCGACGCACTCCGCCCCCCCACATTTGGACTGCTTTGTTTGTCATTCCCGAAAAACGTCTACGTGTCCACTGGGTGCCTAGCCTCCAGGCGGATGTTCTTTGGACATGTTGATCCAATTCCTCCGATAATTATTTTGAACTGTCACAGTGGTGGCGCTAGACTTTCCCCGACGGGGGGTCATAACTCCCCGACGAAGGGGCACAAATATACATGTACATATGCTAAGTGGCGTATCCAAGAGGGGGCTTTGACCTCCCTCTTTTATGACATTTTTGTCACCAAGTATGATATGGAAATTTGCAACTATTTGCACCACTTGAAAATATTTTACTTTACAAAGTGATTTTTTCACAATAAATCATTTTCTAACTAAAATATCCAGGACCCAGATAAGTTTAGAGGAGATGGAGGACAATATAATGTTTTGTTTTGTGAAATATTTCCAGGAATCGGATCAACATACATAATCGTACACCCAGGCCCCCGGATATTTTCAAAAACCACTGCACAAATCTTTCCTGGTAGACAGAGGCGTA